>JAUPFV010000002.1:8568713-9177437 GCA_036936605.1 Limnanthes douglasii subsp. nivea | reverse complement strand
GGATCAGTATACAAAATGTATAAGTAGACCCACACAGAGGTAGGCCAGGGAAAACAAAGATATCAATAAAAAAATTAATGACGAAAAAGTCGAAAACATGTCGATAAAAACAATAACCACGCAAAAACAAATCCAATCTCGGCGACAACAACAAGAAGGATAGAAATATGTGAAACCACAATGGCGTGGGCGGGAGGAGAGCCAATAAACGAGAGTTCCACACACATGAGGAGATCCACCACTTGAAAGAGTCAACTATAACTTCCCACAAAAAGGGTGGAACCTCATACCAAAAAAGAAAGTATAAAATAAAGCACACTATTACATCAACCAAATAACTTTGGATCCAAGGAATTTAAATCGATGGTGAGAAATAATTCAGTGGACATCGCCAAAACATGGGCGGGAAGAGATCAAAAAATTCTTGAGTTCCTCTCGCGTTAGATATAAACACCAAAAGTTATTTTCTTTAATATTTTCAGAATGAATACAACCATACTAGATTTAAGTTTTCGTTTTTACTAACTATAAACCACAAACGTTTGAGGACAATCGATTGATTCTAGTTTTTTAAATCTAGAATCTCATGACCGCCCTCAAACGTGGGTAAGGTAACTGTTGACCAAGCCACTTCTGCACCATAAACCTTCATTTCACCGCAAGAACAAAAGAAGCGATAAATAGACTGGGGGAGTTCTTTAAGAACTCTAGCAAGGTGAATGAAGATACAAGACCAATAAAATTTCCCCCATGAATAACACATATTTAATGAGCTGAAGCCTAAGTGCATATGAATGTGTTTGGAAGTACAACATACAATAAGAGTAGCAATTATATCCAAAAAGAGGCAATAGTCATTATGATAAAGACGAACATTTAGAAGAGCGACTCCAAGGTATTTAACTGGAAGGGAACCTACATTGAACTAAAGGAAAATGATATACTCAGTTCTAAAGGAGGGATTAACCATAGAGAAGCAGACGTGACTCTTATTGGGGTTAAATTTAGGATATAAGAGATCAAGAAGTCCTTACGATAATATTTTATGAGGCTGAGAGAGTTAATAATACCATGCCAAAGAATCATCAGATCAACTGCGAAGCATAGATTGAAAATCTTAAGCTTGTGACAGTTTTATTGGAATTTGAAATTCACGTCATTAATTTATCTTAAAAGATATTGGACATAACTTGCATGACCAAGACAAATAAGAAATATGACAAAAATCATTTTGTCTAAGACTATTTCTGCCTTTAAATTTTTTGTGGAGATTTCCGTTAATATTAATAGTATGAAAAATGGTAGAGATATATTTAATAATATATGTGATCATGTAGACCGTAATATTAATTCCCACCAAGCTGTCGAAAATAGTGTGCCAATGAATGTTGCAAAGGCTTTTATCAAGTCGATGTTAAAACCGACCCTTAGATCTTTACAATTAGTTTGATAACCCCTTAGAAGCTCATGAGAGAGGAGGATGTTGTTCGTAATGTTATGGTCAACCATAACAGCTGATTGATATTTGTACATTAGATAAAAAAGAAGTCATTGATCCCGTAGTCTAGGAACTTGAAGATAATATTATAGACCACATTACAACAAAAAATTGGCTTGAAATCCTCGATGTAAGAGGGGGAGTCATTCTTTGGGATTGGAGAGATGACAGTGGAAATGTATGAGCGCTCAAGAGGGCTAGTAGCAAAGAACATTAAGATCTCATTGCATATATATATCGATGATGTTCCAGGATTACTTGAAAAAATACGCGTTGAAACCATCATGGCCCGAAGATTTGTCCATATCAATACTAAAATAGCGCTTTTAATTTATGTGCATGTAATCACAATTGAAATAATTTCTTAGGGATTAACTTCTGCATAAATAAACGATGACACTCTAGTGAGCCCGAGATATTTTGGAAGAAAACTAGGTCCCAAAAGGTTGAAAAATAGTTGACTAAGACGCTTTCCATCCCGTTTGGGGTAGTGGCGAGGTCCTTATTATTATTTAGAGATTGAGACAATTCTAATTCTCAACATATTATTTTTTAAATATTTACCGAAGAATATTGTGTATGATCCCCAAGCTTGAACCACGTCTCTCTAGACTTTTATATGTAGAAAGATTTCTCGACACGACTGAGGAAGATATAGTTGGATGAGGTTGTAATCTCATTAGAGACCAAATAAGGATTCAAGGGTCATCAGCTAAAAGAGAATAGGCCAAGAAAATTTACTTTTGGGCATTAGACACCTTATAGATTATATCATTATATTCCCTACGATTGAGGCCCGTGAGCCAAATTAAAGCATAGTGGGCTTATGAGAAACTAGTCTCATATAATACGTTGAGATCGGAAGGTTCCAACAATACGATACCAGCTCGTTGTATGATGGGTGAGACTACCACATGTTAAAAAAATTAAATAATTTTTTATTACACGGCTTTGGGTTACCCCCACTTAAGGTAACTGTTATATAACCAGAAGAGTGGGGAGGTCCAAGATGAATGATGGTATGGAAAAAGAACCATCTTCATCAGTGTTAACTATGACCCGTTCAATCTACAAGCAAAGAGGTTAGGGGATAATTGTTGATGGGGTCAGATATATTCGAAGGTGACTGCATTGACATGGTGATATTTCTTGGAGGGAAAAATTTAGACCTAAGATATATGCTATACTTACACGGTCCTTTTTCCTTTTGACTGAGCTGTGTGTTTTATTTATTATCTTTTGTAAAACATATAAATAATAATGGTTAATGGACTTTTTTGGTCTTTTAGGTTTGGTCTATGTCCATTACATGATCTGTTCGACTCATTCACCCGAAATGAGTCTATAAACCCTTTAACCAACAACATTTAAAAGAGCTAAACTTTATCTCTTAACATTCAATATAACAGTTCTAACTATCTATTTACTTCTTATGTTCTTTTTATTAGGCCATCAAAAATACTTAAATAAAATTCGAACCAATTCCAATTACCTAAAATTATCAAGTTACTATGCGTAGGATTCAATTTGTACTGACACTAATATAAATAAGTTTGTTTTATATTAAAGAAAATTTAATCTGGAAAAACGTGCATATATACATTTAGAAACAATAATTTTCAGTACATTAATATGTACAAACATATTGTATATAGGTAAAAAAAACAGCATGAACAACTGTAATGTGATATATAATACAGTACACACATTTATATCAAGTAGGTCCAATTCGTACGAAGAATTTTATTTATACATCTCATCAGCTGAGGTGTGCACATGCGCATACATCAATAATTTAACTAAACCTAAAATTTTATTTTCCTAAAATGATTTTTGTTTCAATAAATTATTACTTTGTCCATGATTCATTTTATTGTCACATGTCAACCCACGAGCCCTTGTTTATTTGAATGAAATAAATTAATAAATAATTTAAGATGAATATATATAAAGTATTTAAATGTAAATTTAATCTAATTTAATTTATTTTTTTATAAGTATATTATTGTTGAGTTTTGTAGAAGTATTTAAGTATAGCGTTGTTGGATTGAATGTGAAATTTTGAAAGACGGTTCGTTAATCCAACACTTAAATAATAGTTCAGTATTAATGATGAATTCCGTAATAGCTAAAATACTAGAATATATGAAAAATTGATACTTGTAATGCAATTAAATTAAAAAATGAAAAGATGAGTAAATAGATCTATATGTAATTAAATAATTTCAATACGTTACCTATTATTGCCTAATCCTAATTCAGATTGTGTTAAACATATCAAACAAGATCTCTCTCCCTACGTTCTATTTTCTTCAAGAACGGTCTAATATATTAGAAAGTTGTGTGAAGATCATTATCACCATCTCGATCAATTAGAGATAATCGGTTCCGCTACACAAACTCTATCCGAAAGGCTTAAAGATGCAGAACTGCGAGTCTCGTATTCTCTATTTATATTTCTCTATACATGTAATATTTAGATGGTTTAGGAAGGATCAATGGTTCATAACCCTTGTGAATCAAAAAAAATATTCAACAATTGGAACATAACCATCTGATTACTCGGTGTATGGAGCAGTAAACATTCATCCAAGTCTCCTAACAATATGATTTTACAATCGATTTAGGTTAGGAAAAAACCCATGATTTAGTTTCCAATTTTTCGAGACCTAGTGGATTTTTAGGAGATAAATAACGTAGAATCACATGTTAAGATTGGATGGTGCGATCGAGGGAATATAATTGAATATATTCTCTATAATTTTGCAGGATTGATTTTGGAAGTTTAAGATAAAACCCTAATTTAGATAAATTAAGGGGTTTTGTCAAGCTTTCAATATTGTTAGGGTTCACCATAATTAATGAGAAGATCACAGACGAATGAACTTCAGCAAGCATTGCCTAGGAAAACTATTTACTTTACCATGAAGAAGTAAGAGCTCGTCATGACGAAGAGTATGAGATTGATGGCGATCACCCTAGATAATGATTGCGGTGAACCTAGAAACTATTTTTATGGTGTCTAATTTTAGAACTTCATAATTATGCGTTTGGTTGTTCAAATCAAGTGATTTTTTTAATTTCACGTAAAATTTACAGATCTACGTGATCATTCAGTTATATTTTTTTAATAATCGCGTAATCCAGTCCCATAAGTTCATTATATGTGATGTGTGTATTTGATTTGCATGTGGTTGGTTACATAAATATTATATATATGATATTGTATAACATGTATAGTACAAGCATGTATCCATAATTATGTAGTATACTTACAATTCATTTATATACCATGTTTAGATCACACACGTTTAACCTGACTATTGAGATGTTTTATGTATGTTATGTTGGGTTTTGTGCTATATGTTTAGGGTGTATCTATGTAAAATATTATATATACGCATTAGGAATCATTCTAAAGACGAGAATGTATGGCCTCAAGGTGAGATGTATTTACCCATTGTTGCTGGCACTTGGAATTTCAGATGTACGGGGTTATATCTTGCATGCCCAAAAGTTGTTTGTTTCTATTTATGAAGTGTAATTGGCATTCATCTCCTTTCCGATATCTGATTACTTGATGAGATGTTTCATATCCCAAACTGCTTCAGATACTCAAAGAGTATTGAGATACAATGCATTAAGGTATGATCTGTTACACATAGACGATTTAGTAGAGTTTGTATAATTATAATGCAAGCACTTCAGATGCCTATTATCTGGAATTGATTGACATATATGGTATCCCACTTGTGTGTGCAATGTCAGGTGAGTCATGAAAGGAAATGAGCTTAATTTTTTTTTTAAGTGTAGGTTAGACCCAATCGAAGATTATCTCACATATTTCATAATGGTGAGAACCTGTTGCATAATGTCGTTGTTGCGTTTTCACACACCATTATCATGTATAACTTTATTTTCAGTGTTGAATAGTTCATTCACTTAACCATGAATCAATTAAGTACGACTCCAACAGAAGGTTTGATTGATTTTAGATACGGTCTAGAACCAACAATGTCTATCTTAAAGTACTAAATCTAGGGGTAATATATAGTGCGTTAGCGCCAACCGTCTCCGCTAATGATTATGACGAGTGTGGTACATATAGATGCTCAATTAAAATTCCAACCCTCATAAAATTCAGCCCAAATATGTTATACATGTGATGATTAATATTCAGTGTTGTATGTTTAGACTTTAGTTATACATACCATATTCTAAATCATTCAGATGGATAGGAAATCATGGTATGTTCGCTTAGTATGTATGTCTGTATATCTATCAAACTATGGTACTAGACTGCTCATCTTTTTAATCTAGAAAGTTAAGGAGGGTATGTAAAGACTATATTAAATATGTTAAAATCCAGCCATATACATCGATGGTATTCCATTGAATATTCTTTAAACATATCGTGACAAATTTTATAAATAGAATATTTAGACCTTTATAAATTTCATTACAAATTTAGTTCTTTTTCAGTGCTTCAATTTTTAATTCTCCTAAGTTGGTTGGATTTGAAATTAATGTATATTAAGATTTCATTACAGATAAGGGAAATTGTAAAACTTATAAGAAATAACTTATAAGTCAATTTACAGGGTCAACTGTTTCAAATTTAATATTTGATCAAATCTTGAATAAAATCGTCAATATTAACAACATACTTCATATTTTACAATCTCAATTCAGTTTTGATGAGATTATTAAGTATTGTTAACAATTAAAGATTAAACAATAAAATGAGGTATAATAATGATTCAATATTGACCAATAAAGATATTTACACATTAAAATTCTCTAAATAAAATTTATTAAGTAATAAGGATAATTTAATTGCGCAAATTTAGATCTTAAGTAGGCGTAGTCTAAATTTTAATTTATATTCAGCTCTTAGATATCTTTGATGTAATGATACAACACCAACCATCATAATTTCTCTCCATGTAAAAGATACATTAAATTTTTTTAATTAAGTGATGGTAAAATATATTTACAGATAATGATGGTTTATTATTATCTTAGAGATTTAAGAGATCTTTGATTGATTTGTAACGTTATAATATTTTCTCTTTATTCAGAAGATATGACAAATTTCCAAAATTAAGTGATGGTAAAACATATTTCCAGATATTAGTGATTCATGTATAAAGCATTGATAAAATAAATTGTATAGCGTGTTGGCGCCAACACTCGACGTTAAAAATTATTATTAAGCAATAATACTATACATATTTATGTATTTTTCTAGTAAAATAAATTGAAATACTCGGATAAGTAAGCACATATTTATCATAAGTTTTAAAGATATAAGGCACACGTCCGTTAGGTCTTTATTTTATCTATAAATATGAGCATATGCTCTATATAATTCTTATGCTTTCTAATAACAAAACCCTAGCCACTTTTATATTTTGTCATTGTTTGTTCTTTTGTTTACACGACATTAGAGCCTTGAGTAATCTGATCAGGGAACCGTAGTGATTCCCACTGTTTCTGCTAGGTATTCGATTTTGATTTGATGTTTGGATTGCATATTGATATTCGATTTCGTATTGGTATTGGTATTCAATTTTATCTTGGTATTTCGATTCGTTATTTAGATTTGCTTTCTACTAGGTATTCGATTTTGATTCACTGTTTGGATTATTCGATTTTGTATTGGAATTTAATTTTCTCTTGGTATTTCGATTCGTTGTTTGGATGTCCTTTCTGCTAGGTATTCGATTTCGATTGGCTGTTTGGATCAGTTTTCGTTGGCTTCAGCTACCGGTTCTTCTTCTTTTCATGTTTTGCTTTTGTTGCTACCTTGTTTTTCTTGTTATGCTTCAGTTACCGGTTGTTCTTCTTGTTGGTTGTTTATTTTTTTTGTGCTTCAGCTGCAATTGTTCTTCTTGGTTTGACCCTTCTACGTGACGCGTGTTTATGAATATTCTTCTTGTTTATTTCAGATATTTTTTTTGTTGGCTTCAAATATGTTCTCTTGTTTTTTGACTGGATTATTTTGGAAATTTTGATATGCTTTTCATCAGAAGATATATAGTTTTTGGTTTTCGAATCTGTTGTGTGCAGCCATAATCAAATAGTCCAATTCAAAAGCAAATGGTGTCCATTTTTGCTGAATTTCGGAGAGCTTGTTCGGGACATCCAATCCTTTAATCTAACTGATTAGATTATGATTTGGTGCTAGAGTTTAGAATAAATCAGTGCTGGACCAGTACAATATTTTTGTTGTTGGTAAAAGAGGCTCGATTTTAAACATAAATTCATATTTGGATTTGGATTTGTTTGAGTATTCGATTTGATTTTGATGGACCACTGAGATTTTAAAGTTAGATTTTGTTTGATTTTGTATTTGGGGTTTGATTAAGAATTTGATTTGATTTTTCGATTTGGATTTAGTATCTCTTGATTGTTTGATTTTGTTAGATTAGAGATTGTGGATCTTATTGCGAATATAATTAGAAAAAATGATTTTATACAGTTTACTAATACCAAACCGAATAAGAATAACTTTGTTATGTCTACATCTGCATACCATTCAGGTATGTCCTCGTCTTCCGTTTCAAGTATTGCTTTATCATTATGGATTTTGGATTCGGGTGCGTCTCATCATATGTCACCTCACAAGTCGAACTTTGTTTCGTTGTCTCATATTTTACCTATATTTATTTTGTATGCTAGTGCTACAACACTGTCGATATGTATTAGCTCTATTTGTATCCCTCATATATCGCTATCTGATGTTTACTATGTTCTCACATTTTCTTCAAATCTTGTTTCGGTTAGCCAATAGTGTAAATCTGGTTATTGGGTCTTGTTTTCTAGTTCTGTTTGTGCTATACAAAATCAACAGACTCATAAAATGATTGTGACAGGTGGTAAACATAGTTATCAGTGGTGTGTGGCGGTCTGTGGTGAAGAGGGCTAAAAAGGCCACTGCGGCGAGGCGAGCGACGAGGCAATGGCCACATGACATGCGGCGATCCATAACCTGAATAATATTTATATAGCACATAACTGTAATTTAAATAATACTATTTAGACATTTAAACTAACAATAACAACTTAAACATCCAATTACATGATTCTTAGAACACCCGAGTCAAATGACAAACACATAGACTAAAAGATCCAATTATAAAACATCAAATCACATAATTCTAAAAACATCAGAGTCAAATGAAAAATATTTTAATACATCATCGTCTGAGACAACATCTTCACACCTCTCATCTACACCACGTTCTCCACTTATATCTCATAATATAGTATCTTCTTCTTCTTAAGAGTCTCCATCAAGAAGCATCTGATCTCTTATGCGAGCCGTTGAAGACGATAGATTCTTAGACCGAAGATTGTAGTCTACTTCATCAACCTCAACAGCTCCAACATCAACTCCTTCCATAAGATCTTCATATTTCCAAAATTTAGTTTTAGGTTTTTATTTTTTTTAGTTTAAAAAAAATCATACCAGACTTAGCAATTCGCCACAGCCTCCACAGCGAATGCCACAGCCGCTACGGTCTCCACGGGCACCACGACGAGCACCACACTAAGGGCCTCGCCATACCCCACCCTGAGGTGATATCGCCCCGCCTTGCTTCGTCACGGCCGCCACAGACCGCTCGGCCGCCACGTGACAACTATGGTCATAAAATAAGAGAACTCTATATTTTAGAAAAACTTGAAGTAACATATGTAGATGTATATGGTGTTTGTAGTGAAAAACACATTTGACTGATATTGTTGTCTGTAGTGTTGATTTGTCTTTGTTTTGTTTTAATCCTTCATCATCTGAGTTTTATCGTTTTCATTCTTGTATGGGACATGTATCTGCACCGCGTTTAAATTTTTTAGTCTCTACAGGTGCTTTAAGTCAGTTAAACACTTGTAATATCTTGGATTGTAGTGGTTGTAAAGTCAAAATTGTTTTGGCCTTACCGTTTAATGAAAGTGTCACTTCTTCTATTGTTACGTTTGATATTATTCATTATGATGTTTGGGGTCCATCTCCTGTCTTCACAAAGGATGTTTCATCATATTATCTATCATTTATTGATGATTATACTCGATACACATAGATTTATATAATGAAACGAAGGTCAAATTTCCTTGAAATTTATAGAGAATTTAGAGCACTAGTTAAGACACAACATTCTGCTGTGATAAAATGATTTAGGTGTGACTTACCTCCAATAATTTCAAATGTTTACTTGCATCTGTTGGTACCATACATCAATCATCTTGTACTGACACCCCTCAGCAAAATGGTATTGCAGAAAGAAAATATTATCACATTGTTGAGGCTGCTCGTTCTTTCCTTTTATCAGCTGAATTTCCAACTATTTTTTGGAGAGAAGAAATTTTGACTAATATTTATGTAACTAATCAAATTCCTAATGCTCATAATGCATGAATGTTCCCATTTTAGAAGTTACAAGGATGAATTCTAGATTATTATTCTTTCTGAGTGTTTGGATGCACATGTTTTGTCCTTCATCCTCATGTTGAATGCAATAAATTGGGTCCTAAAACAGCTTTATGTGTTTTTCACAGAAAAGTTATCATTGTTATGATCCCACCAGTTGGAAGCTATATGTATCTCGTCATGTCATCACCCGTTTTATTTGATTCCGGTAAAATCAAATTATGTAACAAAGACAAACCTTCAGGTTATTAATCTTTTTAAAACTGATAGTGATAAATCTTTTGACATTGATATTCCAGCTCGTGAGACATCTAAAACAATTAATACTACTTCTGCTTCATAAATACCTGAGTTAGCTTCATCAATGCCTGAGCCAGCTCATTTCTCTGGCAAAACAACATATTCTCCACCTCCCAAGAGATCCACTTGTATAAGTAAGTCTACTAAACTACGAAATTTTGGATACTCTTCTTACTCAGCTTATTTTGCTTCTTTCATAGCAAACATACATGATTTGTATGCACCTCAATCGTTTAATGAAGCTGTTTGTGATTTTCATTGGCAAACTGTTATCATCGAAGAGCTTACTAATCTATATCATACTCATACATGTGATATAGTTAAACCTTCATTTGGTAAGCATATAATCAGTTATCGTTGGGTTTTCAAAATTAAAACAAAGTCTGATGAGTCTGTTGAAAGATATAAGGCTCGTCCTGTATCGCTCTATGGTTCCATCAACTTTGTGTTTAATAATGAAGACCCATCTATATTCGGCTGGTTTTTCCCCTACTAGAAGTCTGTAATTCTCTCAAGTACCATTCTTTTATTTTGATATTTATGGCCAACTTCCACTCCTTATTTTGTAATTCTTCTTGGACAATTTTTAAAATTTTATAGCTTTGGAGAATTTTCGTAAATAGCTTAGGTTCTTCAGACATGCTTCCTCTAACCAAGTTTCCCATAGGATACTTGTTGGCTCGAGGAACATGATTGGGTGAGTAACGTGTTGGTGGGACTCCACGATTATTCGTGTGACGTAAAATATATCTACTTTCTTTGGCACTTCTCCACTAGTGTTCGGTCTTCCACGATTTGAAGTGGGGTTTTATTACCAAGAATTTTTATTAGTAAACGGTTAACTAGATAGGTTGATGTGACAATGACTTCAGGTCAGAAGTGTTTGGGAAAATTAAACTCAATCATCACAACTATATTCATTTCAAGAAGAATCTGATATTTCTGTTCTGAAACTCCATTTTGTTGGGTGTATTTGGGCAAGAGGTTTGATGAATAAGGATATTTTTTTAAAAAACAATTCTCATATGATGGTTACCAGATTCCTCTCTATTATTGGACCAAAGAATTTTTATTTTTTTGTTGAATTGTGTATGGATCATTTAAAACAAACTAACAAATTTCTCATACACTTCAGATTTATGATTTACAAGGCATATGCAAGTCATGCGAGAGAAGTGATCAACAAATAACACAAAATATTGAAAATCATTCTTATTCGAGTATGGTGTAAGCCCCCACACACTGGAGTGTACCAAATAAAATATAGAATCAACTCGAGTATTACTTGGGCTAAAAGAAGTTCGATGACTTTTTCCCAATAAACAAGTTTCACATGACAAATAAGCATCAGATTGTGTATTATTGATCTGAAAAAGGGAAAAAATAAAATACGAAGATCACTAAAGGAGGGGTGACCTAAGCGTCGGTACCAAAACCAATTTTTTCTATTAAATGTTATGTGGAAAAAGTAAGGTTATTCCATGGTGAACCACTTCATCAACATAGTAGGGACCTCCGTACTCAATACCACACCCAATGATCTTCTTCGTATGAATGTCCTGCAAAAGACAAAACTGATGATATATCAACACTACACAATTCAATTTATGCGTTATAAGATAATAATGGAACGCAAAAGTATTTTTTTTAAATTTAAACAGTAAAGAAATAATAATAGGTCATTCTCCTTTGACTTTAGCTAAACCTCCATTTCTAGTTTAAACATGAGGTTTTGAAGGTGGTACTCGATCAATAATATTTGTTGAGTCATGGTTCATTGTGTATGTAGCCCCACAATCTAAAATCCATTATGTTATTTTACCTCCATGACTTAGTCTTGCAAAGCCTTGTTGTCCATTATTTTTTGTTCATTGATTGATGCCACTGCATGAATGAACTTTCGGAAGGCTATTAACGACAAGTGTCTTGCCTTTTTGTGGTTGTCTTCCCACCATTCTAGGTGCCCTACCAGCTTAAAGCAATTCTCCCATGATGAGGATTTTCAATGACTTCCAGTATATTTCAAATGACCATTTTATCCTTGCATCCCGATTTTGATTTGTTTTTAAAGCCTAGTGATTTGGATGCTAGTCTCATTTCGATTTTTCTTGATGATTGAATAACCTCATTGTTGGTTGTTGGATTTAAAATTTGTAGTCTGACTATCTCTCTTCTCACCATTGCATAAACTGATTCAAGTGAGGGAAAGAGATCTCGTTTCAAGATATTTCTTAGAACTACTTCGTATTTGTCATCAATGACTATAAAAACTAGAAAAGTATATGTTTAGCCAAAAGTTGTTGTATATGGTTATATCCTTAGGATCCTTCACGAGATTTGGTGATATTTTTTAAATGCTCATCCAAATATTTTTTAAAATATTCCATAAAATTTCAAGAATATCACTTCCCTGCGTATTATACTCGCCCTTTTGTGCAGTTCATATATTTGGAATGAGTCTTCACTGCTACCGTATGTTACAACTAATATGTTCCACATGGTTTAGCCGTCATATGTTATACAACATGAGTAATCAAAGATGGCTCAATGTTTTGAATGATCCACGTTAACACAACTTGGCCAAATTACTCCCATCTTGCATATGTTGGATCTGACTCCACCGGTGGTGTACCAGTGAGATGTTGTGTCTTACCTCTTCCTCCAATTGTTTTTTTCATAAGGCATGCCCAAAAAGTGTAATTTTTATTGTTGAGTTTGAAGCCAATTAAGAGGCTATGTGAATTGATTTCAGCTGATTGTTGATTGCCTAATGTGTTTCTGAGTAGACTTGCTATCTGTAACGTCAATTCATCAGGAGCATTTGAGTTGTTGCTTCAAGTAATGCTTGAATTTTCTTCTGACACTTTGGTCGTGAACACAATAATACGTGTAGAATTTAAAATTTTGCTGGGAGACATAATATTTTTTTGGATCGTAGAATTTCATCGCTACGATACCATGTTAGAAAGATAAAAGAAGATAAATTTTATTAATAACTTATCGAAATTGCGTGACTTGTGTTTATTTATATTCTCTCAATTATTTCTCTCGTGCTATTAGAGAACTTTACACTTCTCTATGTTATTACAAACGAATCAATTTCTCAATCAATTTCTACTTCTATTTGCTATTATCAATTTCTACTATACATCTCAAAGTTTCGATTTTATCTTTAGGTAAGTAATATTTTATGAATTTATTCGATGCATTATTTTCTTTCTATTTAGGGTTTTAGTTTTCAAAATTATTTTTATTAACAGAAAAAATAAGATAAACTTCTAATATATGTTAACAAATTATAATTTAGGTTTATCCTATTATTTTTGTTTTGTTTTTTATCTTTGAAAAGATAAGATAAACTTTCAATATATGTTTTTATCTTGACCATGTTAAACAACATGATTTAAGATTGTAGTTGAAGCGACACAATTTAAGACTACAACTTGGTGAGGGCATGTTGGAGTACCATCAGACGTCCTTTAACTTTTTAAGAGTGACAAAGTTCAATCAACTATACTTCGACACCATAAAAAAAGTATAAATTGAAAACATAGTCCTCAATATGTCTATGTTGAGCATGTAGTCATCAACATTCTAAAGCTAAAAGTTCATCACAATCGACAACATCTAGTAGAATCTTTTAAAGCGTTAAAGGTGATGAAGCTAAAAATATTCAAATCAACAAACTTTCGATTTGATTTGTTACCAAAATAATAATATAAAGGTTAATAAATCACAAATCTTAAAGCAATTTTAAAATTTATTATTTATAAGAGGTACATCCTTCCTACTTATTTGATTTTAGTCATTTATATATTGATTTCACGTAACAAAAAGACATTCAATGACAAAGTCATGCAACACCATTCAAAAAATAAGCTTCATTTTTTAATATTAAATTTGGAAGATAAAAATTTTCAGCCAGCCGAACGGATCTCAAGACTCTTACGAATTCAACCAAAAATAGATTACGGTTCAGTTCGAATATTAAAATGAATAATCAAACTTCGACAACGCTACAAAAATATAAAAACAAACATCCAAAATATTATAAAGTAACTATAAAATTTAGTCATACCTCGTTTTTTGAGGTTTTTATAATGACGGAAGATAAAGATGATTTTTTTAACAATAATACGGTTTAGTTCGAATATTAAAATGAATAATCAAACTTTGACAACGCTACAAAAATAAAACAACAAACCTCCAAAATATTATAAAGTAACTATAAAATTTAGTTATACCTCGTTTTTTGAGATTTTTATAATGACAGAAGATAAAGATGAATTTTTTTAATAATAATATCTAATCTATTAATGATTAAAACCCGAGATTAAAGATAAAAAGTTAGAAAAGTTTGATGTTAATCTTTACTATATATATATATATATATATATATATATATATATATATATATATATATATTATTATAAAACAATATCTTAGTGTTATAAAAATTTATTGTTTAATGTATAAAAGGTTGTTACCATGCGAATAATTTTTTATTTTACGATTTATTTTAACAAATTTCAGACTTTAAAATTTAATTTTAAAAAGTTCTTTTTTAATTTTTTTTGTTGATTGTTTTTAGGGTTAGGCTAAATTAGGGCCCAAAAAATGTTAAGCATTCCCAAAATTTAGAGAATCTTTTTAATTCAATAGTCAAAGACTATTTTGCCCTTTGACCAAGAATCTTTAATTTTGTCTTGTAGTGGAATGTGGGTATGGTTAGCCAATTCTTGAAGAACACAAAATTTCTCCTCCAAACAACCCTCTTATACTCTAGCTTTAACAAAAATTTCAAAAACTCCAAATAATTCAAAAACTCCTAAAATTTCAAAAACTTCAAAAACTCCAAAAAATTCAAAAACTCCTAAAATTTCAAAAACTTCAAAAACTCACAAATAAACACTTGAAGCTCAAAAAAATCATCACTTTTTTTTATAAATTCGGAATAATCGAAGGATGGACTCTGGAATTGAGAAGCTTGCTGAGGAGCATGGGACTCCAAATATGGTAGTTTTCTAACCAATTTTTTTTGTAAAAGTTTCTATTTTGGTAGACCTTCCACATTTAGAAAGTTAGAACCCGAACTCCCCCGCCGGTTTTGACCCTCCAACCCGCCGGGGATGAAGAACTCTCATTTGTAGAAGATGAAGGTTCCCCGCCGGGTGAGGCCGTCCCCAACCGCCGGGGAACGCCATGTCCACCCGCCGGGTGAGACAGCCATACCCGGCGGGGTTGTAGCCTTGCACACCGGCGGGGCAAGTCGTTATAATTTGGACTTAATCCAATGTTAAAGTGAAGGATTATCCCCGCCGGGTTTGGAAACGCCAACCGGCGGGGTTGGCTACCTAAACCGCCGGGGCTGACAACCTCAACCGGCGGGGTCTGGAGCTGTCTCCAAACTCCAATGGAGTTTGATGTAGAACCGGACCCCCGGCGGGTGGGGAATTGTCAACCGTCGGTTGACTATATCCCCGCCGGTGGGGGAATTGTCAACCGCCGGTTGACAATGTCCCCGGCGGGTGAGACCTTTACAAACCGGCGGTGGTGAGGTTTTGTTCGTCCGTTGGGTTTTGGCTTTTTTTATCCACGCTTGTATTTGATGCTTCTTTTTTAACACACATAGGGTGATGAGTCAAAGGATTATTTGACTAGTTCGTGCATGGCGAAGGGGGAGGAGGAGGAAATACCGGTGCCTTGCTCCGTCGATTATAGCGAGCTGTTCAACACCAAAGGACAGTACTACTCCCGGGCAGACCTTATTGAATGGGTTAAGGAAACCGCATCGGATAACGGGTTTGTGATTATTTTACGCCGATGCGATAGACACGATCGCAAAACTCCGAGAGTAGAGTTTGTGTGCGAAAGATCCGGTGTTTACACAAAACTCGTAGACCCCAAGGATCTAAAGAGAAAGTCTACCGGAACGAAAAAATGCGGATGCCCGTTCGCCCTTAAAGGAAAGAAGATGGGTGATGATTTGTGGGGAATAGAGGTTGTGTGCGGCGTTCACAATCACGATACTGCATCCTACAAAGAAGGTCATTCCTACGTGGGACGGTTTCAAAAAAAAGAGATGGATTTTGTGGTTAGTTCGAATAAAATGGGATCCCGTCCTCGTGATATTCTTGGTGGAGTGAAGAAATTGAACCCTAAGAATTCTTCTACAATCCGCACCGTGTACAACGCAATACTAAAACACCGGAAGCTCGAGAAAGGTGGTCGGTCGCAATTCCAATGCTTGTTGGGTGAACTAAAGCGACTAAACTACTACGAATTCCATAGAAAGTCCGAAGACGGAAGCGATATCATAGGCGAACTTTTTTTTGCGCACCCGGTTAGTTTGGATTTGTTACGGACATTTCCGAACGTCATTATAATAGATAACACGTACAAGGTGATCAAATACGGGATGCCGTTGTACGAGGTCGTGGGTGCGACTTGTACGGGGAAAACATTCTACATTGGATTTGCTTTTATGTCGAGTGAAAAAATCGAGGCCTACAAGTGGGTGTTAGGATGCTTACATTCGTTGATGGTAACTCACTCCATCGAATTACCATCCATTGTTTTGACGGATAGAGATTTGGCGCTTGTGAATGCGGTGGAGGAAGTGTTCCCCAATGCGACGCACATGTTGTGTCGATGGCACATCAACATGAACGTCCGAGGAAAAACAAAAACGATCATAAAGGAGAAGGTAGTGTCCGATGCCTTTTTGAAAGTGTGGAACGGAATGATGTTGGCGGAAACGGAGTTAGCGTACGAGAACTACCGGTCGGAATTGCACCGCGATTTCAAAGACTATCCGAAAGCGATTGAGTATACCGAAAGTTGGGTGGGGCCGTACGGTGAAAAGTTTGTCACGTGGAGAACTAACAAGTGGATGCATTTTGGTAACCAAACCACAAACCGCGTGGAGAGCGCTCATTCGAGTCTCAAGCGTTTCATCGGTACGAGCAAAGGTAACTTTGAATCTTTTTGGTTGAAGTTGCATACTTTGATTGAATTGCAACACGGGGACATCAAGGCTTCCTTCGAAAAGAGCCGGTTGTTGGCCCTACATAAATTCACAAACATTGTGTACGGTCAAGTAAAAAACAACATCTCCCACCATGCAATGGGAATTTTGGCCGACGAAGTCGAATGTGCCAGGAACATGACAATCGCACCGGATATGCCTTGCGGTTGTGCCATACGAACTACGCACGGCATGCCTTGCGCCCACGAAATCTATGAGTTTGTTGCGAAAGGGATAGAGGTGCCGCTTGAGTTGTTTCACGAACATTGGAAGAGGTTAGACATCCTAGTTCGTACCAACCTCTCGACGAATGAGCAACTTAAAGCAAAGCTTGACAAGCTAGTATCCGATGTCATGGCGTCCAATGACGAAGCACGGATAGAGCACATTTATAAACAATGGTTTGCCGTCGTCCATCCCGAAACAACTAACATTTTGGAGCCGTTGGTTAAGCAAAAAGCGCGCGGTCGTCCACCTAACAAACGTAAGTTATCTATTGCCGCCGATGATAAATCCACTAAACGCGACAAAAGTTGGCACGAACATGTACTTAAGGAAGAAAATGATAGTACGCCATCCTTGCTTGGAGACTTCAAACTTCCAACCGAAACCTCGAGGAAAGGGAAAAAAAAGAGCCTAAACGTGGTTCGTCGACCACCCCCGCTCGTACGAAAGGTAGCGCTATTCGAACGCAAGCAAGTGGTACAACGCTTAGTAGTGGAACGGTGGGTTGTAGGTCAAGCTCTACGATGCCGGTGAAGGCAAGTTTTGTGGACCCCAAAGGATACATGAACCAATTCCCGAGCTATTTTACGCCTTTCGTAGAGTCCATTACCGATGTTAAATCCGATGGGCATTGCGGGTACCGCTCGATAGCGTACGCCTTGAACGGGCAACAAGATGGGTGGAGGTTGATAAGGGATGCCCTTTACAACGAGCTTATGGATTACGCATCGGTCTACGTAAAGATTTTTACTAGCATGGAGGATTTGATTGATGTTGCGGAGCGTGTGAAATGTTCAAGCGATGTGGGAACTAAGGACCATTGGATGTCGATGCCCGAGATGGGAGTGGCAATCGCATCTGCGTTTAACTGCATACTCCATTTTGTTGGGGTATTCCGAAATATGGATGTCGGCTTCACTTTTCTTCCGCTAAGAGGTGCACCTCCTCCGATGCCAAACCGGTTGGAAATCGGATTGGGTTGGGTCAACACCAACCATTTTGTGAACGTAAGTATTCATACAAGGGGTACGTCAATGGTAATTTTAATTTCAAGAAATTTATTTTATCGTGTTTTCGTTTTGTAGCTTGGGATTAAGGCGGAGGCCCCATGTGCTAGGATACATCCTTGTTGCCTAAAGTTGCGTTCACCAGAAGCTGAAGGTTGGGCATTGCCGATTGCATCTCGTTGCAAGAAATACGAGGAGCTTAAAAATAATTACCCCGAAGTAACCAATTTATCCCCTTTTGCTTGATGACTAGACGATTGTAACGAATGTAAACCCTGGATGGTTTTATACTTTTATGGTTTATATGTTTGGATGTTTTTTATGTTGAAAACAAGAACACGTTTCCATTCTTAATATGATGATTGCATTACAACATTGAAAACATTGCATTAAAACATTACACTTTAATTTAAAGCATTGCATAATTAGAAATACATAAGCACATAACGAAAACCAAATGATAGATAAGCTAACTCCGGGTTAGCATTGCACGTTCGGTTTTACGGGGTCGGATAGTTCATCCCGAATCCATCAGAGTCACTACTTTCCTCGGGAGATGAGTACGTTCGAACGGCGCTGGCTATTGCATCGGGTATTTCGTTCTCGGCCCGCTCTATCGCTTCCGACACCATCTCCTGCGTAATTGTAGTCTGCAATCCCATGTCGAATACCCTTCGGACTTTGGTTCGGTCTTCCCAAGGAAGTGACTCGATATTGAAAGTCACTGTTTTAAGATAAGCTAACCTATCAGCGACTTCTTCGCGTGCACGTGGTCGGGGCATTAAACATCCTGCACACGATGCCTCCCTACCGTGGTTGAAGAACATTCTGCACAGAACCGCATCGACGAAACCAGAAAACTCCTCTTGCATCGTAGTTTTGACGTAGTCGAATGCGCATAGTAGGCTTGCATCTTCGTACACATTCCAGCCGGAATCATCCATTTTTTTAACTTAAGTGTTTAGTTTCATCGAAGGGTTACAGTATTTATAGAGTTCATAGGTGGCGCAATCATACAAATAGTGGGCGGGAAATGCTCTTGTTTACCCCGCTTATTATTTGTTGGCGGGACATTTTTTGGCGGGACATTTTTTGGCGGGAGTTTATGTGGCAAAGTATTTGGCGGGAGTTTAATATCTATAAAATAAATTTCCTGCCCACACAACAAGATAAACCCTAAAATAACGTGTCTCTGGAACGAGTTCGAATATCAACTCAAACATAACAACTAAACATAACATAAACAACTTAGCATTACATAAACAACATAACACATAACACAAATAATAAAAACATAACATGTTACAACAACATTAGGCAACATAAATTATAATAACACGTTCGAATACGACACATTGCGCTATTAGTAGTCGTAACGCAAGCTGTTTAAAACATCGTCGCCATCCTCCCTTGACATAACCATATCGTCCACATATGCTACCATATCCCTAGTGATATAGTCGCAGACGGTCATGTCCCAGACCTTTACCGCCTCCTCTTTAATTCTTCGCGGCATGAACAACAACTTCGTGAGGGGCTGCACAAAGAGGTAACGTGCCTTGATTTCGTCACGGCTGCGCACAACGACACCTGCAGTTTCTAAATAGCCGTAGTTGTAATACATATGACACAAAACCCTTTCAAAAAATGCATCACTCCTATCTTCACCCAACTCAGCCCGGGCATCCTTGACTGCTACAAGCATGTAGTAGTCTTCATTAGCGGTAAACTCCATTTGTTTCTAAGTGTTTGATGGATGCCATGTTGCTCGTTAACACTTGTGTATTTATAATGGAAGTATATCGTTGGCGGGAGTTTCATTTGGCGGGAGAGACATATGGCGCGAAATATTTTTGGGCGGGGGCAATAATTGTATTAGGTCCCCGCCGGTCCATGACTAGTCAACAGCCGGTTCACCAATCCATATAAATCTTATAAATTCTTTTAAAAAAATTTACTTACCCCGCCGGGGTGGAATTGTCACCCCGCCGGGTGACAACATCCCCGCCGGGGAGGAAATGTCCCCGGCGGTGCTGATTTTTCACCCCGGCGGGCGAGTGGCTCATCCTCAATGTTAGTTGAGGATGGGTATGGGTCCCCATCCCCGTCGGGTGACCAATATTCATCCGCCGGGTGACTACTTCCCCGGCGGTTGAATATTTATCAACCGGCGGGGGAGAGAGTGGAAATTTACGAATTTCCACTCGCTCTCAACCGGCGGGGTTAGTGTCTCCACCCGACGGTTGACAATTCACCCCCGCCGGCGGAGTAATTTTCATCCGCCGGGGAAGTAGTCACCCGGCGGGTGAAAATTGTTGAACCGGCGGGGACGGTTTGATTTTTAAAAAAAAACTACCAAGTTTTTTTTAACTTGTAATGGTTGAAACTTTACGATCTTTTGTTTGTTTAAGCCTACAACGTGGATGAATATATTGATTGAATTAGATAACGTAAAGTGAACGGCAATAACGAACTATAATTAAACAAACACAATGTATTCATAACTTCAAACTAAAATACAACAAAGTTTTTAAAGTAACAAACTAACCCAAATGTCAACAAGTTGAACGTAACGTAATGTTCAAAACTAGAACAACAAGCATAATAAAAATCCAACCATAATAATAAGAAGCCACGGTGCGGTAAGCTCCATAACCTTCCTCCCAAAAGCCACTATCTCGTCATTCGAGTCGTCTAACGGCCGAATACGATTAATCGTATTCACCACATCGACCGCCGACGTCTCCGTAAGAACCCGAGGTGTGATATTAAACCACCCATACTTCTTCACGTATGCCTTGTACTGGGGGGACGAGGTGTGAGTACTCCCTTCCAAAGGCCTCGAATACCTATCGATCACGTATAGGTGCTCCCTCCACTGTGTCCAATGCCTAACCTGAACCGGATACCGAAGATGGTCTCCTCTACCAAGACCGGTTCTAGCAACGAGGGGGTCGGGCGGCTTTTCTTGGATCCAACCGAACTGGCGCATCACTCGGTCGGGGTGATATGCCTCGCTCACCATCATTAGGCGAATAGGGTTTCGGTACAACCCTATTGCCTGCTCCGGCCATACCTCACGGATATCCTCGTAAGGTCGGAAAATAACCTACAAATAAAATTATTTCAACGTCCAACATTTTATATAAAGTAGATTTATTTAAATAAACGTAAAAAAGAGAACTTACATCCTTTTCTCCTTGCGCCGCAAGGATCTCACGGTAGTACGGCTTCCCCCGAGCTAATGATACCGGGATCTTTTTCGGCAACCACGCAAGCATCTTCGGATCTGTCGGGCTATAACCGCTGTTCACTGGCGCGCGGAAGACGGGGAAGTGGTCATAGACCCAACACTCGAACAAGGCCGAGAAGCCGACCAAGGTCTTCAATGAGTGCTTCGAGATGCCTCCCAAACTCTTGTACAGCCACACCAACGCACAAGTCCCCCATGCGTACTCACCAACCAACTCTAAATCCTCGAGGGCTAGAAGGAAATCGCACTGGATGTTCTTCTGGCTCGTGTTGGTGAAGATCGTACACCCGAGGAAGAACAGGATATATGCCCGAGCTGCTGCCTTCTTCATCTCTGGAGTGCAGGCGGTGTTCGAATCTAAGTACGCTTCCCCCGAGAATGTGGTCCTAAGCCATCGGAGTCCAAATCCGCTCCCGTCATGAGCCTCCATTTCCTGTTGCACATCAGCAGGCGAAACTCCCAACAGGTCCCCATACCGTGCATACGTCGCCTCTATCGGATCAGGCCGGAAGAGGTCAATGATTCTCCCCTCGACCGGGAGGCCCGTAATGACATACACGTCGTCCAGTGTGATCGTCATCTCCCCAAAGGAGAACTGGAACGTGTTCGTCTCCTGGTGCCACCTCTCACCGAAGACCTCCGCCAACTGGACGTGGTTGTTGAACCTCGGTAAATGCCGCATCAAGGGCCAAAATGGGGTCTCCTCCAGGTACGCCCTAACCCCCACTTGTTTGCTAAGGTCCCACTGACCAAGCAAACCATACTTCGACTGCACGGTAATGCCCGAGCGCGCCTGTAAAAAAATTCAAAAATAACTACAATGTTAAAAAATGAATTCAAATAAACAAAAAAATAATAAATTAATATACTTACATCGTTTTTGAAGGCGTAATACGCCTCGTGCTGCGCATACTCGGGGAAGAGAAGCACACTATTTTGGGATATGAAAAGATTTTTCCATCCCTCGGCATCGGTTGGAGGCCCTTCGGGACGGACCTCTCTTCGAGGTGGTGGCAACGGGACCTCCGCTTCCTCCTGCTCCGTATCATCCTCCTCCTCGTCCACTAGGGCACGTCGGCGGATGGGGAGCACCTCTCGTGGAGGAGAAGATCGTCGATGGGGGGCATCCCTGGTGGCATCGAATTTCCGATGCCGCAAAGATCGCTCGGTCGGATCCTCGCGCTCCTCGCGCACCTCGCGGTGGGGGCGAACACGCTCTGTCCGATCCCCATGTTCCGGCCTAGCGGCGACCACCGCCCGTCGGCTACTGCCTTCACCTTTTTTTGCCGCCTTGGCCGCCTTCTCTTTCGTTAGGCGAGGTGCTTCGCGTTGGCTGCAAAACATTAGAGAAAGAAGTTAGAAAAAATTATAAAAAATTCCAAAAAATAAATGCAGGAACAGGTCTCCCCCGCCGGGTGAAGCGGGGTCCGCCCAGCGGGGACCAAGAACAAACCTGGGAAAACCCAGGTCTGTTCTTCGTCCCCGCCGGGTGAATGCCCTTCAAACCGGTGGGGGAACACGAAAACCTGCAAAAAACCGCCATTGAAGGCAACCCAAAACCTCGAAAACTACCTAAATCCGCCACAAACAGCCTAATCTAGCATACCCTAGCATTACTAGACAACTACAAACAACATATAACACCAAATCAGCCACAAACAAACCTAACCTAGCATCAAAATCAAAAAACCTAACCTAAACCAAATATAGAAAAAAAGTACATTTAAGAGTAAAAACTTACTCTTTTCCTTTGCCCATTGCAGTTCTTGAGTTGTTGTTGATGTGTAGAGATGTTCGGATTTGATTTTGGGGCTGATTGTAGAAGTTTGGAGTTTTGAGAGGTTTTAGGGTTTTGGGGTTGATTTTGGGTTGGGGCTGTTTTAGAAGTGGGAATGCTTAGTGTTTAGAGTTTTGACTTAGTAAAAAAACGAAGGGTTTTTTGGGTATTAGTTTGGGGCTACTTATATTTTTGATGGGTATGCTTAAAATTGGGGCTGGTTAGCCAATTGGGCCCTAATTTAGCCTAACCCTTGTTTTTATCCAAAAAAAATAGATCATTGCCAGTGGTTTATATCAAACTCTTTGAACTTTATATTTAAAAAAAATCATAATAGTTATCGTAATAGCAATTTTTTTTTTTTTGAAATACTTATGATACAATTTCGAAAATAAAGAATAAAAATTTCATCTAGATTCTAACTAGATAATGTGAACACTAGGTTAGATTTGAGTTAGGTGGTGATGACGTGATTATGGTGAAAGGGGGCAATTGATTTGTTTATAAAAGAGAGGAACTACTGAATCTCAAATTTCTCTCATATTCTCCTTAAACTTTTGAAAACCTTTTTTATTTCAAAACAAACAAACAAAAAGACATTCTTCTTCTTTTTCTTCAAACCCATATTTGTTCTGTCGAAATGGATCAAGAACAGCAGCAGATTCTTGATGTTGAATCAAGGTTTAGACGTGTTTGTGTTTTCTGTGGTAGCAGTCCTGGCAAGAATCCTAGTTTTCAAATTGCTGCAATCCAACTTGGAAAACAATTGGTATGTTTAAGAATTTGTATATATAATTTGCAAAAAAATTATGATTATTATGATTATAGTTTTATAAAAGTGATAAAATAAAAATTATTTTATAATAATTTCAGGTTGAGAGAAACATTGACTTGGTGTATGGAGGAGGAAGCATTGGATTGATGGGTCTGGTTTCCCAATCCGTCTATAATGGTGGTCGCCACGTGTTAGGGTCAGCTTATTTTTATTACTATTAATTAACTCAATTTAGTTCTTAAGAGAGTACATAAAAAGTTTTAATTGCATATTTTATCATGAACTAAACTATTCCGGCCATCATCTAAACACACACCCAACACAAAAGTAAATGGTATAGTTAAATCCGGTTAGAAAATAACCAACTCTAATTTTTTTTTGTACCATTTAATAGGTTATAAAAATGTTCTTATATTTCTGCCGGAGGTGATGCGTTTTTTGTCGGGTGAATATAAAAGATCTACAAAAATATTAATTAAAACAATAAAAACACAAAAGAGTTTATTTTATTATTTGAAGAAATAAAAAAAAAGTTTGATATTTATAGAAAATATGATTCTCATTATCCACTAACATCATTTAAGTAATTGGAAGCTTCTAATATTAATTTCCACTGTTCACTTAAATTATTAAAGTTGAGAATTGATTTGGAGTTGTCTGCTTCTTTTAGAGATTCTGTCCGGAACGTGAGAACTAAAAAAACTGTGCAAAGACTTTGCAAGAACTGTCTATCTATCTGCTTCTTATAACTGAGATTAGGAATGCACTAATCTGTGACGGACGGGTGAAAATTACAGCCAACTGAAATCTTTCAGAACTTCTTATAACTGAAATTAAGAATGCACTAATCTGTGACAGATGGGCTGAAAAATCTCAGGCAACTGAAATCTTTCAGAGCTTCTTATAACTAAGATTAAGAATGCACTAATCTGTGTGACAGACGGGTGAAAAATTTCAGCCAACTGAAATATTTTGAAAGTTAAAAAGATGTCAACCGACGGATATAAAAACAAAATAGTACTCTATTTTAGAGTGGTTAACATTATTCGAGATAGACTTTAACCATACCCCTAAAATAAAACAAATGCCAATTATGAAAAGAATTTGTTTATATTTGGTGAGGAATCAGCTCAATATTTTATTATTACTATTATAAATGATTAAATTGTGTTAATTAGTTTTATGTTTGTATTGTTTGCAGGGTGATTCCCAAGACTCTAATGCCAAGAGAGGTAATGAATTGTTATTTCTATAGAAAGCAGTTTAGTTTTAGGCCTTGATAAGTATATTTATAAATGATTTTGTTTTTGCAGATAACAGGGGATACTGTAGGAGAAGTTAGAGCCGTCTCAGACATGCACCAAAGAAAAGCCGAAATGGCTCGTCAAGCTGATGCTTTTATTGCCTTGCCAGGTTTTTATTCTTATTCTACCATTTTTTTTACTATTTACAGTTGATCAATTCATTAATTTTATAATTATAAAATCACACAGGTGGTTATGGAACTTTGGAAGAATTACTTGAAGTCATCACTTGGGCTCAGCTTGGGATACATGAAAAACCAGTAAGATTTTTTTTTTTTAATTCAAATTAATTAATTTATTTGAAATAAGTATAAAATATAAAATTATATTTTAATAATAATAATAATTATAATTATAATTGTACAGGTGGGCTTGTTAAATGTGGATGGGTACTACAACTCACTCCTATCTTTCATTGACAAGGCTGTTGACGAAGGTTTTGTTGCACCAGCTGCCCGACACATTATTGTCTCTGCCCAAACTGCCCATGAACTCATGTGCAAACTTGAGGTATAAATACTTTGCCTATACACCACGAAACATATATACATATAAAATATAAAAAAAGGTAATAAATTATAGGTTCTGGAAGTTTCAAAATTTTGACCCATTTTAAACTTATCGAAAATATAAATATCTTTTTATTTCATTGATCGGACCTTTTCAATTTTGGGTGAATTTCCCGTCGGATGAATATAGATAGTCCGGCAGATGAAGATGTTTAATCCGGCAAATTAGAAAATCTCATCCGACGGGAGGTTCAATTGTGGGTTGAACTAGTCTCAACCGACGGTTGAACAAACTACCTCAAAAGTAAAATCAATAAAGTTAAAAAAAATTCAAATTTTAAAAATAGTTAATATTTTTTTACCCTAATTTAGCCGAAGGCTAAATTATATTTTGGGGAGGGTTTGTTCCTTATTAGAAATGTTTATGTTTTGCTATCAAATTTTTTACTGAACCTTTTAGAGTAATAAACAGGAATACGTACCAAAACACTCTGGCGTGGCTCCAAAACATAGCTGGGAAATGGAACAACACATAGGTTATACATCAAAGTTGGATATCGCCCGTTGACCTGGTCAATGTATACGCGGAGAGTTAGTGACAGTAGAATTTTAACAAGACCCTCCAAAATTACTATTTCTATCACTATTTTACAAACATCGCAACTGTTGTTTAGCATCAATGTATGAATACCAAAGAGTAAATAACAACTTCCTAGATGATGGTCAATTTCGTGTAATGAAAGAAATGTTCTTTAGTACTACTACCTGCTCAATTATTTATTTGATACTTTTGTATAATTACTTTTGTCAAAAGATTCAGGCATTTTAAGTTTTTTTTACTTCTATTTTGTCGGAGATCTGGTGGATTTGGACTTATGAATATTATATTATAATTCAAGATTAGTCGGCAGGTATCCAACTTAAAATTCTCTAGCTTTTATTTTATAATTTTCTATAAAGATGATGGGTCGGTTGTTACAAATTGCTTTCAACAAAAGTAAATTGACAAAGACAGGAAGAGAGATTGAGATAAAACAGCTAAGCTAAAGAAGATAAGTGTTTTCTACAACATTCCTCTTTTGAGCTTGGCTCTATTCCATTTTGTAAAGGAAAAAAGAAAAGAAGACATACTTTACGACTAGGGCAGATTCAGAATTAATAAATCATCGGACAATAACATAATATTCCCTAAAATTTTGTAAAAAAATAAATTATGAGGGCGATTAAACATATAATAATTTAGGGTTGTGGAGCAGTTGATTCCACTCACCTTTATCACCCTCTATTTACGACCCTTTAGTTTTGAGACCAAATGGAGAGGATATAAATGTAATATCAGACGAACAATATACCATCTGTATCTAAATATCCAAAGATTTTTTACTTGTAATTTGAAGTTATAAAACATGTGTATAAAATTGTTAGGTGGGTCGTAAAGTTTTTTGGGATGGACTGAGAGATGCCTTAGAATTTGCCATGTTAAAGATGGATGGAGATTGAAGTGATGACTCAAAAGATAGAACAAAAGGACCAGCATGGTTTATTTTAAGGATCAGTCTACGGTCATATCAGGGAACTATAGTTGGTTTGATACTAGCTTTATGAATCATGGATCTTTCTTCACTACTAGAGTACTTTTTAGATTTTAGCACCTCTAATCGAATCTCAGGTGAAATTGGTATTAGCTTAACACTCAAAATCTTTGCAAAGCAACCTATTTTCTTTAAATTGTTTTTCTTTTCGCTACCGAATTTATTCTAGAAAACATTTGATGTTAAAAAGTTCATAAATCTTACTTTTGATTATAAAAGCCGTTTTTCTTTAAGATTGGTTCGAATAGGATTGGATTTCAGTCGAGCCATGACCGAATATCTCGCTATATGATCTCAGCTTGTAAGCCAAAAATGGTTATTTAATCTCGAGCTTGATTTTTAATTTGTTAGGCTCCACTCAACAACCTTCAAAGTACTCGGAGTTCCAACATTTGAATTCCCAAACAGGTTCAAGTCCGAGCTTGAGAAAAGATAGTGTACCAAAAAATAGTATTGAGAAATTCAAAATCATTGTACTAAATATATCATTGAATTTATAATATTTTAGTATAACTTGAGCTGAACTTGATCCAAGTCTAGACGAGCTCGAGCTTGATATATAAGTTATATAGAGATATTTGAGCTCGGCACACTAAGAATTTCAAGGCTACTTATAAATTTGGACTTGAATATTATCAAATCACCGAGACATCTTAGTTGAGCCCGAACTGAACTCGTACTACTTGTTTTTTAGCTACTCCGAATATAACTACGCTCAAGTATATAGAAAACAAACTAGCAAAAAGTAAAGTGGCCCTCTCTTTACAATTTACATGTGATGTTCTGTTGTTGATTTTTATTCTGTTTTTACATTACATGGGATGTTTGGTAGTGGCTGATTTATAGAGATAAAGGGATCTCAAACCATTTGGTAATTGTGTGGATAAGGAATTTGCTTACAAGTTTGGACACTAGCTTAACTTTAAATATCATTGCTTCTACATAACTTTACTTTTTTACCACTATGACTTCTCTGAAAAACAAAACTAAAAACTATTGACACAGAACCTAACATGTATGCAATTAGAAAAAATGCAAAGAGTAAAGTACCTTTTATGTGAAGGATTGAACTGAAGAAGAGGTTGTAACCAAACTTGACAAGAGACCAACAAGAAGAGCACTGTTGTAAGTGCTTGGTTCGCCTTGCATCGAGTTGTTACGCGAATCAATGTATGTCTCGTTTAGAAAGGGACCACCGACCAGTGCACCAATGGCTACATTAGGATTTGGTTCCTCTGAGTTAAGCCATTTGAACCCATCGTTGCACCCGGTTTTGGCATCAGCCGGGATAGAAGCTCCCCTGTGGTGCACGAATTCTGGGTATTTGTCGCCATGACCCACAAGAAAGCTCATTTCTAGCGGATTCGTACCCAAGACATAATTAGCCTGAAGTAAATGTCTTTGTTAGTACAATGATTGACTATCTATATCAGATTACAATTAGTTTGACTTTCAAGTGAGATTAACGGGAATTCTACTCGATTGTGTCTGATCGGAAGATAAATTATCATAAAACTAACGAAATTCATCAAATTCTTAACACTATGATTGGAAGTAATAAGTTGTTTTGTCTTGACATTTTGTTTGGTGGCCAATATTGTCTCCATTTGTTTCTCAAATGGAAAAACTTGTTTGTGGAGGATCGATTAGTAACACCATTCTTTATGGAGATCCGGGTGACTAACATGTTATCTCAGATATAAATATAAGGCCCATAGCCATTAACTTTTATTAACAATGAACGACGTATCCACTATCCATTGAGCGCATCTATTCATTTATAACACTAACAAGAATAAAGACCTTATTCCTTATTTATTCTAACTTAGTCCAATTTGTTTGTCTTGGGCCTAAAGTTGAACAGCGGCACAAATTAAGGCCAATGAAGAGGACTAACCCGCCCAAATGAAAGTTTTCAAAAAATGGCTTAAATATTGAGTTTGTGGCAGAATGAGACTTAAAACATACAGACTAGAGAAATAAAACCTATGATGATAGTATTATATAAAAGAAAGTGCTGTTAGGACGAGATACTGAGTGTACAAAAAACATTGCAAGGAACCAAAAAAATGAAATTTATTGGAGTTATTTTCTAGTTTAAAGTCTTCAATTTGCCTTTTTGGCAAGTTTATGTCACACTGTTTCGCTTTGTATTGAATGCTTTACACTTTTAGAGTAGAGAGACGGATCACCTGAGATTTGGCAAATGTTTTGAGGTCTGATGGTGTAAAGGATTCACCGCTGCAAGATAGCTTTGTGGTCTTTGATGAGAGCATGTAATCACTATAAAGAGCAGCTAAAAACGCAGAGGAAACTGAATGTTGTAAGGCGTTCCATTCACTGACCCATATTAGACCTCCTGTTGCATCAATAATTATCACCTTTTGAAATAACTATCTGCTTAGCTGTTGGATGTTTAGCTTCAGATATAATACAATGGTTGTTAAGAAATGGAAAAAATATTTGGAGTATGTACTTTAGTGGGACAAAAAATATAACAACTCGGAAACGAATCTTCTACTTTAACATGCCAATGCTATTTTTTTATCTAACAAAAGTTCAACTGAATTAAAATTGAAAGGGAAGATAACATGTATCAGGGCAGAGGAATTACGATGCAGATACAATGATAAGATTAGTACCACATCCTTCCTTTTTTGGCTCCAAAAAAAGGTAAAAACTTAAGTATCTTGCAAAGTATTTCCAATAGTTTAATTTTCGTACTGAGGAAAAGTTACCATCTGTTCTACTAGATGTTGCTGTAGGGGAATTTGGTAGGAGGCCACACATAACGGCTTCCGCAGTCTCCCTGTACTTTGAAAGGCCATCGTTTTCAGCCGTGTCTTTGGTAGCAAAGAAGGTTAACCTGGACAACAAGACCTGCACGTAAAGTAGATGCTGGAAAAGGTTACACCCAGAATTTTACATCGAAACATCAATACAATTCATGCGACAGTATAAATCTAATAGTCGTTAACAACTAAATTGAACTTACTGCAAATTTTTCTTTTATTATACAGGATATAATACTATTTGAGAGGAAAGCAAAATGCGAGTAAATTAATTCTAAAAAAAATTATGTAGGAACAGAATTGTACAGTCTATACCTACGTCTTGCTTCTTGAAACTAATAGAAACTAGAAAGAGGCAAAGGCATTTTGTTAGTCTATACCTACACTATCATGTAGGATATAAGTTTGATAACCTTCAGATATAGTCGACAAAGGCATTTTGTTATTCTTTTATTTATGCATTGAAGCTAAGAACTAAAACTAAAGCGAATTGAACTTACCTGTGTTCCTGCAAGCTTGTTATCCCAACTGAACCAAGTCGGACTTCCAAATTCTGCAAATTCATCTCCATTCTCCGTCACAAAATCAAGGTAAGTCTTATTCCCTGTCGCGTGATACAACCAACTAGCTGCCCATAAGAGTTCATCTCCGTATCCTGTTGAATTGTAATAGGATTGGACTTCAGGAACACTAACGCTGTAAGATTCTCTGTACTTGTCTGCAAAGTTAAACAATTGTGTCGCGTGCTTGAGAAGTGTGCTCGAGTACGTGGAGTCACTTGCCTTGAACACAAGAGATGCTGAAGCCATGGCTGCAGCAGTTTCTGCAGCAACTTCCGTTCCTGGGTTAGCCTTATCAACCTTTGTGAGTGTCCTTACTTCGGTCATGGTTTCGGGCCTGGTCCAGCATTTATGGTCCGCTTCAGGATCACCCACCTGTGTCAGTTATAAATCACAAACCAACAACCACTCAAACACAGCACAGCGTAAACCAACGACCACTCAAACGCAGAAAATTAAGATTCAATTCAAAGAATGATATAAAATAGACCCATATTATTACTTCAATTCTAGTAATCTAAGTCTTCGAAGAATTGGCTCACCTGTATATAAAGAACATTTTCAGAAGGATGAGCGTTGATAAGATAGTCGGTAATCCACCTAAGTGAGCCTTTGGCAGGTTCCAATTGATCCACTGTAGCCATCTGATCTCCGTACTCGAGAATGGCCCAAGACAGCACTGTGGCAGTAAAAGCCATTGGAAAACCAAACTTCATATGATCCCCGGCATCATACATGCCTTTGCTCAAGTCCAATTTCGCTTCACTTCCATCGTCAAGACCCGAATTTCCCCTCCATTTTATCTTGTTATGAACCAACTCACCAGCTGCAACAACACAATATAATGCATATAATAACGTTTGGATCACATACACGACGCAATCAAAGCATATGCTCCATACGGAATGAACAGTCACAATAACCTAACACGATATAATGCATATAACAGCGTTTGGACATATATACAATGCAATCAAACTCTTTCAGACTCAGTTAGTTCAGCTCCGCTACATCATGTACTACAAATACCGAATTGATTCTACCGAAGGACATGACATGATCTAAACATATGCTCCAGCCGGAATGAACAGTCACAATAACCTAACACAATATAATGCATATAACAACGTTTGGATCATATATACAATGCAATCAAACTCTTTCAGACTCAGAGTTAGTTCAGCTCCGCTAAATCATATACTACAAATACCGAATTGATTCCACCGATTGACATGACATGACATGATTTAAGCATATGCTCCATAAGGAATGAACAGTCACAATAACATAAACCTAGAATTTACTTAGCATATAAATAAGAAAATGGATAAATTAAACTCATACATTTTTGAACATCGAAGAACTGCATTGCGATTTTGAGAGGATCTCCATAATTCTTATCAACAGAACCAGGCGAAAAGAAAATACCGCCGGTTTTCTTGTTGATCACGTAAAAAACGGCGGCGAGGAGCAGAAGCAGAATCACCGCGATCACAATGCACAACCAGGAGAAACAACCAGACCTCGATTTTTTGCCCATTATTTGACCACCTGGAGATCTTTCGTTCTCTTGAGAAAGAAAGATAGATCTAGGTTTTAAGTTTCGCGCATTGTAGAGAAGTAGTAGTCGTTAATCTAGGAGGTAAGAAGAGTAAGGTTGATTTGAGTGGTGGTGAGAGAATGTAGGCTAAATTTAGAAACGCCATGGCTGGACAGATCAGAGCTTCTTTTGCTCTCTCTCTCTCTTCTATGTGTGTGTTTTGATGTAACCGCTAAATCAAAATCACGTACTCACGTTGGGATTTCCCGCCAGGCGAAGCATGAGGTTTAGTGGCTTGTGAAAAGACGGGGATGTCCCTGACGACTTACAGGTTTGATCGATCCTTGCGTCCTTGCGTAGTAGGACATTTGTGTAATTTCATTCAAACGAGTACCAAAGGAATAGAAATTACAGAAACAAATTATCGATTACAATAAAAATTTATTTTATATTTATAAATAGATTCTTTAACTAAATATATCAGATTATTAAACAAGTACCGAACGAACAGAAATTACAAAAACAATTTTTTTATTTTTATAAAATCTTATTTTAATTATTTATATAGATTTTTAAGCTAAATATTACACATAAATAAATTTTATATTGACTTAATTGTTTATATATAAATTTATAGATAGATATACTTGAAAATATGAAAATAATGTGTTTGATCGAGATCATCAAATTTTAGAGTCCATAAATAAAGTTTATAAATTATACTTCGTGTTCATATAAATTTATATTTAATATTTTAGATATTTAATTATCATTTTAACATAACATTTAATTGATGTTGAATCATTTACGTTGCATAACCAAGTATTGACATTATAAAGTATTTGTAATTTTTATTAGTACACAAGTTTTGTCCTAGAATTTTATGTTCTAAATATCATGGGAATTTACCATAAACCACCATGGTGAATAAAACTAAAGAATTTATTTCAACATCAACAGATTTCATGTCATGTATCTTAGAGTATATGAAACCATTTAATAAAGCTCATGTTTCAGCTATTAAAGGAGAGAATTTACTAAGAAGAGAGCATTTGGCAACAATTAAGTCACTAGACTCATTCTTATAACGAACCCACTCCTAGACTCACCATCAAGAAGTGATGAGCCATCACAGTTGAGTTTGCATCTATTTAAAGAATGTTGGTGCCATTTTATGTAAAGATATGGTATACTGATTTCCAAATGATTAAAATAGTGCAATCCTTTAGCTTAATGAAGGTCTACATACGAGTATTTTCTCTTAATGATATGAGATATGTCTAGGAATGTAATTATGTGGATGATCTGATCTATAATATTTTTAGATGATAATGTAATGTTACTATGTTTAGATTTGTTCCTCGCCATCCAAATAGACTAGACAATGATTGCTGGTAATATTATGCTCATATGTGTATTCTTAAAATTTAAAAGAAACCATATATTTATAACATGGTTAATGTTCATGTATTTTCTTATTCTGATGTCAAATATTGTAGGAAAATGCTGCCACATTTTCCAGCTTGTCTCACAAGATACAAAAACATGGTCCAAGGTTTCACAACTTTGGCAGTTTTGACAAGTAGAAGCTAATTAGAATCCTTTATGTTAAAGGACATAATCATAGATATTAGTTTGTTTAATATTATCCAAAGAGTGAAAGAGCACTTTTATGGAGAAATATTGTTCCAAATATTTCTTTTGATTATAAAATTAACATATTTGGTTCTAATTGCATTCCATGTATCTTTTAAATTATATTTTCCATTTGAAGACAGCTTCCATATAATGGTATCTTCAGAATTTAAGTTAATATATATTTTTTGTATTCTAATAATGTGTGATGGTAAGACATTGGATCTTAACTTAGTGAAATTACATTCATTATTTAACTAGAAATCAGAAACCTTTGTAGGTTTATACCAAGAATTTTGTGTTGGGGTTAACTGATGAGTAGATGAGTGTGATTCCACTTATCCAACCAGAAATCTATTTTACCATTTCCGAGAATCTAGAATATTTGTTTCTCATCTTAATCTTTTATTCTAAACATTATTTTCCATGTTTTAGAATCTGTTTATTTAATTGAAGTTTGAAGAGGGTGCATGTTTAAACAATACTTTGAATGCATTAGATTTGCACACAAAGTTTTGTCTTCTCTAAACAATAGCCATAGCTTAAATGAGAAAGTTATTTGAATGTCTTTAAGATCCATAATGTTTAAACTATTTTCACTAAATAGTTTATAGAGTTTAGGCCAATCTGACCATAAGATAGATTTGTTGGTATCGTTGTAATCCCAAAGGAATTTGTTCGAAAGTTTATTAATTATTGATATTATATTCAATGGTAATTGAATACTTTGCATATAATATATGGGGACAGCTATGAGAACTGATTTAATCAAAATCAGTCTCCTTCCAAAAGACAGTGTTTTTAAATTTCATTCACTTATTTTGTTTCAAATTTAGTTTATTAATTCTTCATAATAGTAAGAGTTAATAGATTAATGAATTCAAATTCTAAAGTATTTGAAAGGGAGATTAGAGTGTTTGAATCCTATTTGATATTCTAGAGAACTAATTATGGTTCTGGTTATGTTTGATGGTGAAATAAAAGTGGTTTTTTGTTTATTCACTTGTTAACCAAATAGTTTTTGACAAGTGTCAAGGAATTTGGAAATTTTATTAGCATTATTAAGGTATCTATTCATAAATAAGATACACATCATCTGCAAATGTTAAGCAATTGATGTTAAAAGAACCTTTAATTCTATAAGTCATAGACACTTGTTGGTCTGATATTTTATTTATACCTCTTAATAATAACTCCTACAACGATAAGCAGGTTAGGGGATAATGGATCCCCTTTCCTGACACCATTACTATACTTAAAGTAACCATAAGATATACCATTGATTATTAGTGTATAAGAGATGTTTTATATTCCAGTTTTTATCAAATTGATTACTTGTGAATTAAAACCAAAAGCCTGCATTACTTGGTAGGTAAGGTTGAATTCCATCTTATAAAAAGCCTTTGGCATGTCAAAGTTGATGATTAAATTACCTCACCTAGTTTTTTTATTAAAATCATTGACCATATCTTGTGTTATTAATATATTTTCTTGTATGTTTTGTTTTTCTACATATGCTTCTTGTTTTTTTGAAATGATTCTCGGAAGTATTCTAGCTAGTCTGTTGTTTAATATTTTAGATATGATTATGTTAAAGACTGAGACCACGCTCATTGGTCTAAATTCTTGTCAAGTTTTAGGTGTATTAACCTCAGGGATTAAACAGATTTAATATACCTTTAGGGTAGTCAGAGTTATTAAATTATGCTACAATAACAGTAAGTAAATCTTCTTTAATTATTAGCCAACATGATTGGTAGAGCCTGGAGTTGACTCTATCAAATCCAGAGACACTATTGCTATTAAGGTTCTTTATTATATAATAGATCTCTTCTAAAGTATGTATCTCTAGTATTAGGTTATTATCTTGATCAGATAAAAGATTATGGATAAAATCAGCTATTAAATTTGGATTAAGATGATTGGTATGGCTATTTAATAGGGATGAGAAGTGAGTTACAGCAGATGATCCAATTAAACATTGATCTTCTATCCAATTATTATTATCAAAGATTCCATTGATTCCATTTCCATGCCTTCTTTTAAAACAAAATTATGAAAGGTTTTATGTTTTTATCACCATTCTTTAACCAAATAGAAAAAAAAAATTGTTGCCAGAAAGTTTCTTCTATGGCAAGCGAAGTTGAATGCATTGAATTAAGTTTAGAAAGGTTTGATTGGTTCTCTAGATTATTGGATTCTTCTTAAATACTTTCAGAAATTTTAACATCTTTTTCAATCTTTGCAATATAATAAAAATGTTTCCATTTTTTTTAATCCAGATTTTGATATGGATTTTAAACCTTCTCAATTTAGAAAAAAGTACATGTATGGGGGAACCATACATAGGTTCAGGATTGGTTTATACCGTTTTAATGAAATCTTGATGTTGGAGCTACATGTTTTGAAATCTAAGAGGTGGTTTCGAATTTGAAGAAACAGATATCACTAAGGGTGAATGATCTGAGCCACTGCTTGCCAGATGCATCCCCTTAGTGATATCAAATGAATCTCTCCAATAATCGTTGTATAAAGCATTGTCCAAGCGCTTTCACTTATTATTATTGGACCAAGTAAAGTTTGAACCTGAGAATCCAGGGTCTTTCAAGTTAGAGTCTAAAGTCATATTATTGAAATCGTCTAGTCATCTTATACATAATGTAAAGCAGGCCAATTGTTCACTTGCTTTGGAGATTATATTAAAATTTCCAACAACAAGCCAGAGTAAAGTTGTTTCAAAAAAATCCCTTATATGATCCCAAAGAGGTAGTCTTTGGAATCTGATACATTTTGCATACACTATGGCATAACTACTTTGTTAGTAGAAGAATAATTTACCATTGTGTGGACAAGCTGATCCAGGTTGGTCTATGATTTGGAAATTGATTTTTTTTCTCCATAAAATCTATATTTTATTATTATTATTAGTGAAAGATGTTTTAAAACCAAGTTTGTTTAGTTATTTTTTCAAGTTTTTCAGTTGATATCATAGGCTCCTGAAGAGCTATGAAATCTACTAGAATGATTTTTAACTATATTGTTAAATCTTTTTCTTGTTCTTTGGTTCCCTGCACCTCTAGTATTCCAATTCAATATTAATATGGTTATTCTAAAGAATATTTTGAGGATATAATTGATCCTTTGAGATTAATTGTCTTATTCATTAAATTACCTTTTAGGCCTTTAATCTTAGGTCTGGATAATTTTTTAATTGTATGTTTAGATGTAACTTTTTAACAGGTTTCTTATGGATAAGGGACTAAGGAAGACTAAGGGTTGGTCTGGTTTTGGGGAAACATAATCATTATTAGAGGCATCTTCTTTATTGAATATGTTAAATGAATTACTAAGATTGATGAATGAATAGCTTTAATCACATTATTTTCAGAAACTTCAGGTTGATTTGTTAATTAATTGAAAACAAGTTTGTTATAATTTTATTATTTACTTGATTGATTATATTTTCAGTATTAAGATTAGTCTCAATCTTAGAATCATTAATTATATTATTCATATTCGATAGATTATTAGATTGTTGAATTATCTTATTACTTCTTATATTTAGTTCATGTGAAGATGTATTAATGGTATTATGTTCAAGGATGTCTTTTTATTAGTTTCCACAATCACAAATTTGAGTTTAGGAACCCAAACTTCTCAAGATTGAAGTTTGGGTTGTTGATTATCCAGTATGTTGAAGTTTCTTGCGTTGTTTTGGTTTCTTTCTTCCTTTTTACATAATTTTTCATGGTGTCCTATATGTTTACAGGATATGCAATAATTGGGTTTGTCAATGTACGAAACATCTTGCCAGTAGCCATCTCGTTCCCCAAAGCTAATCCAGATTATTTGGGGAAGATGATTAGTTATGTCAGCAATGAGCCAAACTTTACACATGTTGAAGCTTACTTGATCTTTCTAGGGAACCCACACTGCCAAAGGAAATCCAATTTTTTTGTCAATGTGGGAGACAAAATCAGAGTTATACAATATTTCAGGTATTTTTGGAAATAAAATTCAAACATGAGTCATTGGAGACTCCCGTTTAGGATGAAAATTCAGTGACCATTTTAATATCCCAAATGTATGTCGTCTGATTGTTCTAACATATATTTTCCAGAAATATTTTACATCATCTAACATATCAAATTCAATAAAATAATGCATATAGTCTCATTTAAATGCACTATATGCTCCTGAAAATCTAAAATATGCAAGATATGATCTGAATTCATCGAGAGTAGGACTCCTGAATGAAAACTTAGCTATCAATGTAATTTTAGAAAGAAAAGTTAGAGAATATTTATCTGCAATCCGAAATGGAACAGATTTGTAGTCTTCATGATCTTCATGGATGACATCAGCATGGATGAATTCCTTTATTGCTCCTCCAAGAATTTCTACGTAAGATCTTCTGATTGAGCTTCTTTGTGAGCGGTTGGAGTTGATTCGAGCATATGATTGTTCACCGTTATTGTTGGAGGGTATTCATTGCTTCTTGTTCGTGGTGATTTTTGTAATGAAGGGTTTCTTTCCTAAATTTGGTCGAAATTCTTTTTACATGCAAGATTATCATCTTCCTGTTATGAGGATCTTGCTTGGCTATGTTTAAACTGGATAAGATTTGGATCGTTTCATTCCTCAAGGTATGAAATCAAACGAGACGCCATTTAGAGATCTGAGAGGCGAGAGGCAGATGATCAATACAATATTTTACTTTACTTATTAATAGACTTTTTTGTTTTCTTATAAAATTCCGGTTGTATTATTTATGAACTATTCATAAAATAATACTAATATATGTTAATATGCAATGACATCTACATTTTATTGTCAGTGCTAATCGTATAATTTTCGAATAAAAAAAGATATGGAGGTTTAGCATGTCTAATAGCATTACAGTGGATTTGATCAACTACAAACGTATATACAAACTAGATTTCATTGCATATATATATATATATATATATTAGTATTCTTTTATGAATTTATTACCATTGCTTCCAGTAGAAATTGGATATTATGTACATTTTCAGAATTGGTATGTACATTTTCAGAATTCAAAAGAAATATGAAGGTATCGTCATCATGTCTCACTCTTTATGTCTTGAGAGACTAAAATATCAAAACAAAAAATTGTCAAAATTGATATCAATTTCATTATTTTTTAAAAATTAATAGTTTATTTTTTTCTCTTTAATTGAATGTGTGAGATAAAAACCACACAATTAAAATAGTCACATCAACAAAATATTAAACGAGAATCAAACGATTATCCATATCAAAACTTAAAAAATCAATCAATATTATTACATAAATCATCCACATAAAAAACAATTAAAATCTATGTCGAATAAAAAATCATCTAATTTTTGAAATCGACGTTATTACCGATCGAAAAATGTTTTCTCCACGCAATTTTTGTTTTAAAAAGTTTAGCTAAAAACTTAAAATGTAACAACAAATAGGTAATTTATTTTCACAATGCGAATCTGAAGCAAGTTAATAGCCAAATATGAGACTGACAACAAACTAACACATATAAAATCATATATTGAATCAAGAGAGAGATATGGTGTTGATGGGAAACCACTACCGCTCGAATAATGCAAGAATTGATATATGATTAAACGAATTTACGGAATAATGATCTAATTACCATGTAAAATATGAGCAACAAATAACACTAATAGTACAATACATTATTTAACGTGGTTCGTATTGTAAAGAAATCATACATCCACCAGAAATAAACACTCTTAAACACAAATGACTCAACCATTATGTGTAACAAAATATAGCACACATAAAGACTTTTAGACACAAATGAATCAATCATTATGTGTAGCAAAATATAACGCGAGTCACAGAACCTTATCTTCAGTGTTTATCTCTCACCTCACTTATCTCTCAAAAAACCAAGAGCTATTTCACTCTTTACAGGAGTATGATTCTCATAAAAACTCGTCATCTCAACACATCGCACATTGCATAACAATATCTTATTTGATTTATAGGTTTACGATAAATTATAATAAGACAATCCAGATTAAAAGCTCGGTAATCAATGGTTAAAATAACTCGTAATCCATTAATACAGAAAACCTCATAAATACCAAATCATAATTAGTATAAAATACCTAATTAATATATAAAATCTAATTAATACGGGAAGACTAAAATATCATACCCACTTCATATAAGAGAACTAACAAATCGAATACTCTGTTTCGGTTTAGTTGTAGTGTTACGTTCCAACTTGCTTCGGGTGAGAGTGATGTTCCATATCAAATCACTTTGGATCATCATTATTTGGACCAACCATTTTCGGTTCAACACATATTTCTTTTGACACAATGACACCACTCTTCGTCAGCTTTGACTGAAAATGATATACAAGGTCGTGCATGTTTTATGGTCCAAAGCAAACAATATCAGACTAGTTAATTCATACTTATATATTCTTAACATGTTATCAGAGCGATAAGACCATGCCCTCCGTTATATAAAAAAGTTTAGTTCTAAACGATATGTTTAATTTCCAACAATAGAACAATGTCCTAAGTTGTGTTCATGAAGAATAATACTTCCATCATATCTAAATGAGACCGTGCTCATTGTACCAGATCAAGTTTAAGGGGGAGTGTTAAAGTACACTCAATACTCACATCGTTTAAAATAAACATAATATATATATATATATATATATATATATATATATATATATATATATATATATATATATATATATTTGTAACAAGTAGTAAGTATGGAAAGGTTATCGATGGTTATCATAAACTCAATGTTTTATTTTGAAAAAAAAAATCATTCGTTGACTAATTATCATCGGATTGCGCGCTAACCTCACGTGATCCGCATACTCCGTTACTTTTTTCAGATGTATGTTTTTGTCCGTATTTCACTTTATTTGGCATTGTGGACGAATAAACGGTAGAAAAATATTATGATATCGGCTCTCTAACAAATAATACTATGTTAGTGGTATGTTGTTGTTTTTCAGATTAAAGTTCTTTAGTTGGACGTGAAGTATTTATACCATAACTAGTACGATTTTCGCTTTAATTTTATGCCCCCTACAAAATAGACATTTAAACCAAATTTCAGATGTAAATTTATCTAACATTAATTTAATATAATCTAACATACATTCTAATAAATCTCATTTAAATAATCTTTTTAACAATCCGAATTGAAAATTTGTTTTGGTATACACGAAAAAATGATTTACATTATAAAAATCATAGATATATAATTAGGTTTGGAACCGTAATTAGTCTCTTAACTATTATTTTTGTGATAGGTAGGTAGTCCATAGATAAAAAAAATTCCTATTTAGTCCATTAACTATTTATTTTGATAACATCGTCTTTAAATTTTAAAAGGTTCGATGGTAGTTTCTAAACTATTTTTTAGATGAAATTAATTCCTTACGTATGTTTATTAAAGAAATTAAGTTTATTCAAAAATAAAAAATGAGATGTCTAGTTTTTGAAGAGATAAAAAAACAATTCTCCATTCCTTTGTTAAAAAGACAAAACAATACACTTGCGTTGGAATTTGGAAAAAAAGAAGTATCGTAATGCTATAGCCGCACCGCACTGCTAATTAAACCGCCTCTGGACGATAACAAAAAGACCCGACTTTGGAAGCAAAAACTCCTCCCGCTCTCTGTATTGTTCTTCCGCCTCCCGTCTCCCCAAAATCTCCTCACATAAGGAGGTAATCATCCACCATTCTAGGTTTATCAACGCTTTAATTTGTATACGTTTGTGTTTTTCCCCTCTAGGGTTTGGATAATTGATAACGTTCTCACAAACAATCTGTTCTTTGATTTCTTATATTTTTCTTTAATGATCGCTTTAGTTTCACCAGGAGTAACAAATGTAGAATATTTATATTAGGGTTCTTGTTAATTTTAGTCTGTTATCGTCGATCAATCAAATTGTAAATGGATTTTTAGTTGTGGTTAATTGATACCATGATTCCATAGATTAGAAATTTGATTTCTTTTGTGTGATTCACACATGAATCTAGCAAAGTGATAGTGATGGGATTGGGTTTTTCAATTGTTTTAGGTTAATGTATATAAAGAGTAACAATGTGAGTGTTACTATCTCTTATGTCTATCTAAGGTGTACAATGTATCTCATCTATGGTGGTTAATGGTTAAGATTATTCGAGTAGCTCGAGCTCAAGTACTATATTAAGTTTATATAGCTAATTGAGCGTAGCCTAACACTTCAGACTCGTGAGTCTCGTGAACAGCTTGATTGTATATAGATAGTGTGTTGTTATGTATATTTATGTATACAAGTTTGAGCTTGATGTCGAGATTTGATATTTCTAAAGCGTCGAGCTTGGACATGAAAGACTTGATCTAGGGTCTACTAATGATCATCTTCTTCAAAACCGCAAAAACATTTTCTTTCATCGAATTTTTGCCAAATCATTTGCTATCTTGAAAGTAAAAAAGCTCCTCTTCAATTTTCTTCTGTGGTCCGATATAGTTGTAATACTCGATTCAGTGCATGACCATGAGTGCATAAGAACTTTCTTTTTGAAATATTCTTCTCATTGCGTTCAGGTTTGAAATCTGTTTCTTTGGTAATAAAATGCAGTTTGTGATCGATGGCATCTTTCGGGTATAACTATATCCACCTTATGTACTAAACTTCCATTTGTGTTTGAATTCTGCAGTCAAAGATGGACAGTGAGGCTAGCCAACAAAGAAAGCAAGAACGTTCAAGAACGAGGTGGACGGCAGCCCTTGATAAGATCTTTGCAGATTTGGTAATTCAGCAGATTCAATTGGGTAACAGACAAAACAACGTCTTCGATAAGAAGACATGGAATTTTGTTCGAGAAGAGTTTAACAAACAAACGTATCTCAACTTCAACAACAACCAACTGCGAAAGCATTTGGATATTCTGCGGCAACGTTACAATATTCTCAAATCGTCTCACCATCAAAACGAGTTCGTTATTGAGGATTCTTGCCTTGGTTTAGAATTGTGGGATGATATCAGCGTATGTTCCCTTTCCTTTAAGAAATCACTTTTTTTTTTTTCGCTTGCCTATTTCACCATGCAGTGTGTCGGATTACACTAAGGGGTTGTTTGGTGTCCTTAGGCTTGTTCAGCTAAGTTTGATTCTTGAGTGAATATGATTTTGATGTCTTCGAACTAAAACCCAAACCTCACCTTATACATTTATGCAGTTAAAAAGTTTACTGGCAATCGTAATAATGTGTTTATTTCAGCAGTTGAAACTTGAAACAATATCTTTATCCTTTCAGGGACAGGTACGGCCTGAGCCAGTTAAAGTCAAGGATTGTCCGATTTACGATGAGCTATGCACAATATTTGCGGATACATCGGCCGAAGGTAAATACGCTCAGTCAAGTCATTTCGAAGGGTTAAACGACAAATCTGTAGGAAAATATACCTCCATAGGCCCGGATGTTGAAACAGCATTTTCCGGAAACCCTTCAGCCTCTAAGAAACGAAAGCGGTCTTCTGAAACAAATTCTTCGTCTTTAGGACAAACCAGTATGATGGATCCGGAAGTAGTCGAATCGATGGCAAACGCAATGTTTGATATGGTCGGTGCGTATAATTTGCGTATGGTTGGGTCGGACGACAGATTTAGTATTAATAAGTGCATCAAAGTCTTGGATGAGATACAAAACATAGATGGGGGTCTTTATTTTGCGGCGCTGGATTTGTTCGAGAAGAACATGAATATGAGAGAGACGTTTATATCACTCAAGGATGATAATGTTAGATTAACATGGTTACAAGGGAAGTGTTAGTAAAAGAAGCTTAAGTGTCCTTTTTAGTTTATGTTAAGAAGGTTAAGACTTTTTAACAGGAAGTAAAACTTTTTATGTATTTTTTTAGTGTAGATTTTAGCTAAGAATTGATTGTTTTCATATACAGCTTCTTATTAACAATGTTCAGAATATTCTGAATTACAAAAAGGGTCAAGCTGTTTTATCTTTGTTAAATTTAAGGGTTAAATATTTTATTATGTTTTAGTTACGAAGCTATTTCTTCCATAAAATTTATTATCCATTTCAAATTTCTAAAAAATATTCAATTTTTTTTTTAATTTACTTTCGAATTTATATTTTTAGGTGATTATGCACTATCAACTCTTATTCCAATAAACACAGAATACAAATTTCTTAAAAATTAATCATAGGAAAGGAAGATATCCAAACCAAAAATTCAACCGCTCATTCAATCTTATAAAAATGAAAACAAACAAAAATTAGAAAGTCCTGAATAAATAAACAAGTTGAAGTTTTTTTTTTATAAAAAAAATAAACAAATCAAAAACAGATTTCCAAAGTTCTATAAAAGTAATTCGACACTAAAAAAATACTCTTAATAGAACTCAACATAGAGGATTTAAAAAAAAAAACCCAGTGTAACAGAGTTCCGGAAACTGCAATTTTTTCTGCATATCGAGTTTGTGGAACTCGTTCTGCAGAGTACAACCGACTTCATGGAACTCTTGTCAACCAATAGATTAAAAAAATGATTTAGAAGAGATTTTTACCTTTGATAGATTACTTCAATCGAAAGTGGTGGCTAGGTTTTTTTCTCGGTTAAAAAGAAGAAGATAAATATGGGGTTTGGGTGGTTATTGAAGAAAAAGGTAAATATGAGTTTTTGAGTAAAATTTTAAAAAAAAGTAAATTAATAATTTTATTTACGAAAGAAATAACAAAATGGAGTTTTTTTTGAAATATAGGGAAAATAAAAAATCTTAACTTCACTTTTATTTTTAATTTTTCTCTGATTTATATTTTTTTAAATTTTAAATTTTGACTTCATTTCTCCATGTCTGTTGAAAAATCTGTGTGAAATAAATGTGAATTATTAGATGAAAATTTTATATAAAAAAAATCAAAATAACAATATAGATGAAAGCAACTTCCAAATAATCATAGGTTGCTAAAAATTTATTGGAACCAATAAAAAGAAATACAAAAAAGCTGTCAACAGTTAAAAAGGCCTGGATTAAATATACAAATATATATATATACATTATATTAAAATGTAGAAAAACTAATCTTATTAGATTATAAAGATGTGTTAAACTACTTCACAAAATATAAGCATAAACTAAATTATAAAACAAACATTACCTCAATTTAACAAAATAACATTTTTATGTTACATTTGTGAATGCGAGTACATGTTTTATTAAGCTAAAAAGGCTAAAAAAAATATATATTATTCTATTTACTCTCAAAATAGAGCACAAATAAAGATAATTCTATATGTCCTCTTCATTATAGATACTTTGATTTGCTGAAATAAAACCACCCCAACTAATAAAAGTCTTATGTATCGGGAGTTAAGAGAATTGGAAGCGATTTGACAATTGTTTTTTATATCTAACTAAGTGTAATATTTTGAAATCATTGGAATAGATATTTTTTTAATTTTTTTAGAATGTGTATGGGGAATCCGCAGCCGCTACTCAGAGTGCAAAGAAAACCAACGCCAGAAGGTAAACAATACAAGCATACCATACTCAACCAACTCGGCTACCCCCTTGGAGAAAACATAAACATATACTTGCGTATAGGAATGTTGGAGAATAGATAATCCAATAAAAGGAAGAAAAAAAGAAATAGACCAAAAGCAATAAAAGGGTGGAATTGGAAAGGGGGATGGAGCAGCCTCATCTTCGGGGATACTACTTCCAATAGTAAGTTACCCTGAGACTTTTTAAACATCAATATATATTTAAATTAAATATAAATACAAATAAATATATACAACTTAAAGTTATATTGATATTTAAAAAAATATATATTAAAATTTAATAATTTTTCAGTTATTTGAAAAGTTATTGGCAACATATTTATTTTGGCAACATATTTATGATTTCATTCTCATAGTGGTGATTGTTATATATATATTCGACTCATGAGACAGGGCTCAGTGTAGCTTTACAGGCTTGGCTTATCAACCATTGCCGCTAATTTGACCTCGTGGCTTAAGGATCAGTATGGCGATCCAGAAGCAGTTGTTGATTCACAATTTTTTTCTCTCTAAGGCTAGGAATCAGAAATTCAAAGGTAGACAATAGTTTAAACAATAATACATAAAATAAATTAATTTACCAACATATGTTATTTTTTAGATACATGATAGGCAACAGTTTAGTCCAATGGTATCGATTTTTTAAGGAATATAGAAATACCTTATACTCAATATATATAACTTTCTACCGAAGAGTTGGTTGATTTTGTCCCTACCATTTTAAAAATCGATGCGGCAATTTCGAATGTGAGGAACCCATACAAGTGGATTATATCCATTGGGATCAACATAGAGTTACGATATAAATGGATAGGAAAAAGAGTACAAGATAGAAAAATGAGAAAAAAGGTAAGGTTGTTAGATATATAAAATGATTATATTAACCATTAATTGTGTTTAAATTGGAATTATGCTTTCGAGCTTTTGTTTTTTATAAGTTAACTTTTCTACAATAGATTTCCTGACGGTGACACTGAAAGATCTGATGTGATGTTATTAGTACAAAGGTTGGTAAGTTCTTCTTAGTTTGAGAGTTCCTTAAGCGAGTAGAAAACTAAGATACAAAGAAAATAAATATCTTATCGAAATACTCAAAGAAGATTCATGGATGGAGAGCAAATAAGCTTTCATTTTATTTAGTTATGTTCTGTGTATTGTCTTTAGTTAAATATGTTCTCTATTTATAATGTCACCTTGCGCACATAGGAACCTAATAAACCTAAAACAAAATCAAGGTATGCTGCGACGAGAGTTGTAAGCCTAAATCTAAAAAAAACTTGGTTTCCAAATGATTGGAGAATAGAATTATTTTTGGAAAGCTTGAATCAATCTTATTTACTAAAATATACGAGCTTCTAACAGTTAAAAAATCTGGTCCCAATGCTCTTAGAAGTGAAGTAAACTTCTCAAGTTGAGGAATGTCTTAAAGGAGTTGATGCGTTCTTGAAAGCTACGTCTTGGATAAATTTGATCTATTTGTTGTTAAGACCTTTCAAGCCCCCTCTTCACTCAAAATTGATATTTGTGATCTAAGATAATGCTTAAAATTAAAACATAAAGACAACGTCTCGGTGGAAACTAGTGTAGGTAAAAAAATCCCAATCATTCATTCTTCACTTGGTTTGGTATAAATAGTAAGTTTTATATGAAAGATAAAGCCAATCAATAAACATCCAATATTTTTCTAACCAAATTTTATTATTATTCAGTATTGTAAAGTGGTTTATATTTACGATTATAAGATTTTACCGAGTAGAAGAGAGAATGATGAGACTGTGAAGATTTACAAAATATTTATTTCTTAATTGAATATTAAAGATTTACAAAATATTCATTTCTTAATTGAATATTAATCTATGATAGGCGTTTTTTCGTAGATGTAAATTTCTGGGAACACAAACAAACATAATTGCAATGAGTGCGCACAGGGTAAACCCTCAGTCTGATGCGATAGCCTGCAAACCAATGCCATCAGGTAAACCACACAAGGTGACAGGCTTAGCCGAGAAAGAGTATGTAGACGGACTCGAACTCACGACCTTTGGTCACAAGCATACCATACTCAACCAACTCGGCTACCCCATTGTGGGATATATATATATATATATATATATATATATATATATATATATATATATATATAAGTTTAAAGACTGGATTTACATTTTGTTTAAGTTTAATAGGAAACTAATGAGCTTTTTTTGGTTATTTTTATGACAGAAAATATATAGTTTTCCTACTAATTTACTAAGAGAATATGGAGGAGAACATGTATTGGTTCTCATTAAATATGGAAAAAATATATCGCGCATTGGCTCATAAAAACAGTTATAGGAGTAACTATGGTATAAATAGATTTGGTAAAAAATACTATTATAATATTAGAAATCTCGATTTATGTTTTACATTTAATGATTCTTTCATTGTTAAATAAGTTATATAAATTTTTTAGTATTTTTATAAATAGATGTTGATGGAGCATAAAAATCATGAAAAAATGTTACTAAAAGATAAATGTCACTTAAGATTTTTTTTGCTCAAGTATAATCCACAAATCTAAGAGATATTCATTTGTAAAAATATGAAAATTTTCACTTACCGAATCCATAGAATTGTAATTCTACCTATATTCTATGTTTATATTTTTAGAATTCCCAAAATGCATCATCAAAATTGACATGTTCGTAAAAAAATATTTGTCAAATCAATCGAGATATAGAAGTTGGATGTGGTATATATAATTTTTTATTTATTTATATGCAACAATGACTTCTCCCTAGTCTCTTGAGTATCTCAAAGCTGTGGCTGTATATCTAAACCTAGCTGAATCATAGTTCTGATCTTAGGATCCTTATTCCATTTTCCAGCCGTGGCGTAAATATTTAACAGAAGAATATAATAACCTGAGTTTTTTTTATCTATTTCAAAAATGAACTTTTGCTACAAGCTTGGCGATTTTATGAACTTTGAATACTCCAAATAAACAACCATAAATGTTGATCTTGGTTTTGAATACTTAAATCTAATTTTGAATGGCTTAACATATTATATTTTATAGTTGAAAATTGTGTTGTGAGTGTTTTTTTGTATGATTTTTAAATAGTTTTAATTGATGGAGGCTAAAAATGGAGGGTCACTACTAGTTTTAAACCATGTTATATTATGAGATTTATTTGGAATCATTTAAATAAAAATTTGGATAGGTTTCTTATTTATTTTTATTTATTTATTTATAATAATTACTAGTTGTTTTTTCAATTTATATTTTCTTTCTTTGTATTTGGTTTATTATTTACATTTTTTTAAAATAACTTTATTTGGGATATGTTGAGAAAGTAAATAGTTTTAATGATTAAACTATCAATTAAATATTTATTTAATTTAATAAAAACTTAGTAATCGTGACTATATATTTTTATATATTTTTTACCATATAGTACAATACATTATTCATATTTTAATAGTTTTGTTAATATTAATATGATTTTTTAAAATCTATTTTAAAGTCATATTTGGATACAATAATTTGAAAATTTTCAAAAATTTAGATTCTTATAATAGTTTTTGGTAATAAAAGTTATTTTTAGAAGAGACAAGTAACTCCAATGATATATATATATATATATATATTGCTCATGATATATCTATAAAAAATGATAGGACTATTGAATCGTCTCAATACAGTTTATCAAACATACAAAAATTATTAAACCTCATGTAATATTTTCTAATATAGAATAAACTCAATATACTTATTGTTTTTCCTCATGCTATTATACATAATACTTTTTCGAATTCTGCTGTTCTTGAATCCTGATTTAGAGTTCTACAAGACTTTTCCTAAAAAACTTCGTTATCTTTCTCTCACTATAAATGGCGGTTGATATTTTTGGATTTAGGTTAAAAAAATATGAGGATTAAAGTCATTCATTTTATAGGCAAATACACTAAAACTATAGTTGTGTAAAGTAAATAACTTATACCGCTTTGTGATGATGAACCATAACCCATTAAATTTATTTTCTCAATTAAGTCTATGAGTTAACACTTAAGTGTTGAGATTTGGGCTCTCTCCTTCACAGTGTCCAAAATCGGTTACCACACTTATAAGTCCACAACGTATTTTCACCTATTTATATCGGGCTAATCATCTCCAACGACATCAATAGCTCCATCAATAATATTTTTGGTAAAATTCAACGATGCGAGCATATTTTATAAAAAATATAATTACAAATCAAAGAGGTAACTAGGTCAAAACCTCTCAATCAAATTTGAACTAAAGCACATAGCGCTACTGTGAATTTTCAAGCACATACATACTTGTGGCATAAATGAGTGAACTAGACATATACCAAGATCCTATTACAATAAAAATTATGTGGGAGGAACAATCCATCTTATACTAGACTCAGTGAATCTATAAAAACCAAGACACTATGTGCAAAAAAAAACTCTATTATAATTTGATCATTATTAAAACAAAAAGATAAAGCTACATTTAAAATCCTTCTACGTCAATCAAATGATGTGCTCGAAACTCTTTGAAATATCTAAAACAACCCGCAAACCAAAAATCAAAACCTAATGTGTAGCTTGTCATTAACGTGCTTTATTATACTATGAAGCATCACCCAGAAAGCATAAGTACCCGACGTAATTCAAAAACTACCACACTAATCTCTAAAAGACAAAACCTACATGAAAATAAATAGACACAAGAAAATGAAGGCACTAACACTCCAAATCTATCTTGCCCAAATAAGTGGAGACCATCAAAGAATTAAAAAATATAAAAAATATTCCCAATAAGAGCAAGAAGGTGAAGTTTCTGCCCAAAAATCAAACATCCAATGAAGTACTTGATTATGTTCATTCAGACCTTTCGGGTTCAATAATTGAACCTACCATAAATGGTGTAAGATAATTTATATCATTGATTGATGATTATTCCAAAACATTATGGGTTTTACTTTTAAAGACCAAAGATGAAGAAGTTGATGCCGAGAAAGTGCTTAAGAAACTTTTTACTGATAATGGCTAATATGTGAACAATGAGTTCATTATCTATTATACAAATTTTGGGTTTGCTAGACCCAAACCGTAAGTGGAGCTCCGCAACAGAACTCGTTTGTTGAGAGAATGAATCGAACCTTGTTAGAACATGTTAGATGTATGCTTCATATAGCTGTATGGGTCGAAGGTTATGGGTAGAAGTCAGGAAAATGTTGTATATATCATTAACAAGAGTCCGTCTACATTGCGTAAATTTCTTTGTCCTCAAGAGGTCTGGACTGGAGAGAAACCTAGCTAGAAAATTTGAAAGTGTTTGAATGTGCATCATACGTACATGTGAAACAATATTAGCTTAGGCCAAAAGCACTTACATGCTTATTCCTAGGCTATCTAGAAGGAGTAAAATGACATAGGTTGTGGTGCTTTGAACCTGGACGTCAGAAGGCTTTAATAAGAAGATTTTCAATGAAGAGGATATGTTATTGAAGAATGAAGTGAAGACTCAACCTAGTATTGTCGGGAAAAGATCTGAAGTTGATAATGAATTTGATCTACATGTGAAGTTGGTGATATTCATGTTGAAGAAGATTTTAGGCCTGGTTCCACTGCAGATTTTACATAGGAAGTTCAACCACTACATGAGTACAAAGCAGATCAATGATTTTTATTCAAGGATGTTCAGATGATTAGATATGAGAACAACATGAACGTGATAGTTATCAACTACTGATGGATAGAGCACTGAGACCAAGCAAGCAATCGAAGATTTATGGATTTTCTTATGTAATAGGTTATTCTTTATCGATTAAAATTTATGGAGATGTTGTAGAACCCGAAACATATCATGATTTTATTAAAAGTAATGACAAAAATAAGTGGCTTACGACCATAAAAGAAGAACATAGATATCTCAAGAAGATGAACGCTTAGATTCTTTTGAAGCAACCAAAAAATCATAAGCTGGTTGAGAGTAAAGGGATATTCAAAAGGAAATCATGTATTCCCGGTGTTGAATTACTCAGATACAAAGCTAGGCTTATTCCTAAGGGCTTTAAGCAAAAAAAGGTGTCTATTTCAGTAAAATATTCTCATCGGTTGTGAAACAAACCTCCATTATGGTTGTGCACTCAATTATTACTAGATTTAATATTGAGTTAGATGATAAAACAAGTCGGTTCATATTACTAATCATGTGTAATAAAACTAATTTTTTATATGAAACACCATAAAAGGACCAAGGTGCACGGACCGAGATAATTACAACACAAATTTAGTAAAAGATAATCCAAGAAATATGTTAGAGTAACTATTAGGTATTTTTGGGTAACCGTTGGGTTTTTCGTATTAATTTAACTATTTCTGAATGATACTTTTATTTTATTTTTGTTATGAAAGAAATTGGATTGTAAGGGTGTTGTATTGGAGACTGATATACATTTTTTTATGGTAGCTTTGATATGATTACACACAACTAAAGCATGACATTGAATACATCAGCTAGTGAAGGAATGTAGTTTTGTCTGAGTCATAACATACATCATCTTTATAATATATTGAGATGTTTTACTCTCTTGATTTTTTTGTTTTCTTATCCCAATGCTTTCTTATCCTAATATTTTGTTTGATTTTTATGTGATCTTGTGATGATGTTCTTCCACCAAGTTAATGTCTATTATTTTTTTGTTATCATTTGTTTCATATGAACAGAATTTGACTCGTTAGCTCTGAATTACCACATCGATCAGTACAATCGCCTCTAATATGTTAACCATAAAAAATAAGTTTCTTGAGTAGCGATTTTAAGAGTTCATATATATCCATAGTACTTAATGTAGAAATTAGGCCACTTGCACGTTGTTTCTTTCAAATTTTATTGTAAATACTGATAGTTCTAGAAATCTTTGGAGGATGTTTGTGAGTAAAACAATGTTTGAAAGACTAAATTCGTTATATCAGTTTTTATATATGTTTAGAGAGAGAAGCTCCTTATTTTAGAGAGATAAAGTCTCAAGTAATAAATCTCTAATCATTAATCTAAAACGTTTCCCTAAAAGAGGTGGTGTGATTTTATAATATATTTGTTGGGTCCTACATGCCTAAACAAATTTCTAATTATAGTATATTCCTCAAGTTTATTTTTTATTACAAATTGTTCCTTTTGTATTACATAGTTGTCAATTACTCTGAGGAGACTTTCTTTATGTCAAATTACACCCTTAATTTACCAATGTCTTCTAGTTGCATAATTTTTCCCTTACAAGTAGCCCACAGTCCTTGTGAAAATGATCGAACAATGACTGTTATTTTGCCAATTTTATCCCCGTCCGACTACTTGAAGCTTTAATTGTTGTCAATATTCCAAGTAAAAAATTCTTCATTGAATTTTGTCAATCATTCTTCTTAGACAAAGAACTCGTCCTCGAATTTCGTCAATGAGTCTTATTGGTTAGAAAATTCTTCGTCGAATTTTAATCAACCTTTATTGGTGGAACAACTTATTAAAGGAATTCTTCTTCAAATATTCGGTCAGTTTGTAGGAAAAGAATAAAGGATTACATCCTAGAATTTTGTTCAATCTTCGATGAACGTTTTAAGCACGCTGAATATGAAAGACGACATCAGATCTTTCTTACTTATAAGTGTTCATATCAATCGTTTCTCCCAAATTCTTTTTTACCAATGACGTCACGATTCTCTGACACCACCAATGAAATGATTCTTCCTTTGTCAAGTGTTGATTGGTATGCTCTTTGTGTGTCTTCTTTTCTGACACAAACTAGCCTAGAAGTGGTGCAACCCTTCCCTAGGCATTTATTGCCTCTACTTTGGACAATTTTCCCATAGGAAAATAGACCCCCACACCTTTAGGCTTTGATACTTGATAAGGCCCATTCTTCTCATACAAATTCTCTTAGCATCTTGCTGATCTCATTCCAAAGTTTTTAGAGAGATAAAGTTTCTGAAAAACATTTTTAGAGAGAGAAATATGGTTTATGCCCAAAACATTCCCTATCTTAGATTGGTTGTCGATTAGCCAAAAGGTCGAGGAGACACGATCCGCCGGATTGTACGTAGATCCCGAGCCTCAACCACTTGTTATTACATATTATGGTGCTTGGCCTCCAACTGAGAGTTCAAGTACGATCCTCCCCTCAGATATCTCTTCTCAGCCCCTCAGTTACGCATGCCCAATAATCGACAAAGGTGACTAAAAAGTAATGAGCAAAGATAAATATTCTAAAAGTTATTTTTCGAAAAAGAAACAACACCATAAATCCTTTATTCTTTGCCTACAAACTGACCAAAGATTCGATGAAGAATTCATTTAATAAGTTGCTCCGCCAATAAAGGAATACTATACGCTTGAAAAACAAGTTGATGCTATTTACGAAAAAAACAGGTTCTTGTCGAGGATTATGTTGTGTTTTCAGACAAGTGATGCCAAGAGGAGAGCGATCTTTACACCACTCAGAATTCCGCTAAGGATAAGCTCATCGCATCTTATAAAGAAGGAAATGATAAAGCGTCAGAATATTTTGCAAAATATCTTAAGGATTATGAAAGAGTTGCGAACTCATCCTAACCCAAGCTAAAAAGGGTAAAAAAGCGGTTGTTGAGGCTTATGCTAAATGTGTGGATAAGTTAAATGCGAGAGATGCAATGGTTAAATTCGAGCTGATTATAGAAATCCACGAGGGCTATCCTGACTTGATAGCGCTCCCGGGAGCTTGTTCTCGTCGAATATCGCGATCCTGAGATATCTTTGGATAATGATGAAAATGATTCTGAGTCCGACGAAAATATTTCCCTCAGATATTCATAATAAAATTTTAGTTCTCGTTTTGTAAAGTCCTCGTAATCATTGAGTCAATTTTTTTAAAATCCTCATTATCTTCAACGCAATTTTGTTAAATTCCTGATAATATTCTAGGAATTTTTGTATTATTTTTATGAAATACATCGAACTTTTAAGTTTATTTATTCTCATCATGCTTTTGATAATTTGAATTCCATGGGTGTTTGAGACTTCTTACTTTTTTATCCTTGATTCGACAGGTTTCAGGCTTCACCCTCTATGTTACCTCATATGGGCATTGCCAGTTAGGTCCCAACTTTCCAAGGTATTTTTCTTTGGTGTGAAGAAAAACTTTCCTTAAAACCTGATCTCCAAACTTGAAATCTCTTCGTTTAACTTTAAAGGCGTATCTACTTATCATCAACATTTGGTGATGCAACAAATTTATTTGTGCCCGTCTCCTTTTATCCTCGATCAAAATCAACCCAACGTCCTTATTTTCATCATTAAGTTATTCGGAATATGTCGCAACATGATACGACTGGAAAACTGCCTCGGATGGTACTACTGCATCCATTCCATATACTAATGCAAATGGAGATTCTGAAGTTGTTGTTCGAGGAGTTGTTCAATACGCCCAAAGAAATTCTTGCAAATAATCTAGTCATTTTCCTACATTTCCTTCCAAATTTTTCTTTAACCCGTCAATGATTGTTCGATTAGTAACTTCAACTTGTCCATTTTCTTGTGGGTGAAAAGGAGTAGAAAAGCACTGTTGTATTCCTCGAGAGATACAAAAAAAATTCAAGTCTTTATTATCAAATTGAGGTCTATTATTTGTAGTGATTTTCATTGGAACCCCAAAACGACAACAAATATTCAAAGTGATAAATTTTATTCCATCTTTAGATTTTGTTCCAGCTAATGGCTCGCCTCAACCCATTTCGAGAAGTAATCTACTGCCACAATTATTGTTTGTTGTCCTTCTCAAGCTATTGGTAAAGGTCCAACAATATCAATACCCCATCGGTCAAATGAAAATGCTTCATATATGCTTTTAATAGGAACCCCTAGTTTATGAATTATATTAACAAATCTTTGACAAGTATCACATCTCTTAACCAACTATTTAGCATCAAAAGGTATCGTTGGCCAATAATGTCCTGCCAAAATAGTCTTCGTATTAATGCTTTGTATCCACACTGCATAGATCCTTCTCCATCATGCAATTCTAACAATATCATTTGTGATTCATCTTTGCCCAAACATCAGAGTAAAAGTCTGCTAAAAGATTTTTTGTACAAGATTCCACCGAGGACAACATAACCATGAGATTTAAAATGTATCTTATTAGATATTGATTTATCATTGGTAATTCATTGCTTTATACAAAATAGATGATGTATAGCCTCCAATCATTTTCTTTGAAAACGTATACTTGAAGATCCTCTTCTACTATTCCAACCACATGCTCCAATTTTTTTATAATTGAAAGGTTTTCTTGCATAATGATCCATGGGTACTCCTCCAAATATCAAGCGGTTTCCAGAGAGTCTGCCATATAATTTTCTTCTCTTCGAACATGTTCGTACCTGACATTTTTGAAAGCTAAAGTTGAATCTTTTAGCGCCTTCAAATACTTCACTAGATGATCCTTTCAAGCCTCGGATATTCCGGATGCATGATTAACAAGAATCTGTAAATCACTTATTAACATAACTTTTTTAGCCCCACAAACTTTTACAAGCGACAATCTTGCTAGAGCCGCTTCGTATTCTGCCTCGTTATTTGTTTGTTTAAACCCAAAACGGATGGCTTGGTACATACAAATTCCTTATGGAGAGATTAACTGCACCCCGGCCCCGCTACCTGATGTACTTGAGCCCCCATCTGTTTGGATTATCCATTCTGATCTAGAACTTTCCTCAACTATTTTCATATTCGACCGTTCAGAATGAAATTCTACTAAGAAATATGCCAAGGTTGATGCTTTGATTGCAGTCTTAGGCTCAAACTCAATGTCAGAATCTCCTAGTTCAACCGACCACTTATTCATTCTTCCTGAAATATCAGGCCTCTGAATGATGTTTTTTTAACAGAAAAGATGTTCGTACAATGATAAAATGAGCTTGAAAATATGGTCTTATTTTTCGAGCAACAATTATTAACACAATACCTAACTTTTCTAATTTTAAAAACCATTTTCTATGTCCAAAATACTTTTACTGATGTTCTTGGGATATTTTCTTCTTCTCTAATTAAAACAACACTTACGGTATAATCTGATATTGTTATATAAACATATAATTTTCCTATGGAACATGTTTTGTGAGGATTTCTGGTGATAAAATGTATTCTTTAATTCGATGAAAGGCCTCAGAATATTCCTTTGTCCTATTAAAACAATTTGTTTGTCTAAAACTTGAAAAAAATGAGCACATTTTTCAAAATAGTGAGACATAAATCTATTTAACATTGTTAGCCAACCCGTTAATATTTAGAATTCGTTTATATTCTATGTGGGTTTCATAGTAGTTAAAGCTTACAACTACGCTGGGTCGGCTTCAATCCCTATTTTATTGACTATATACCGAAGAAATTTTCCTGATCGAAAGCCAAACGAAAAAATTTCTGGATTTAATTTTAGGTTAACCCTTTTAAAGTTGGCAAAAGTTTCCTCAAGATCACCAAAATTATCCTCGTCTTTGAGACTTTTTACCAACATATCATCAATATATCCTTTAACACTTCACCCAATTTATGCCTCGTAAGTCTTACTCACAAACGTTGATAAGTTTCCCTTGCATATTTAACCCAAAATGTATTAATTTATAGCAATGAAAACCCCTTCTAATAATAAATAAAGTGTTCTCTTCATCCCTCAGATCCATCTTAATCTGATTATACTCTGCATAAGCATCCATAAAAGAAAGTAATCGATTCCCTAATGTGGAATCTACCAATTGATCTATCCACGACACTGGAAATGGGTCTTTTGGACATGCTCTATTTAAGTCTCTAAAATCTACACACATTCGCCACTTGCCATTTATTTACCAAATTTGGATTTGTCGTCCATAACAGATATTTAGATTCTCGAATGCGCCATACTTTGGATAAATGATCTACCTCTGTCACTATTGCCTCAGACTTTTCTTAAGAAAAAAACCTTATTTTTTGTATCATTAGACACACATTACTCTTGATTACTAGCCTGTGGAAAATTATTTCAGCGGGCATCCCGGTCACATCCTCAGAATACCAAACAAATATATCTAACTTAGTGTGTAAAAACTCAATTAATCTCTCCCTTAAACTTGGAGATAATGTCGTACTGATTTTCAAAACTTTACCATTTGGATACGTATAATCTTCATAACTTTCATCAGGAACCAAAATACCGGGGGACTCCCTCGGATCATCAATAGGGGTAGGTTCCAAGGAAATCCCCGCTAAATACTATGCTTTTTTGGTTCATTCCCCTAAATTTTGTTGGAAGATAAAGCAATACGATAACATACTTTGGCTATTTTTTCCTACTTATAATTGTCCAAATATTATTCCCCACAACATATTTTAAGCACTGATGAACAATAGAAATTAAAACATACATCTTGGATAACCAAGACGTTCGAAAAATAGCATTGTAAGATGTTGGTGCATCTACTACAATAAATAATATAGTCACTTTTTTAAACGGCCCTTGACCCAAACTTTCAAATTCTCCAACAACTTCTGTTGTCACCCCTATAAAAACCACAATAGTTCGACCTGACCATCGAATTATAGGAGGGTTAATAATATTCTTATAAGTACTCATGAATAAAATGTTAGAAGAGCTGCCCGTATCAATCGAAACTATTTGTACTTGATCACAAGTTATCACAGTTGCAATTACTACTGCATCTTCACGTGGTCCTGTCATATCTCTCATATCATCATCTTCAAAGCAAATTATTGGAGGACTCCGATATAAATAGTCGAAGTGCCTACTTCGAGCTGAGTAGTGAGATTGACTATGTGCCTTTTTTAGAACTGTTCGAATTTCATGCAATAGTATCACCTCCAAAAATTACGGAAGATTAAAAAATGCACATAGATCGCTAACCTTTTTTCTTGGAGTAACCTCTTTGACAATATGAATTTTGTTTCTTCCCTCTTTTGGGTCTAAGATGCAATATCAAAAGAATCAATCTTCTCAGTGATAACCAACACACTTTCTTCCTTCGACTCTTCTTTGGCCATCAGATCTTTCGAAGAATGTTTCTTTACAAAGGTAGTTAGCTTCCTATTCTCAATTAGTGCTTGTATTTATTTTTTCAATGCCACACACTCCTTCGAATCATGCCCAACGTCTTCATGATACTTGCAATATCTATTATTTTTATTCTCCGTCGAAGTTTATATAGGGAAAGGCTTGCGAAATGGAATTAACTCTGAGTTTTATCGAATATTGTTGCTACACACTTAGTGTTAGGTGCGACCAAAAGTCCCACATCCCACATCGGTTAAACATGGGAAGAAAGATCAATATATAAGTTAAGAATACATCTCTATTAGTGTGAGGCCTTTTGGAAGTGGACCAAAAGCAAATCCGTGCGGGCCGGTGGGCCCAAAGTGGACAATATCACACTATTGTGGAGATCGGAGTATTCTTACTTATATACAAAAATGGAATATACTGACCCAATATTCCCTACAAATGGTATCAGAGCACCAGGCCCAGACGGAACGCGATGTGGTGGGTTGTGATGTGGGGTGAAATTCTGTGAACATCGTACCAGAAGCCGAGAGCCATACTCAAGGTGAATGATCTGTTGGATAGATGGAGCGCCACGGCTCATCAAGCAGGTGGCTTGATAAAGGAGCGGCGCAGATTCATCTAAAGATGGAGCGTCACGACTCATCAAACAGGTGGCTTGATAAAGGAGCAGCGCAGATTCATCTAAAAGATGGAGTGCCTGATAGCTCATCAAGCAGGTGGCTTGATCAAGGAGCGACACAGTGTCATCGAGTAGGGGGGTGGAAGTCAATTGAGAGGAGGCTAGAGTGGTACTTTGTTCGAGAGGAGGATTGTTAGGTGCGACCAAAAGTCCCACATCGGTTAAACATGGGAAGAAAGATCAGTATATAAGTTAAGAATACATCTCCATTAGTATGAGGCCTTTTGGAAGTGGACCAAAAGCAAAGCCGTGCGGGCCAGTGGGCCCAAAGCGGACAATATCACACTAATGTGGAGATCGGGGTATTCTTACTTATATACAAAAGGCGGAATATGCTGACCCAATATTCTATTCCCTACAAATGGTATCAGAGCACCAGGCCCAGACGGAACGCGATGTGGTGGGTTGTGATGTGGGTGAAATTCTGCGAACATCATACCAGAAGCCGAGAGCCATACTCAAGGTGAATGATCTGCTGGATAGATGGAGCACCACGGCTCATCAAGCAGGTGGCTTGATAAAGGAGCGGCGCAGATTCATCTAAAAGATGGAGTGCCTGATAGCTCATCAAGCAGGTGGCTTGATCAAGGAGCGGCACAGTGTCATCGAGTAGGGGGATGGAAGTCAATTGAGAGGAGGCTAGAGTGGTACTTTGTTCGAGAGGAGGATTGTTAGGTGCGACCAAAAGTCCCACATCCCACATCGGTTAAACATGGGAAGAAAGATCAGTATATAAGTTAAGAATAAATCTCCATTAGTGTGAGGCCTTTTGGAAGTGGACCAAAAGCAAATCTGTGCGGGCCGGTGGGCCCAAAGCGGACAATATCACACTATTGTGGAGATCAGAGTATTCATACTTATATACAAAAATGGAATATACTGACCCAATATTCCCTACACTTAGTTAACTCCGCAAGATGAGCTGAACGAATCCATTTGGTTGACATTTGCCTAGTACTTTGATATGTACTATATACTTGCTGGTTTACTCTGGGCCTCAGAGGAAACTGATTGGATGCTTTAGGTTGCACATTCGTTCTATGAGGCTAAACTGTATTAAAATATCTTCGGAACTGGTTATGTTCCAGCTGATCAAAAAAACCTATTTATGAATCCTGAGTCTTCTCCACCAGAATTATTTTCTAAACTTGATCTAGCAAAACCCCAAACATCATTTCTTGTCTTTCAGCTACAGTATCCTTCAATATTCCTGGGAGAAGTTCCATTAAAAAGGCTGTTAAAGCCACAGGATCCTCGCAATATTCCATATCAGTTTTTACTTTAATGAAACGGTTGGTATAATCTTTCATACTATCTCTGAACTTTTGCCTACAATATATTATAGTATCACCATTAGCTTGAAACGTTTTGCTTCCCACGAAATTCTACCGGAAAACATTCTAAAACATGTCAAAGTTTTTGATATAACCCTGCGAAAGTCGATTATACCACTTTGAAGCAGCACCATTGAATGTTTATGCGAAATCCCTGCAAAATAACTTGTCATCATCAAAATTAATTGTTTTGAACTGTTCAATATGGCTATCGAGATCTTGCGTTCCTTCAAACTTTTCCAACTTAGAAATATCAAAATACTTTAGTAGATTACCAGAGATTATTTTAGATAACAAAGATGAGGACCTCCAATTATTATCAGCTCAATAAACATTGGCCCTAGGACCCTCATTCGCCATTGCAGAAAGACCTTTCTCGGATAGATTTGTGTATTGGTTGCTCACTTGATATTCAAAATTTTGGCTCCTTGATGGATTTTGGGCATGCATAACATTTTATTTCTTAGCGTGGTCTTCGGAGCCTTGCATTTTCTCCTTGAATCCTTAGTTCGATGAGCCATTCTATACTTATTTTTATGTTTCTTTGAATATTTATTTTTGGTGCTCTTCTCTTAATGATAAACCCTTTCATGAGAAGATTCACTTGAATCATAGAGTGAATAATCACTAGACTCAGACGATTAATATTGATATTTAAGCTTCATTTTCCTCCTCGGAGAATAGTGACCACATTTCGATATTTATCTTTCTTGTTATCAATTTGATGATTGTCATCAAACTCTTCTTTCGCGATTTCCTTTTCCCTTCTAACCTCTGACCAAATTTTTTTGAAGGGCATCACAGCGTCTCTCTCATAATTCAACTTTTTAATTTCCTCTAGAATTTCTTTTCTTTGAGCCACTAAGATAGACTCTTCTAATATCTTGCCATTATATTGATTGTTATAATGTTGATCAATTTTCACATTATACCCGACGAAGTTCCTCTCGAATTCTTTTTCGGTCATTAAATCATAATTCAAATCCAATTCCCCTCGAATTTTTTTCACTTAACTCTTTTAAAATTATAATAAATATTTTAGAAGACGATTCTGGGTACCAAACCGTTTCTCACATATGGTGCCAATGATAGTTCCAGATATCCTTGGAGGGGTTTCTGAGTAAAACAATGTTAGGAGGACCAAATTCGTTATATCATATGTTATATATATTTAGAGAGAGAAGCTCATTATTCAAGAGGGAGTAAGTCACAAGTAATAATTCTCTAATCATTTATCAACCATATTTCCCTAAAAGACGTTGTGTGCTTTTATAGTACATTTGTTGGGTCCCACATGCCTAAACAAACTGCTAATTGTGGTCCATTACTTAAGTTTATTGTTTATTACAAATTGGTCTTTTTGTATTATATAGTTTTCAATTAATCCTAAGAGACTTTCTTTATGTCAAATTGCACCCTTAATTTACCAATTTCTTCTAATTGCATAATTCTTCCATTATCAGTAGCCCCTCGGTCCTTGTGAAAATATTCAAACAAGGACTGTTATCTTGCCAATTTTAACCTCGTCTGACTACTTGACGCTTTAATGTTGTCAATCTTCCAAGTAAAAAATCCTTCATCGAATTTTATCAATCATTATTTTTTAACAAATAACGCATCCTCGAATTTCGCCAATCGCTCTTCTTGGATAAAAAATTCTTCGTCGAATTTTAATCAACCTTTATTGGCAGAACAACTTATTCTTCATCGAATCTTCGGTCAATTTACAGGAAAAGAATAAAGGATTACATCCTCGACTTTTTTTTAATTTTTGATGAATGTCCGAATAGGAAAGATGCCACCGGATTTGAGGCAACAACTTCAAATCCTCATAAACTATCCCTGAAATGGACAAACAGAGGTATGTTTCTATTTTATCTCCCTTCAATTTTCTTATGTCTACTGATCTGATACATTTCTTAAACATAAAAAACCATGACTTGTGTGTCCAAGCCCTACGCTGATTTTTTGCCTTCCGCGACGACAATCTTCATTGAGTTGAGTAGGTGGGCCAAATTTGTTTGGTATAAAAGATTTCATCTTTGTTTCACGTCAATCAATCTTGTTAAAAGTCATTTATGGAGATCCAATCCTTCAGAACGGTTATCTTTAGAAGAACTCATGGTTCCTCCCACCCACCAAGAATTCTTTGACCGGTTAGAGGCTAAAGATATATTGGTCTATCTTTCTGCAAAAGCTAGAGCCAAAAGCAATCGGGACAAGAAATCTGGTGAGTCCTCGGAAGAAGAAAATTCCTCTGGACTTTTTGGAGCAGAGGCTCCTTATGTTGACCCTAGGGTAGAAGAGTCCAAAACTGAAAAACCTGAAAAGCCTAAGCTCCTTTCGTAAAATCCTCCCAAGAAGAAACGTCAACAAAAGTTAAAAGACATTCTTCAAGAAAGTGAAAAGATTTCTGAGGCGATTGTTTCCCCAAAAAATAGAACTACGGAACCCGTCAAGTCTTTGCCAGAAATATTATTCCTCGAATCTGATTCTTTGTTTCTTTCACAAGATGACTTGATCGTTCATGATCATGAAGATAACATTCATAACATCAATTCTCTAACTATTTTCTCTTTCGAAGTTGGCTCTTCGTCTAGCTCATTTGAGATACATGTTGGGGATGATTTTTCTTTCATCTTCGTAAGCTACTTTGATATTCAGTTATTATTGGGAAAGAGATGTGACATTTAAAGGATCGAAAAAGTTATTACAAGTCCGTAGCTTCAACAAAGTCAAGAATCGAGGAGCTTGAACATGAATACTCTACGATTGAAAACCAAGCCAATGCTATTTACAAAAAAATTGTTTTTGCCAAGGATTATGTTGTGCTTTCTGAGAAGTGCTCCCAAGAGGATAGAGATCGTTACATCACTCAGAAAGCCGCAAAGGATAAGCTCATCGCAGCTTATAAAGAAGGAAATGACAAAGTGTCGGAATATTGTACAAAATGTCATAAGGATTATGAAAGAGTTGTGAAGTAGAAACAAGTCCTCCTATCCCGAGCTAAGAAGGATATACAAGCGGTTGTTGAGGCTTATGCTACTAAATGTGTGGATAAGTTAAATGCGAGAGATACAACAGTTAAAATCCGATCTGATTACAGAATTCCACGAGCGCTATCATGACTTGAATTTGGCTAGTTTATGAGGGCTTGTTCCCGTCGAATAGTTCCATCGGATCTTCAAAATAAAATTGTAGTTCTCGTTTTGTAAAATCCTTATAATCTTCAAGGAAATTTTGTTAAAGTCCTCATAATCTTCGAGGTAATTTTGTGTATCATTTTTGTCAAATGCATCGAACTTATAAGTTTAATTATTTTCATCATGCTTTTGATAATTTGAATTCAGCTTTTGGAACACCTTTTAGATTTAAAATTAATAGTGGGAGTCCAACTTCTTTTGGAAAACCCACTAGGTACATAATAAATAGTTATATACCCAATTTTGTTGGAAGACATTTAGGTCCGAAATTAATTATTAAAGATCAACTTTTGTTAGAAGACCCTTTAGGTTCGAAATTAATGGTTAAAGACCAACTTTTGTTGGAAAACCATTTAGGCCCGAAATTAATGGTTAAAGACCAACTTTTATTGGAAGACCCTTTAAACCAAAGTAAATAAACAACTTTTATAGCAAAATTTCATATATGTGAATTGGCTAATAGGACACCTCATTAAAACCTTCCTACGCCACCGGGGTTTTGTTGGTCACCTCCAGTTAGGTTTTGTCTTGATAGAATGGCGAAAAATACTCTTTGCTAATATATTCTGATATACGTTGTCTCATGATTTTCTTGTAATGGGATTCCACTTATATTAAATTATCTCTACTTATATTCAACCATCTATCTAAATATTTTGATAGACATTGGTAAGTTTTCCATGTTTCTCATCCACTTTTACTTGTTAAGTTTTGTTTCTATTTGCATTAGTGTTTCGAAATATGTACGGTTTGGTTAAACTTCTAGTGTTTCCAACTCTGTACAAAAGTTTCCCATTCTGTTTCTCTCTATAAATAGTAGGACGGTGTTGTTTTAGTGTTCACTTCTTGGTGAGCCTTTTTCCATTTATCAGACGAGTTGATAGTCTATTTCTCTTTGACAATACGAGTTTGTCAAAGACTTTCATTGATTCTAAAAAAACTAAGTTCTTTTTCTTTCGTGATATATTACTTTAGAGATTATTTAGTCTACAAGAATTAGCGATAGTATTCATTTGCTTAATTTGATTAGCAATTAGTTCTTGGATCTTTACAACTATTTTGATTCGATATTTTATTTAGTCCAAAAAATGAGTCATGTTTCAGCTCGAGTATAAAAATTTGTTGAAGTCGATAAAAAATTAAAATAGAACATTTTTTATCAGATATTTTTTAAAAAACTTAAACTTGCATGCAAAAATAGACTCCCTGAAGAATAGTTAGGGTAGTCCAATAGGAGCAAAAAAAGAAAATGGAAAAAAAGAAAAAAGAAAAATGGAACTTGAGAAGGGAAAGTGAGCAACTCATCTTCTTCAAGTGTACCATTTCCGATAGGTAAGTTATAGTGAGAATTTTCAAACATCAATATAAATTTAAATTAAATATAAATACAAATCAATATATACAATTTAAAGTTATATTGGTATTTTTTGCATAAAATTATATCTTTTATAATATTTTGTTTACTTGTAAAGCAAGCTGATCCGGAAACGATCATTGATTAACGAAGAATAAATATACTCCATGAGGCTAGAAATCAGATATCCGAAGGTAGCCAATATTTTAACAATAATCCATGAATTAGGTTAATCTAAACATATATATATAAATTAATTTACTAACATGTTTCATTTTTTAGATATATGTTGAGCACATATTGAATCAAATTTTTATGGAATATGGAAGTATATTTTACTAAGTATATACAACTTATTGTGCAATAATTAGTTGATTCAGTCTCTACCATTCCAAAGAAAGATCTAGCATTTCCGAATGTGAGGAACGTATACAAATGGATTATATCCAACGAGATTAGCAAAGAGTGACAATATAAATAAATATGAAAAAATGTACAAGGTATAAAATGAGAAAAAATGTAAGGTTGTTACGTACACAAAATGATTGTATTCACCATTAAATGTGTTTAAATTCGAATTATGTTTTTGAGCTTTTGTTTTTTAAAGTGAATTTCTCTACAGATGAGTTATTTAGGGTAAAACTCAAGGTATGTTATGATTCTATTGGTACAAAGGTGGGTAAGTTCTTTTTAGGTCTTTGGGAATTCCTTAAATGAGTTGAAACCTTAGATATAAAGATAATACACATCTCATCGAAATACTCAAAGAATATTCAAGGGTGGAGAGTGAATGAACTTTCAGTTTATTTAATCATTTGCTTTGTAGTGTTTTTAGTTAACTAGTTATCTATTTATAGTACTTTGAAAAGTTATCATAGACTTGGAGAGAATTTATAATTCCTCATTTCGCACATAGGAACCTAATAAACCTAAAAATCAAGGTATGCCAAGATGAGAGTTGTAAGCCTAAATCTTAAAAAAGACTTGGTTTCGAAATGATTGGAAATAAAATTTTCTTTGAAAACCTTAAGTCAATCTCATTTATTAAAACATAAGAGCTTCTGGAAGTTCAAAACATGATTCTAATACTCTTGGACATGAAGTAAACTTCTCGAGTTGAGGCAGGTGTTAAAAGAGCTGATGCGTGCTTGAAAGCTAAGTTTTGGATAAATTTGGTCTGTTTATTGGCGTAAATGGTAAGTTTTATATTAAAGATAAAATTAGTCAATAAACACCCAATATTGTTATAACCAACTTGTATATTTAGTCACGAGATTAAGGACGTTTATATTAATGATTATAAGATTTATCGTGTATAAGAGAATGATGAGATTGTGACGATTTATACATAAGATGAAATAATTTCTTGTTTGAAAAACCATCTTATGATAGTTATTATTTCGTAGATGAAAATTTCTAGGAACACCAACAAACATAGGTAAATTATACATCCATGGTTGTGTTGGTCTACACCTTATCAAACCTTTCTTTATAAACATAAAAATTAATTTTGTTGTTATAAGTTATATGATTTAGTATTAGAGAACTCTTATATATATATATATATATAATATTATAAGTTTAAAAATTGTATTTACATTTTGTTTAGACCCAATCGTAAATTAACAAACTTTTTTTGTTATTTATCATTTATTTTAATGATAAGAAATATATAATTTTCCCACTAATTTTCCTACTAATTTACTCACATATTTCATTTCAGATACATGATGGGTTACACTTTTCTCAGGTTGTATTGTTTTTTATGGAATATGGAAAGACCTTATACTCAGCATATACAACTTGTTGCGTAAGAATTGGTTGATTTCGTCCCTACCATTTCAAAAAAAGATCCAACAATTTCGAATGTGATGAAAGCATACATATGGATTGTATCCAATGGGATTAGAAAATAGTTACAATATAAGTAGATAGGAAAAAGAGTACAAGGTATAAAATAAGGAAAAAGATGGGAGTTGGGAAGGGAAATGGAGCAGCCTCATCTTCATCAAGTGCAGCACTTCCGATTGTAAGTTATGTTAGAATTGTCAAACATCGATATAAATTTAAATTAAATACAAATAAAAATCAATATATACAATTTCAAATTATATTGATATTTTTTTTAAATAAAAGTATATCTTTTATAATATTTTGTTTACTTGAAAAGTTATCGGATCCGGAAGCGGTTTTTGATTCGTAAAGAATAAATTTAGCCCATGAGGCTAGTAATAGTAAATCCGAAGGTAGCCAATATTTTAATCATTTTTCCATGAATTAGGTTAATTTGAATATATATATATATATATCAATTTACAAACAAAATTTAACATTTTTCAAATACATGTGAAGAACCAGTTTTGTCCTATTGAATCGATTTTTTATCGAATGTGGAATGACCTTTTACTCAGCGGATACAACTTGTTGTGCAAGAATTGTCTGATTCCGTCATTAACATATCAAAAAAATATTTGGAAATTTTGAATGTGAAGAACGCATACAAATGGATTATATCCAATGGGATTAGCAAAGAGTTATAATATTAATGGATAGGAAAAATATTACAAGATATAAAATGAGAAAAAAATATAAATGATAAGTTTTATATTAAAGATAAAATCAATCAATAAACACCCAATATTACTATAAGTATGTTTATTCACGAGACTAAGGAGGTTTATATTAATGATTATAATATTCTACCGTGTATAAGAGAGAATGATGAGATTGTGACAATTTATACATAAGATGAAATCATTTCTTGTTTGAAAAACCATTTTATGGTACTTGTTCTTTCATAGATGCAAATTTCTAAGAACACCAACAAACATAGGTAAATTATACATCCATGGTTGTGTTGGTCTACAACTCATCAAACCTTTCTTCATAAACATAAAAAATTATTTTTGTTGGTGAAGAATTATAGAACATACTATAAGTTATATGATTTAGTATTAGAGAACTCTTTTATATATATATATATATATATATATATATATATATATATATATATATATATATATATATATATATTATAAGTTTAAAAATTATATTTACATTTTGTTTAGACCCAATAGTAAATTAACAAGGTTTTTTTATTATTTATCATTTATTTTAATGACAAAAAATATATAACTTTCCCACTGATTTACTAACATATTTCACTTTTAAATACAAGATGGGCTACACTTTTCTCAGGTTGTATTGTTTTTTGTGGAATATGGAGAGATTTTATACTCAGCATATAACTTGTTGTGTAAGAATTTGTTGATTACGTCCCTACCATTTCAAAGAAAGATCCAACGATTTTGAATGTGAGAAGCGCATACAAATTGATTGTATCTAATGAGATTAGCAAAGAGTTACAATATAAATAGATGAAGAAAAAGTATAAGGTATAAAATGAGAAAAAATATGGAAGTTAGGAAAGAGGAAGGGAACAGCCTCATCTTCATCAACTCTACCACTTCCGATTGTAAGTTACAGTGAAAATTTTCAAACATCAATAGATTGACGAAGAATAAATTTAGCCCATGAGGCTAGTAATCAGAAATCCAAAGGTAGCCAATATTTTAAGCAGTTTTCCATGAATTAGGTTTCGTCTCATTGAATCGATTTTTCATAAATATGATTGAATCCATTTTTCATACATATGGTGTTAGGAATATACATATTCCATCTCCGTATATAAGTAAGAGCTTGGTTTTTGGTCCACTTCCAAAAGGCCTCACACTAATGGAGATGTATTCTTAACTTATATAGTGATCTTTTTTCCCATGTTTAACGAACGTGGGATGTGGGATTTTGGTCGCACCTAACAATCCTCCTCTCGTACAAAGTACCATCCTAGCCTCCTCTCAATTAACTTCCATCCGCCTACTCCAGTCAGGTGGAGAGACGCATGAACTCTAGAGCTTTAGGGCGAATCTATCTGCTCACTATCAGATGATACTGTGCCGCTCTTTGATCAAGCCACCTGCTTGATGAGCTATCAGGCACTCCATCTATAGATGATACTGCACCGCTCTTTGATCAAGCCAATTTCTTGATGAGCCATCTGGCGCTCCATCTATCCAGCAGATCATTCACCTTGAGTATGGCTCTTGGCTTCTGGTAAGATGTTCGACATCTGAGAATTTCACCCACATCACACCCACCACATCACGTTCTGTCTGGACATGGTGCTCTGATACCACGTGTTGGGAATATGGGTGTTTTATATTCTCAACATATGGATTATACCCAATGGGATTAGCAAAGAGTTATAATATAAATGGATAGAAAAAATAGTACAAGATATAAAACGAGAAAAAAGTATAAATGATTAGTTTTATATTAAAGATAAAATCAATCCATAGACACTAAATATTGCTCTAACCAGCTTGTAATTTTAATCAGGAGATTAAAGTGATTTATATTAACGATTATAAGATTCTACCATTTATAAGAGAGAATAATGAGTTGGGGAATATTTATAAAAAAATTAAAATCATTTCTTGTCTAAAAAACTATCTTATGGTATTTTTTCTTTCGTAGAATCAAATTTCTAGAAACACCAACAAACAGAGATAAATTATAGATCTATGGTTGCACTAGTCTACACTTTATCAAACCATTATTTATATATAAAAAATTAATTTTGTTGGTGAAGAATTATAGAACATATTATAAGTTATATGATTTAGTATTAGAGAACTCTTTCTATATATATATATAAAGTTGAAAGACTGGATTTACATTTTGTTTAGGTATAATAGGAAATTAACGAGTTTTTTTGTTATTAATTATTTATTTTAATGACAAGAAATATTCAAATTTCCCACTAATTTAGTAAAAGAGTCTGGAGAAGAACATGTAGTCGTTCTCATCGGATATGGAACAAACAAAAATAATAATATCTTATATTGGATCATAAAAAACAGTTATGAGAGTAACTATAGTACAAATGGATAAATGGTCAAGAAATATGATAATGATTTTAGAAGTCTTATATCGGTTTGAGTATTCGTTTATGTTTTACATTTAATTGTTTTTTTTATTTTTAATTAAGTTATACAATTATTTTTTAGTATTGTTAGGAGTTTGGAAGGCGAAGGGTGCAACCTCATCTTTTGCATGTGTACGACTTCCAATGGTAAGTTAAAATATGATTTTTTTATCAATATAAATTAAATACCAACAAAAAATAATATATATATATATATATATATATATATATATATATATATATAATTTAAAGTTATATTAGTATTTTTTAAATTATAATTATATCTTTTATAATTCTTTTGTTACTTGAAAAGTTATCCGATCCCGAAGCGCTCGTTGATTGGCGAAGAAAATATATACTCTATGAGGCTAGAAATCAAAAATTCAAAGGTACCTAATATTTTAAGAAGTAATACATGAATTAATTTCATTTGTATATATATATATATATATATATATATATATATATATATATTAATTTACTTAACATATTTCATTTTTGAGATACATGTTAGGCAAGAGTTTTCTCTGATTGTATCGTTTTTTTGGAATATGGAAAGATAGTCTACTCAACATATACAACTTGCTACTCAAGAGTTAGTTGATTACTACCTTACCATTTCAAAGAAAAATTCAACAATTTCGAATATGAGGAACACATACAAATGGATTGTATCGGATTAGCAAAGAGTTACAATATAAATAGATAGGGAAAATAGTAAAGGGTATAAAATGAGAAAAAATCTAAGGTTGTAACATACACAAAATGATTTTATTCACCATTATGCAATGGAGTTAGTGAGAGTAAGACTCAAAGATATGTTGTGATTCTATTTGTACAAAGCTTGGTAAGTTCTGGTTAGGTGTTTAGGAGTTCCTTAAATGAGTGGAAAACTGAGATATAAAGACAATAAACATCTCATCGAAATAATCAAAAAAGATTCACGGGTGGAGAGTGAATAAGCTTTCAGTTTATTTAGTCATTTACTTTGCAGTGTATTTAGTTAACTATTTTTTATTGACTTGGAACATATTTTGAATGTCTCTCTACGCACATAGGAACCTAATAGACCTAAAAAATCAAGGTATGCTAAGATTAGAGGTGTAAGCCTAAGTCTGAAAAAAAAAACTTGGATTCTAAGTGATTGAATAATAGAATTCTCTTTAAAAAGCTTAAGTCAGTCTCATTTATTAAAATATAAGAGCTTCTGAAAGTTAAAAACCTTGTCCTAACACTTTTAGACATACAGTATACTTCTCAAGTTGAGGCATATATTAAAATATATGTTGCGTGCTTGAAAGCTACGTTTTGGATAAATTTGGTTTATTTATCGTTATAGCTTTTTTAGATCTATTTTCACTCGAAGTTGAACTCTATGATCTAAGATAATGTTTAAAAAATTTGAAACATAAAGACAACGTCTTGTTGGAAATTGGTGTAAGTCAAAAATGTTTTTCCAAATCATTTATTCCTCACTTGGATGGTGTAATGGTAAGTTTTATATTAAAGATAAAATCAATCAATAGACACCTAATATTGCTCTAACCAACTTCTAATTTTAATCAGGATATTAAGGTGGTTTATATTAATGATTACAAGATTCAACCGTGTATAAGAGAGAATGATGAGATTGAGAAGATTTATACAGAAGATGAAATACTTTCTTGTTCGAAAAACCATCATATAATAGTTGTTCTTTCATAGAATCAAATTTCTAGAAACACCAACAAACATAGGTAAATTATCCATCTATGGTTGTGCTGGTATGCGCCTTATTAAACCATTCTTTATAATAATAAAAAATTGTGTTGGGAAATAATTATAAAACATATTATAAGTTAGTTGATTTAGTATGATAGAACTCTTTTATATATATATATATATATATATATATATATATTAAGTTGAAAGACTGAATTTACATTTTGTTCAGATCCAATAGAAAATTAACGAATCTTTTTTGTTATTTATTATTTATTTTAATGATAAGAAATATATAATTTTCCAACTAAGTTGGTAAAAGAATCTAGAGGAGAACATGTAGTCGTTCTCATCATATATGGAATAAACAAAAATAATAATATCATATATTGGCTCATAAAAACAATTATAAGAGTAACTAGGGTACAAATGGATTTAGAAAATGGTCAAGAAATTTTATAATAATTTTTTGGAACTCTCGTATTCGAGTGAGTCTACATTTATGTTTTACATTTAATTGGTTTTTTTATTTTTAATTAGGTTATATAATTATTTTTAGTATTCTTATAAAAAGATGTTGAAACAACTTGGGGAGTTGGAAAAGGGAACGAAGCAGCCTCATACTTTTCAAGTGTACCACTTCCAATGGTAAGTTATAGTGGGAATTGTTAAACATCAAGTATAAATAAAAATAAATAACTATCAACTTAAAATTATATTTGTATTTTAAAAAAATATAATTATATCTTTTATAATTCTTTTGTTACTTGAAAAGTTATCTGATCTGGAAGTGTCCGTTTATTGGCGAAGAAAATGTATACTCTATATTTCTAGAAATTAGAAATCTAAAAGTAGCCAATATTTTAAGCAGTAATACATGAATTAGTTTAATTTGAATATATATATATATATATATATATATATATATATATATATATATGAATTAATTTACTAACAAATTTCATTTTTCAGATACATGTTAGGTAATAGTTTTCTCAGATTGTATTGTTTTTTTATGGAATATGGAAAGACCTTCTACTCAGCATATACAACTTGTTGAGCAGGAATTAGTTGATTCCGTCCCTACCATTTCAAAGAAAGATCTATAAATTTTGAATGTGAGGAACGCATACAAATAGATTGTATCCAATGGGATTAACAAAAATATAAATGAAAATGAAAAGAAAAAAGAGTACAAGGTATAAAATGAGAAAAAATGTAAGGTTACTACATACACAAAATGATTATATTCACTATTAATAGTATAATCGATTTATGTTTTACATTTAATGATTTTTTTTATTTTTAATTAATTTATATAATTATTTTTTAGTATTCTTACAAAAAGATGTTGAAACAATTTGGAGAGCAGGAAAGATGAAGAGAGCAGCCTCATCTTCTTCAAGCGTACCTTTCGATAATAAATTACAGTGAGAATTTTCAAACATGATATAAATTTAAATTAAATACAAATAAAGATCAATATATACAACTTAAAAATATATTGGTATTTAAAATATATAATTATATCTTTTATAATTTTTTGTTACTTGAAAATCAATCCGATCCGGAAGCGGTAGTTGATTAGCGAAGAAAAAATAACTCTATGATGCTAGAAATTAGAAATCCAAAGGTAGCCAATATTTTAAGCAGTAATACATGAATTAGTTTAATTTGAATATATATATATATATATAAATTAATTTACTAACAGATGTCCATTTTAATATACATGTTGAGCAACAATTTTATCCGATTGTATCGAACTTTTGTGGTACATGGAAATACCTCTACTTAGCATATACAACTTGTTGCGCAAGAATTGGTTGATTTCGTCTCGACTATTTCAAAAAAAAAATCTGGAAATTTCGAACATTAGGAACGCATACAAATATATTATTTACAATGGTGTTAGCAAAGAGTTATAATATAAATTGATAGGAAAAAAAGTTTAAGGAATAAAATAAGGGGAAAAGTAAGGTTGTTACATACACAAAAAGATCATATTCACGATTTATTGTGTTTAAACTGAATTATGTTTACGAGTTTTTGTTTTTTAAAGTGAACTTTTCTACAATTGAGTTAGCGAGGGTGAGACTTAAAGGTCTGTTGTGATTCTATTATTACAAAAGTTTGTAAGTTTTTCTTAGTTGTTTGGTAGTTTCTTAAATAAGTGGAAAACTGAGATATAGAGATAATAAACATCTCATCCAATATTCAAAGAAGATTCAGGGGTGAAGAGTGAATATGCTTTCAGTTTATTTAGTCATTTGCTTTGTAGTCTCTTTTGTTAACTATTTTTTTATTTATATAGTACTTTAAAAAGTTATCAGAGACTTTGAGAGCATTGTAATGCCTCCTTACGCACGTAGGAACCTAATAGACCTAAAAAATCAAAGTATGCTAAGATTAAAATTGTCAGCCTAAGACTAAAAAAAAACTTGGATTCTAAGTGATTGAAGAATAGAATTCTCTTTGAATAACTTGAATCAATCTCATTTATTAAAATATCAGAGATTATGGCAGTTAAAAACCTTGTCCTAACACTCTTAGACATGATGTAAACTTCTCAAGTTGAGGCATGTATTAAAAAAGTTATTGCGTGCTTGAAAGCTACGTTTTGGATAAATTTGGTCTCTTTATTTTTATAGCCTTGTAAGATCTCTCTTCACTCGAAGTTAAACTCTATGATATAAGATAATTATTTAAATTGTTAAAAAATAAAGACAAAGTCTTGTTGGAAATTGAAGTAAGCCAAAAATATTTTTCCCAATAATTCATTCCTCACATGGTTTGCTGTAAATGGTAAGTTATATATTAAAAATAAAATTAGTCAATGGGCACCCAATACTGCTCTAACAAACTTGTAATTATTATATTAACGATTATAAGATTTCACCATGTATAAGAGAGAATGATGAGTTTGGGAAAATTTATATAGAAGATGAAATCATTTTTTGTTTGAAAACCATATTATAGTAGTTGTTCTTTCGTAGAATCAAATTTCTAGAAACACCCACAATCAAAGTTAAACTATCTGTCAATGCTTGTGCTGATCTACACTTTATCAAACCACTCTTTATATATAAAAAATTAAATGTGTTGGTGAGAACATATTATAGGTTAATTTATTTAGAATTAGAGAAGTCTTTATATATATATATATATATATTAAGTTGAAATACTAGATCTACATTTTGTTTATATCCAATAGGAAATTAAAGAATTTTTTGGGATATTTATTATTTACTTTAATGACCGGAAATATATAAATTTCCTACTAATTTGGTAAAAGAATATGGAAGAGAACATGTAGTCGTTCTCTGGGAAATATAACAAACAAAAAAAATAATAATATCATATATTGGCTCATGAAAAACAATTATGAGAGTAACTAGGGTACAAATGGATTTATAAAATTGTCAAGAAATATTATAATGATTTTAGAAATCTCGTCTCCGAGTAAGTCTCCATTTATGTTTTACATTTAATGGTTTTTTAATTTTTAATTAAGTTATATAATTATTTTTTAGTATTTTTATAAAGATGTTGAAACAATTTGAAGAGTGGAAAGGGAAATGAGCAACCTCATCTTTTCCAAGAGAACCACTTTCAATGGTAAGTTAAAAGGAGATTTTTTATCGATATAAATTTAAAATAAATACAAATAAAAATCAATATATCCAACTTAAAGTTATATTGGTATTTTTTTTAAATATAATTATAATTTTATAAATCTTTTATTACTTGAGAAACTATCCGATCTGGAAGAGGTCGTTGATTGGCGAAGAAACAATATACTCTATGAGGTTTGAAATCAGAAATCCAAACATACCTAATATTTTAAGAAGTAATACAAGAATTAGTCAATTTGAATATATATATATATATATATCAACATATTTTATTTTCCATATACATGGTGGGCAACAGTTTTCTCTGATTGTATCGTTTTGTTATGGAATATGAAAAAACTTTTAAATCAACATATACAACTTGTTGCGCAAGAGTTGGTTGATTTCGTCCCTACCATGTCAAAGTAAGATCCAAAAATTCCGAAAGTGAGGAAAACATACAAATGGATTATATCAAATAGGATTAGCAAAGAGTTACAATATATATATGGAAAAGAGTTACAATATACTCTATGAGGTTTGAAATCAAAAATCCAAAGATACCTAATATTTGAAGAAGTAATACATGAATTAGTTAATTTGAATATATATATATATTTATATATATATATATATATATATATATATATATATATATATTAATTTATTAACATATTTCATTTTCCAGATACATGGTGGGCAACAATTTTCTCTGATTATATCGTTTTGTTATGGAATATGAAAAGACCTTCTAATCAACATATACAACTTGTTGCGCAAGAGTTGGTTGATTCCGTCCCTACCATTTGAAAGTAAGATCCAAAAATTTCGGAAGTGAGGAAAGCATAGAAATGGATTGTATCCAATAGGATTAGCAAAGAGTTACAATATATATATATATATATATATATATATATATATATATATATATATATATATATATATATATGGAAAAGAGTACGATGTATAAAATGAGAAAAAAGCTAAGGTTGTTACATACACAAAATGATTTTATTCACCATTAATTATGTTTAAATTCAAATTATGAATTCGAGTTTTTGTTTTTTAAAGTGAACTTTTCTAATGTAGTTAGTGAGTGTAAGACTCAAAGGTATTCTATTAGTACAAAAGTTGGCAAGTTTTTGTTAGATGTTTGAGAATTCATTTAATGACTGCAAAACTCACATATAAAGACAAGAAATATCTCATCGAAATACTCAAAAACGATTTAGGGGTGGAGAGTGAATAAGATTTCAATTTATTTAGTCATTTGTGTTGTAGTGTCTTTAGTTAACGATTTTCTCTATTTATAGTACTTTAAAAAGTTATCAACGACTTGGAAAGAATTTATAATGCCTCCCTACGCACATAGGAACCAAATAGACCTAAAAAATCAAAGTATGCTAAGATGAGAGTTGTAAGCCTAAGTTTGAAAAAAAAATGTTTATAAATGATTAGAGAATATAATTATCTTTGAAAAGTTTAGTAAACTTCTCAAGTTGAGGCATATGTTAAGAGAGTTGTTGTGTGCTTGAAAATTATATATTAGATAAATTATGTCTCTTTATTGTTATAGTATTTTAAAATTTCTATTCACTCAAAGTTGTACTCTATAATCTAAGATAATACTTAAAGGATTTAAAACATAAAGACAACGTCTTGGTGGAAATTGGTGTAGATCAAAAATGTTTTTCCCAATCATGCATTCCTCACGTGGTTTGGTGTAAATGATTAGTTTTATATTAACGATAAAATCAGTCAATAGATACTCAATATTTGTCTAACCAACTTTCATGTTTATTCAGGAGATTAAGATGGTTTATATTAACGATTGTAAGATTCTACTGTATATAAGGGAGAATGATGAGATTGCGAATCTTTATACTATTGATGAAATCGTTTCTTGTTTGAAAAAACATCATATGGTAGTTGTTCTTTCGTTGATACAAATTTCTAGGAACACCAACCAACAAAGGTAAATTATTCATCCATGATTGTGCTAGTCTACACATTATCAACCTACTCTTTATTAAACATTAATTGTGTTGGCGAATAATTAATATATATATATATATCATAAGTTTAATGACTGGATTTACATTTTGTTTAAATCCAATGTGAAATTAACCTTGCTTTTTGGTTATTTATAATTTATTTTATTGAAAATATATATAATGTGTCCATTAATTTGGTAAAATAAGTTAAAAAAGAACACGTAGTTATGCTCATCGGATATGAAACAAAAAAAAATATTGTATATTGGCTCATAAAAAATAGTTATGAGAGTAATTAGGGTACAAATGGATTTGACAAATTGTCAAAAAATACTATCATGATTCTAGAAGTCTGGTATCCGAGTGAGTCTCTATTAATTTTTTACATTTTTTAATTAAGTTATGTAATAATTATTTTTGTATTCTTATAAATAGATGCTGATGGAGCATGAAAATCACGAAAAAATGCTACTAAGAGGTAAAAGGTCGTTGAATCTTTTTGTTTTCACTTTTTTGCTTTGGTATAATCAATAAATCTAAGAGGTGCTCGTTTATAAAAATATGAGAATTTTTATTTATCAAATCCATAAAAATGCAGTTTGACCTATGTTTTACGTTTATCTTTCTTGATTTTCTAAAATGCATCATCAAATTTGATATGCTCGTCAAAATTATTTTTGTAAAATTAATCAAAATATAGAAGTTGGATGTAGTATGTATTATTCTTTGTTTACATCCATAAGTGACTTCTTTACAGTCTCTTGAATGTCGTAAAACTTCGAATGTATATCTAAACCTAACTGAATTCATCAACTCATTAGCTTTTTAACCAAACGCTTTTCTTTAATCATAGTTATGATTTTAATGGTCTCATTCCATTTTTCAATTGTTACGTAAATATCTGACTGAAGAATATAATAACCTGATTTTTCTGTATCATTTTCAAGAATAAACTTTTTCTACAAGCTTAGTGATTTTTAAACTTTGAAAACTCCAAATAAGCTTCCTAAAATGTCAATTTTGGTTGAATAGTCGAACTTTTTTTTTAAATGATTTAGCATATTATATTTTGTAATTGCAATTTGTTTTGTGACGGTTTTTGTATGATTTTGAATAGTTTGTGTTTGCTGGGGGCTGAAAATGCATAATCGTTACTAGTTTTAAACCATATTATATTATGGGATTTGTTTAGAATCACTTGATGGGCTTTTTAGATAGACTTCTTATTTAATTGGTTTTATAATTGAAGGTTTTAGAAAAGTTTTTTATTTATTTGGTTTTGTAATAGTTATTAGTTGTTCCATCTTATTTTTTTGCTTTATGTTTTTGCTCTTTGTGTTTGGGTCATTATTTACTGTTGTCAGTTTTAGGGATATACACTGGTTTCTCAAAACAACAACTATGTTTTGGATATGCTCGGAAAGTAAACGATTTTAATGATTGAACTACCAATTAAATATTTAATTTAATTTAATAAAAAATCTAGTAAATTTATTTTTATTTATTATTTACCATAGAGTAAAATATATTATTCATATTTTAGTAGTTTTATTACTATTAATATGAATTTTAAAATTTGTTTTGTGTTTCTTGGAGTCCAATTTTAATACAAAGATTTCAAAATTTTAAATTCTCTTAATAGTACAATAGTGTTTAAAATAGAAATTGATAGAAATACTTTACGGATTTCTAATCTAACTTATTGAACCATGAAGTTAAATCATCCTATAATAATGCGGAATAAGTACTTACAGGATGTAGACATTCTTTGATCTTCAGATTCCTGACTTAGAGCAGATGATCGGCGATCCTTTGCTAGGTTATTGATTCTTCTAAGAGATGGCAACCAAAACACACTTTTGTAATTGATTCGAAGGAAGAATCAATTTGTTTTTTCTTAAAAGATTTTCTCTCTGTATTTTCTTTCGTTGCTTTCAAGAATGAGAAACTCATTCTTATATAGAACTGAAGTGAGAAAACGGTTCTTCATTAAGTAATTGTCTGTAACTTCCAGACATTTACTTAACGAAGACCAGTAACGGTTCTTCTCTCTTAATTGTCTGTAACTTCCAGACAATTACTTAATGAAGACCAGTAACGGTTCTTCTCTCTTAATTGTCTGTAACTTCCAGATAGTTACTTAATGAAGACACGTCCTTATTAAATTTCCACTCTTAGGGACCATAACCCGGTATTATTTTGTTTTACAAAATAACCACAAAACTTTACGTTTTGCTTAAGTTGTTTATTTCCGAATCCAATCCTTCACAGTATTCGGAATTAAACCTGGTATCTATACAATTACCTCCATGATACATATTTTATCTACTAATCCGTTCTTTTCTTTATGATTACTTTTATTGGACTAATATTAACGATAGTTCGATACATCGATACGACATGTGACGGTCCAACTTAATGGAGAAATTCCAACAATCTCCCACTTGGATCATCATATGCTACTATAGGATGCATCCACTTAATGAATGTTCTAAATTTCTATCGTCACATAGATTACCTTAACAATCTCGTAAATGACTATTAACGACATAGGACTTGGTGTGGATAAAAGTTGCCTGAGGGTAGGCTGGTAATTTTAAGTGGAGTTTTAAGGCGGCGTAAGGGTGTTTCACGGTGGTATGGTGGTGTTTAATGGTGTTTCAAGATATTTCAGGGTGTTTCAAGGTGTTTTAAGGGTGGTGAGAGAATTGAGCAGCCTGGCAGCAATTAATTTTTCTTACCCTTAGTTAATGCTGGTGGTTGGGCATTTATAGTGTAAGATTTGGGCCCTTATGGGCTTTCGGGTCAAGTTTAATGGACCCGGGTCATGTTTAAAGACCCACAAGTTTTAAGTAGGTGAATAGACAGCTTAGTCATAGTTCGAACTGACTTATATTTACAGTGTTCAGAATGTTCAAAATCATCTGTCCGGTTTAACCTGTGCTGTTCGAATTGTAGTCATGGAGTCTGTCCGGTTTTACGGGGTGATTTACTTTGGACTACCCTTCCGGGGAGCTCTTCGAATTCGGACTCATCAGGACTAAAGTCATCATCAATGCATTTCAAGCCGCAAATAGATGCATCAGTAATCACGATATCGCAACAATCAACTACATGGATCTATCATGGTGCATAGCATAAGAATAATATGAAATGTAATCTTACATATCTATTCTTAACTAGTCCCACTTAATTGGAGGTCTACTTACAGCAGAGTACGAATAATCAAATACAAGAGCACACTGAAAACTTGTATATAAATATGTTTGCATTAATGACCTTAACTTCGCGAATATCATAATACAAACAAATTTAATAGCTTAATACAAACTCCCACTGAAACTAATAATCCTCTAAGTACACAACACCCATGTTAATGGTGTGTTCAATAAAAACTTTAGGTACTAATACCTTCGTAAGAGGATCTGCTAACATTGAGTTTGTCCCTATGTGCTCCACACTAATTTGACCACTCTGTACTCTCTCTTTAACAGACAGGAACTTGATATCTACATGTTTAGACTTAACCGAGCTCCTGTTACTGTTTGAATACTGAACTGCCGAGTTATTGTCACAATATAATCTAAGAGGTTTTTCTATCCCTTCTACGATTCGCAGTCCCGTGACAAAATTTCACAGCCAAAGCGCCTGATTGGATTCCTCGAAACAAGCAACAAATTCCGCAGCCATAGTGGAAGATGCAATGAGTGTTTGTTTAACACTTTTCCATGATATTGCACCTCCCGCTAAAAGGAATATAATGCCTGAGGTTGAACGACGAGAATCCTCACATCCGGCGAAATCCGAGTCGGAATACCCTATGACCTCCAGTTTATCCGACTTCTTATATGTTAACCTGTGATGTTTTGTTTGTTGCAAATACTGGAGAACTCTTTTGACTGCTTTCCAGTGTTCCATCCCTGGATTACTTACGTATCTCCCTAACACACCCACCACAAAAGCAATGTCTGGCCGTGTACAAACTTGAGCATACATCAGACTTCCAACAGCCGAAGCATATGGAACCTTTTGCATTTCCTCAATCTCAAGTTTTGTCTTTGGGCATTGCTTAAGGCTAAACTTTTCACCTTTTGATATAGGGGTTTCCTTTCCTTTGCTGTTAGCTATCCCGTAACGTTGTAACATACTCTCATTATACGCCTTTTGTGATAAACTCAAAATTCCATAGGATCGATTCCTGTGAATTTGAATTCCTAACACAAATGATGCATCACCAAGATCTTTCATATCGAATTTGTTCGAAAGAAATTTCTTGGTCGTATGTAACAATTCCTTATCGTTCGTGGCCAATAATATGTCATCAACATACAGCACTAGAAATATGAATTTACTCCCACTGAATTTTTGATACACACAATCCTCTACCGAATTTATCTCGAAACCAAATGAGACAATAACTTCAAGGAATTTGTGATACCACTGTCGAGACACTTGCTTGAGACCATAAATAGATTTCTTCAGTTTACATACCGTCGACTTTGGATCACCAGAGACAAAGTTTTCAGGTTGTAACATATAGATCGTTTCCTCAATGTCTCCATTAGGAAAGACGGTTTTTACATCCATTTGATGGAGCTCAAGGTCGAAGTGTGCAACTAATGCCATGATTGTCCGAAAAGAATCCTTCGAAGAAACTGGAGAGAAGGTTTCTTTAAAGTCAGTCCCTTCACGTTGAGTAAAACCCTTAGGTACAAGTCGCGTTTTATGCCTCTCCACATTACCCTTAGAATCCTGTTTGGCTTTAAAAATCCATTTACAACCAATCGGCTTCTTTCCTTCAGGTAATGGAACAAGCTCCCATACCGCGTTATCTTGCATTGATTTAAACTCTTCGTTCATTGCTTTAATCCAGAAGTGAGAATCAGAACTTTTCATGTCTTCACGAACACTTAAAGGATCGTTTTCTGTTGAACCATAAAATTCTTCATGTTCTTGAAGATACACATATAGTCTAAAGATATAGCGCTCTTTCTTTCTCTAGTAGATCTACGCAAAGGCATAATTTCTTCATTTTGCACTTGAACTTCTTGAGGAGATAGAGTTTGTTCTTCTTGAACAACTTCATTTTGCTCCATTGGAACAACATCCATAGGAGGAAGATTAACATCATCTTGAGTATCTATATGTTCTAAAGAATCTGAAGTGATGATTGGCCTTCTAATTACCATATCATCATCTGACACTATAGTATCATTGTTAGAACCTTCATGAATCTCTATTGATTCTTCCTCAAAATGAATGTTCGTTACTAAATTCTTCCCCCCAAACTCTATATCCTCAAATAATTTCGCTGTACCTGTCTCAAATATATTCTTTGTGGAAGGATCATAAAACTTAAAACACCTACTGTGCTCGGGATATCCGATGAAATAACTACTAACCGTTTTGGAGTCCAATTTCTTTTCATTCGGCCTATAAGGCTTCGCTTCAGCTGGACATCCCCAAACATGTAAATGTTTTAAACTAGGTTTACGCCCAGTCCAAAGTCCATACGGTGTCTTAGTAGTTGCTTTCGTCAGAACTCTATTAAGTAGGTCGCACATTTTATTGCTTCTCCCCAGAGTGATATAGGTAATGTTGAATGACTAATCATACTTCTTACCATATCCTTTAATATACGGTTTCGTCTCTCAGATACTCCATTCATGTTGGGCGAACCCGGCATCGTATACTGAGGGACTATACCACACTCTTCTAGGAACTTTGCAAACGGTCCATGACGTTGTTCACCTGAACCATCATATCTCCCGTAGTATTCACCACCACGGTCCGATCTGACGCACTTAATGTCTTTACCAAGTTGTTTTTCAACTTCAGTCTTAAAGACTTTGAACTTGTCAATGGCCTCTAATTTTTCGTGAATGAGATATAGATACCCATATCGTGAAAATTCAATAATGAAAGATACAAAATATCGTTGGCCGTTCCATGATGTTGTAGGGAACGGACCGTAAATGTCTGTATGTATCAAATTCAAGACCCCTTTCGCTCTATATGCATCTAATCGTTTCACTTTGGTCTGTTTTCCTTTTATACATTCAACGCAAACGTTGAAGTCCGAAAAATCCAGTTCACTTAATAAACCTTCTGAAACAAGCTTTTCAATTCTATTTCTAGAAATGTGACCTAATCGCTTGTGCCAAAGTTTTGCTGATTTTTCCATTTTACAATTTAGTTTTCCAGGTACATCTACATTCATTATCTCTTTGTGATCCTTTATAGTATCCAATAAATACAAGTTATCATTTGCTATTAACTTTCCAGAACCAACAACATTACCATGTAAATAAAGACATAAACTTTCATTTCCAAATAGACAAGAATAACTTAATTTGTCCAACAACGGAAAAGAAATTAGGTTCCTTCGAAAACAAGGTACATACAATACGTCTTTTAAATACAAAAAATGTCCACTGGTAAGCAACAAACGAAAATCACAGATAGAATGAACTAAACACGAACTGCCATCAGCTGTATAGATGGATGTTTCACCATCACTCAGGCTTCGGTTTCTTATCATACCCTGCAAAGAAATACAAACATGAGTTGTTGATGCTGTATCAACCCACCAAGTATTTCTTGGCACTGAAACTAAACTGATCTGAGAACAGACCATAGAAGTGAAAATACCTTTGGCTTTCATCATAGCCCTCCATTTTTCACATTCTTTCTTAAAGTGCCCCGGTTTCTTACAATGGAAGCAACGCCCTTTACCAGACGTACCCTTATGCTTCTTTTGTCCCGAACCGGATGCATGTGCATCTGAACCTTCATACTTTCTCTTAATTCCCTTATCCACCTAAGCTTTCACCATTTTCACTTCTGGATGTTCTTGCTTCATCTTTTCCTCCTCTTGCGCTTCCTGAGAGATGAGCTCGTTGAGAGTCCATTTCTCGTGCTGACAGTTATAAGAAGTTTCGAAGTTCTTATACTGAGGAGGGAAAGAGTAAAAAGCAAAGCTTACCACAACATCTTCGGGAAGATCAATCTTAAGTGCTTTCAGTTTGGAAGCGATGTTTGACATTTCCAAGATGTGCTCACGAACAGTCCCTTTGCCACGATATTTCATAGAGGCTAGCTTAATAAGCAGCGTCTTAATCTCTACTTTATCGTTCTTGGCAAAACATTTCTCTACCTCTTCGAGAAATATTTTCGCATTAGTGATCTCAGGTGAAACTGCACCACGGAATGCTAATGGAATTGCTTGCTTCATGATCCCTAGACTTATCCTGATTGACTTTTCCCACGCCTCTAACTCTTTCTTCTCCGTAGGAGAACTGTCATCAGTCAGAGGTTTAGGTTCATCGACCCTTAATGCTAAGTCGTAATCATGGCACATCAAGTGCAGCAACATATCTTCTTTCCGCAGCTCAAAGTTGCTTCCATTAAGTATGGGTGCCTTTTTTCCTTCCGGGTTATAGAAATACGAATTTGCTAACATAACAAACAACAAACAATAAATAGCCAAAAACATCACTTAACATATAACCTCCATAGTATTTAACAAATAAACATAGAATAATAAAACATACTCTTACAACATCAGTAAGATACCTTTGGGCAAGCATATTAATTTGTATATGTATGAGTTTGAGCATAATTAATGTTAATCCTTCTAATTGAAGGAAAAAAAATCTTCCTTTGGGCCGATTTTTTCCTAGTTCAATTTTCTTAATGATCAATTCACAAATAACTATCTCGTGTCTAAGATTAACTATGTCAAACATTAACCTTCCTTTGGGCCGATTAAAATTTACATACTTGTCAATCATAGACTTGTCCAAACTCTAAAATAATTAATTCAGCAATAGGGATCACTTTGGCGACATATTGAATCATTAATTATTTACCGAAGTTCGGACAACTTAAAACATGCTAATTATTTCGAAAAATACTATACGACTACCTTATTTACTATTTCGTAGTCTATGTATAATTTAATCAAATTAAATTTACACCTTAAATTTAATATATTATAATATAGCTTTAATTATATTGTAATATATCTTTAATTATAATATATCTTTAATTAAATTAAATTTACACCTTAAATTTAATATATTATAATATATCTTTAATTAAATTAAATTTACACCTTAAATTTAATATATTATAATATATCTTTAATTATATTGTAATATATATTTAATTATATTATAATATAATTCTTAATATATATTATAATATAGTATTTATTTATAGATATAAAACTTATTCATATATATACTATTATATATATTTATATATATAATAAACTTCAATGATATAATATAATTCTCGTAAGAATTCACTTATAACTTTATATAATATATAAGCAAACTTAATTACACATTTATCGGTGGCCACGTATATTTTGGCTATTCTTTATGCGAAAGGACAGTTACTAAATTAATAATTTCAGATTTTAATTTAATTATATTAATTATAGTAGCCGCAACGGCATCTTTTAATTGCATATATAATTATACCACCGTAATTGTTTAAGTGTTTGTGTAATTTCCGATAATTATACAAATAAAAATCAATATATACAATTTCAAATTATATTGATATTTTTTTTAAATAAAAGTATATCTTTTATAATATTTTGTTTACTTGAAAAGTTATCGGATCCGGAAGCGGTTTTTATTCGTAAAGAATAAATTTAGCCCATGAGGCTAGTAATAGTAAATCCGAAGGTAGCAAATATTTTAATCATTTTTCCATGAATTAGGTTAATTTGAATATATATATATATATATATATCAATTTACAAACAAAATTTAACATTTTTCAAATACATGTGAAGAACCAGTTTTGTCCTATTGAATCGATTTTTTATCGAATGTGGAATGACCTTTTACTCAGCGGATACAACTTGTTGTGCAAGAATTGTCTGATTTCGTCATTAACATATCAAAAAAATATTTGGAAATTTTGAATGTGAAGAACGCATACAAATGGATTATATCCAATGGGATTAGCAAAGAGTTATAATATAAATGGATAGGAAAAATATTACAAGATATAAAATGAGAAAAAAATATAAATGATAAGTTTTATATTAAAGATAAAATCAATCAATAAACACCCAATATTACTATAAGTATGTTTATTCAGGAGACTAAGGAGGTTTATATTAATGATTATAATATTCTACCGTGTATAAGAGAGAATGATGAGATTGTGACAATTTATACATAAGATGAAATCATTTCTTGTTTGAAAAACCATTTTATGGTACTTGTTCTTTCATAGATGCAAATTTCTAAGAACACCAACAAACATAGGTAAATTATACATCCATGGTTGTGTTGGTCTACAACTCATCAAACCTTTCTTCATAAACATAAAAAATTATTTTTGTTGGTGAAGAATTATAGAACATACTATAAGTTATATGATTTAGTATTAGAGAACTCTTTTATATATATATATATTATAAGTTTAAAAATTATATTTACATTTTGTTTAGACCCAATAGTAAATTAACAAGGTTTTTTGATTATTTATCATTTATTTTAATGACAAAAAATATATAACTTTCCCACTGATTTACTAACATATTTCACTTTTAAATACAAGATGGGCTACACTTTTCTCAGGTTGTATTGTTTTTTGTGGAATATGGAAAGATTTTATACTCAGCATATAACTTGTTGTGTAAGAATTCGTTGATTACGTCCCTACCATTTCAAAGAAAGATCCAACGATTTTGAATGTGAGAAGCGCATACAAATTGATTGTATCTAATGAGATTAGCAAAGAGTTACAATATAAATAGATGAAGAAAAAGTATAAGGTATAAAATGAGAAAAAATATGGAAGTTAGGAAAGAGGAAGGGAACAGCCTCATCTTCATCAACTCTACCACTTCCGATTGTAAGTTACAGTGAAAATTTTCAAACATCAATAGATTGACGAAGAATAAATTTAGCCCATGAGGCTAGTAATCAGAAATCCAAAGGTAGCCAATATTTTAAGCAGTTTTCCATGAATTAGGTTTCGTCTCATTGAATCGATTTTTCATAAATATGATTGAATCCATTTTTCATACATATGGTGTTAGGAATATACATATTCCATCTCCGTATATAAGTAAGAGCTTGGTTTTTGGTCCACTTCCAAAAGGCCTCACACTAGATGTATTCTTAACTTATATAGTGATCTTTTTTCCCATGTTTAACGAACGTGGGATGTGGGATTTTGGTCGCACCTAACAATCCTCCTCTCGTACAAAGTACCATCCTAGCCTCCTCTCAATTAACTTCCATCCGCCTACTCCAGTCAGGTGGAGAGACGCATGAACTCTAGAGCTTTAGGGCGAATCTATTTGCTCACTATCAGATGATACTGTGCCGCTCTTTGATCAAGCCACCTGCTTGATGAGCTATCAGGCACTCCATCTATAGATGATACTGCACCGCTCTTTGATCAAGCCAATTTCTTGATGAGCCATCTGGCGCTCCATCTATCCAGCAGATCATTCACCTTGAGTATGGCTCTTGGCTTCTGGTAAGATGTTCGACATCTGAGAATTTCACCCACATCACACCCACCACATCACGTTCTGTCTGGACATGGTGCTCTGATACCACGTGTTGGGAATATGGGTGTTTTATATTCTCAACATATGGATTATACCCAATGGGATTAGCAAAGAGTTATAATATAAATGGATAGAAAAAATAGTACAAGATATAAAACGAGAAAAAAGTATAAATGATTAGTTTTATATTAAAGATAAAATCAATCCATAGACACTAAATATTGCTCTAACCAGCTTGTAATTTTAATCAGGAGATTAAAGTGATTTATATTAACGATTATAAGATTCTACCATTTATAAGAGAGAATAATGAGTTGGGGAATATTTATAAAAAAATTAAAATCATTTCTTGTCTAAAAAACTATCTTATGGTATTTTTTCTTTCGTAGAATCAAATTTCTAGAAACACCAACAAACAAAGATAAATTACCGATCTATGGTTGCACTAGTCTACACTTTATCAAACCATTATTTATATATAAAAAATTAATTTTGTTGGTGAAGAATTATAGAACATATTATAAGTTATATGATTTAGTATTAGAGAACTCTTTCTATATATATATATAAAGTTGAAAGACTGGATTTACATTTTGTTTAGGTATAATAGGAAATTAACGAGTTTTTTTGTTATTAATTATTTATTTTAATGACAAGAAATATTCAAATTTCCCACTAATTTAGTAAAAGAGTCTGGAGAAGAACATGTAGTCGTTCTCATCGGATATGGAACAAACAAAAATAATAATATCTTATATTGGATCATAAAAAACAGTTATGAGAGTAACTATAGTACAAATGGATAAATGGTCAAGAAATATGATAATGATTTTAGAAGTCTTATATCGGTTTGAGTATTCGTTTATGTTTTACATTTAATTGTTTTTTTTATTTTTAATTAAGTTATATAATTATTTTTTAGTATTGTTAGGAGTTTGGAAGGCGAAGGGTGCAACCTCATCTTTTGCATGTGTACGACTTCCAATGGTAAGTTAAAATATGATTTTTTTATCAATATAAATTAAATACCAACAAAAAATAATATATATATATATATATATATATATATATATATAATTTAAAGTTATATTAGTATTTTTTAAATTATAATTATATCTTTTATAATTCTTTTGTTACTTGAAAAGTTATCCGATCCCGAAGCGCTCGTTGATTGGCGAAGAAAATATATACTCTATGAGGCTAGAAATCAAAAATTCAAAGGTACCTAATATTTTAAGAAGTAATACATGAATTAATTTCATTTGTATATATATATATATATTAATTTACTTAACATATTTCATTTTTGAGATACATGTTAGGCAAGAGTTTTCTCTGATTGTATCGTTTTTTTGGAATATGGAAAGATAGTCTACTCAACATATACAACTTGCTACTCAAGAGTTAGTTGATTACTACCTTACCATTTCAAAGAAAAATTCAACAATTTCGAATATGAGGAACACATACAAATGGATTGTATCGGATTAGCAAAGAGTTACAATATAAATAGATAGGGAAAATAGTAAAGGGTATAAAATGAGAAAAAATCTAAGGTTGTAACATACACAAAATGATTTTATTCACCATTATGCAATGGAGTTAGTGAGAGTAAGACTCAAAGATATGTTGTGATTCTATTTGTACAAAGCTTGGTAAGTTCTGGTTAGGTGTTTAGGAGTTCCTTAAATGAGTGGAAAACTGAGATATAAAGACAATAAACATCTCATCGAAATAATCAAAAAAGATTCACGGGTGGAGAGTGAATAAGCTTTCAGTTTATTTAGTCATTTACTTTGCAGTGTATTTAGTTAACTATTTTTTATTGACTTGGAACATATTTTGAATGTCTCTCTACGCACATAGGAACCTAATAGACCTAAAAAATCAAGGTATGCTAAGATTAGAGGTGTAAGCCTAAGTCTGAAAAAAAACTTGGATTCTAAGTGATTGAATAATAGAATTCTCTTTAAAAAGCTTAAGTCAGTCTCATTTATTAAAATATAAGAGCTTCTGAAAGTTAAAAACCTTGTCCTAACACTTTTAGACATACAGTATACTTCTCAAGTTGAGGCATATATTAAAATATATGTTGCGTGCTTGAAAGCTACGTTTTGGATAAATTTGGTTTATTTATCGTTATAGCTTTTTTAGATCTATTTTCACTCGAAGTTGAACTCTATGATCTAAGATAATGTTTAAAAAATTTGAAACATAAAGACAACGTCTTGTTGGAAATTGGTGTAAGTCAAAAATGTTTTTCCAAATCATTTATTCCTCACTTGGATGGTGTAATGGTAAGTTTTATATTAAAGATAAAATCAATCAATAGACACCTAATATTGCTCTAACCAACTTCTAATTTTAATCAGGATATTAAGGTGGTTTATATTAATGATTACAAGATTCAACCGTGTATAAGAGAGAATGATGAGATTGGGAAGATTTATACAGAAGATGAAATACTTTCTTGTTCGAAAAACCATCATATAATAGTTGTTCTTTCATAGAATCAAATTTCTAGAAACACCAACAAACATAGGTAAATTATCCATCTATGGTTGTGCTGGTATGCGCCTTATTAAACCATTCTTTATAATAATAAAAAATTGTGTTGGCGAACAATTATAAAACATATTATAAGTTAGTTGATTTAGTATGATAGAACTCTTTTATATATATATATATATATATATATATATATTAAGTTGAAAGACTGAATTTACATTTTGTTCAGATCCAATAGAAAATTAACGAATCTTTTTTGTTATTTATTATTTATTTTAATGATAAGAAATATATAATTTTCCAACTAAGTTGGTAAAAGAATCTAGAGGAGAACATGTAGTCGTTCTCATCATATATGGAATAAACAAAAATAATAATATCATATATTGGCTCATAAAAACAATTATAAGAGTAACTAGGGTACAAATGGATTTGGAAAATGGTCAAGAAATTTTATAATAATTTTTTGGAACTCTCGTATTCGAGTGAGTCTACATTTATGTTTTACATTTAATTGGTTTTTTTATTTTTAATTAGGTTATATAATTATTTTTAGTATTCTTATAAAAAGATGTTGAAACAACTTGGGGAGTTGGAAAAGGGAACGAAGCAGCCTCATACTTTTCAAGTGTACCACTTCCAATGGTAAGTTATAGTGGGAATTGTTAAACATCAAGTATAAATAAAAATAAATAACTATCAACTTAAAATTATATTTGTATTTAAAAAAAATATAATTATATCTTTTATAATTCTTTTGTTACTTGAAAAGTTATCTGATCTGGAAGTGTCCGTTTATTGGCGAAGAAAATGTATACTCTATATTTCTAGAAATTAGAAATCTAAAAGTAGCCAATATTTTAAGCAGTAATACATGAATTAGTTTAATTTGAATATATATATATATATATATATATATATATGAATTAATTTACTAACAAATTTCATTTTTCAGATACATGTTAGGTAATAGTTTTCTCAGATTGTATTGTTTTTTTATGGAATATGGAAAGACCTTCTACTCAGCATATACAACTTGTTGAGCAGGAATTAGTTGATTCCGTCCCTACCATTTCAAAGAAAGATCTATAAATTTTGAATGTGAGGAACGCATACAAATAGATTGTATCCAATGGGATTAACAAAAATATAAATGAAAATGAAAAGAAAAAAGAGTACAAGGTATAAAATGAGAAAAAATGTAAGGTTACTACATACACAAAATGATTATATTCACTATTAATAGTATAATCGATTTATGTTTTACATTTAATGATTTTTTTTTTTTAATTAATTTATATAATTATTTTTTAGTATTCTTACAAAAAGATGTTGAAACAATTTGGAGAGCAGGAAAGATGAAGAGAGCAGCCTCATCTTCTTCAAGCGTACCTTTCGATAATAAATTACAGTGAGAATTTTCAAACATGATATAAATTTAAATTAAATACAAATAAAGATCAATATATACAACTTAAAAATATATTGGTATTTAAAATATATAATTATATCTTTTATAATTTTTTGTTACTTGAAAATCAATCCGATCCGGAAGCGGTAGTTGATTAGCGAAGAAAAAATAACTCTATGATGCTAGAAATTAGAAATCCAAAGGTAGCCAATATTTTAAGCAGTAATACATGAATTAGTTTAATTTGAATATATATATATATATATATATATATATATATATATATATATATATATATATATATATATAATTAATTTACTAACAGATGTCCATTTTAATATACATGTTGAGCAACAATTTTATCCGATTGTATCGAACTTTTGTGGTACATGGAAATACCTCTACTTAGCATATACAACTTGTTGCGCAAGAATTGGTTGATTTCGTCTCGACTATTTCAAAAAAAAATCTGGAAATTTCGAACATTAGGAACGCATACAAATATATTATTTACAATGGTGTTAGCAAAGAGTTATAATATAAATTGATAGGAAAAAAAGTTTAAGGAATAAAATAAGGGGAAAAGTAAGGTTGTTACATACACAAAAAGATCATATTCACGATTTATTGTGTTTAAACTGAATTATGTTTACGAGTTTTTGTTTTTTAAAGTGAACTTTTCTACAATTGAGTTAGCGAGGGTGAGACTTAAAGGTCTGTTGTGATTCTATTATTACAAAAGTTTGTAAGTTTTTCTTAGTTGTTTGGTAGTTTCTTAAATAAGTGGAAAACTGAGATATAGAGATAATAAACATCTCATCCAATATTCAAAGAAGATTCAGGGGTGAAGAGTGAATATGCTTTCAGTTTATTTAGTCATTTGCTTTGTAGTCTCTTTTGTTAACTATTTTTTTATTTATATAGTACTTTAAAAAGTTATCAGAGACTTCGAGAGCATTGTAATGCCTCCTTACGCACGTAGGAACCTAATAGACCTAAAAAATCAAAGTATGCTAAGATTAAAATTGTCAGCCTAAGACTAAAAAAAACTTGGATTCTAAGTGATTGAAGAATAGAATTCTCTTTGAATAACTTGAATCAATCTCATTTATTAAAATATCAGAGATTATGGCAGTTAAAAACCTTGTCCTAACACTCTTAGACATGATGTAAACTTCTCAAGTTGAGGCATGTATTAAAAAAGTTATTGCGTGCTTGAAAGCTACGTTTTGGATAAATTTGGTCTCTTTATTTTTATAGCCTTGTAAGATCTCTCTTCACTCGAAGTTAAACTCTATGATATAAGATAATTATTTAAATTGTTAAAAAATAAAGACAAAGTCTTGTTGGAAATTGAAGTAAGCCAAAAATATTTTTCCCAATAATTCATTCCTCACATGGTTTGCTGTAAATGGTAAGTTATATATTAAAAATAAAATTAGTCAATGGGCACCCAATACTGCTCTAACAAACTTGTAATTATTATATTAACGATTATAAGATTTCACCATGTATAAGAGAGAATGATGAGTTTGGGAAAATTTATATAGAAGATGAAATCATTTTTTGTTTGAAAACCATATTATAGTAGTTGTTCTTTCGTAGAATCAAATTTCTAGAAACACCCACAATCAAAGTTAAACTATCTGTCAATGCTTGTGCTGATCTACACTTTATCAAACCACTCTTTATTTATAAAAAATTAAATGTGTTGGTGAGAACATATTATATGTTAATTTATTTAGAATTAGAGAAGTCTTTATATATATATATATATATATATATATATTAAGTTGAAATACTAGATCTACATTTTGTTTATATCCAATAGGAAATTAAATAATTTTTTGGGATATTTATTATTTACTTTAATGACCGGAAATATATAAATTTCCTACTAATTTGGTAAAAGAATATGGAAGAGAACATGTAGTCGTTCTCATGGGAAATATAATAAACAAAAATAATAATAATATCATATATTGGCTCATGAAAAACAATTATGAGAGTAACTAGGGTACAAATGGATTTATAAAATTGTCAAGAAATATTATAATGATTTTAGAAATCTCGTCTCCGAGTAAGTCTCCATTTATGTTTTACATTTAATGGTTTTTTAATTTTTAATTAAGTTATATAATTATTTTTTAGTATTTTTATAAAGATGTTGAAACAATTTGAAGAGTGGAAAGGGAAATGAGCAACCTCATCTTTTCCAAGAGAACCACTTTCAATGGTAAGTTAAAAGGATAATTTTTATCGATATAAATTTAAAATAAATACAAATAAAAATCAATATATCCAACTTAAAGTTATATTGGTATTTTTTTTAAATATAATTATAATTTTATAAATCTTTTATTACTTGAGAAACTATCCGATCTGGAAGAGGTCGTTGATTGGCGAAGAAACAATATACTCTATGAGGTTTGAAATCAGAAATCCAAACATACCTAATATTTTAAGAAGTAATACAAGAATTAGTCAATTTGAATATATATATTGATAAGGAAAGATATTCTTTAGGGACTAAAGTGATAAATTCTGTAATTATAGGATTAAATTAGGATTTAGGAGAAACCGAAGGGTTAAATTGTAAATATGACAATATGTAACCGTTTCTCTAACTAACTCACCTTGCCTATTTAAAGAGGCTGAAGGAGTTATTTTGACCTATGAAATATTCAGAAGTACTTTTCACTACTTGAAATTCTCACTGTAGACTTTCTGTTCTTAATTCACTCACTACAACTTTAATTCACACCAAATTGGCGCTAGAAAGAGGGGGGCGAGGATACCTTGATCAACAGATCAAAAATCGACGTTCGAGGTCTCGTTTTTTGAAGTTTTTCGGTCGAATTTTCATATTTCGTTTGTTTTTTTGCTGTTTGAAGATGAATCCAGAGGAAGGTGACAATCCATCCGTTCGCAAGGCAATGGAAACGCTGAAATCCGATCTGCAAGAGGCAGGTAAATCTGTTCCAATTCAATCAGTCCAATTTGACTTTGAAGGAAAAATGAATGAGATGATTAGGAAGGTGGCTGAACTTGATGAATTCGTAAAAAAGAAGAGAAATAATGATGGTGCTAAGCTTAGGTCTAAGATAGCTGGGGGCGATCGGAATGATCAGTCGGATCAGTCGATGGACGATGGCGATGATCACTATGAGCAGCGCAAAGCACGTTCTGAGCAGAAAAAAGAATACAGCGGGATAAAGAGGAAAGAAAAGTTACAAAGGCGATTGTATGAAAACTCTAGTGATGAGGAGAATTTTGAAGATTCTGAATCTGATGAAACACCGAGGTACGAACGCTCTCGAGGCCGTTCAAGAGGAACAGAGCGTGAGTTCCGGCCAGCTAAGGCGTATAAGGAGGGAAGGAAGAAGAAAGAGAGGCGAGTATACTCACCTCGGAAATACTCGCCTCGGAGGTGTTCGCCTCGGAAATATGAGGGTGAGTCCAGCTTATATGCAACTGTGGGGATGAAAAATGAGGACCAGTATGTCCAGGGGGTTGACTGGAGGGATTCACCACTGGTCAGGGAGATCAGATCTGTGCCGCTACCGAGGCGGTTTGATATTTCCAAAGTTGATAAGTTTGATGGGACTCAAGATCCCGATGACCACATAGAACAATTTAAAAACTACATGACTAATTTCGAAAATGATGATAGATTGGTGTGTAGAGCTTTTTCCCAAACGTTTAAGGGAACTGCGCTAAAATGGTTCAATAAGATTCCTAAGGAATCGATTGCAAATTTTAGAAGTTTCTACACTGCTTTTCGGAGGCAGTTTGTGGGAAGCAAGGAAATGAGAGCCAATGGAGACACAATAATACAGTGCAAGCAAGCTGTGGGAGAGAAGTTGAAGGATTATACCAAGAGGTTTGTGTCAACAAAGGCTGAGTTGGATGACTGTGAAGAAAGTGTGGTTATGGCAGCGTTCAGGCAAGGGCTGTTGCCTGGGGATTTAGCCGATGAGACTACGAGGCGCAGGGCGTTAACGTTTGGAGCTCTTATGGCTCAGGTTGAGGACCAGATTAAGGTCGAAGAATCGACGAGGGTTCGAGGAGGTGCTAGTACTGTTCAGAAGGGGAGTGGACAATCTAACGTCTCAAACAACAATCCCTCGCGTCCGAAGAACAATCAAAATGTTTCTAACCGAGGAACCTCGAACTCGTATCAAGGGGGATATAATCAACATAATTCTAACAATCAGCAGCAATTTAGGTCCAGGTCGAATGTGTGGGTAAGGCCAGATTACTATGCAGATTTAACTGAGAGCGTGGCTTCAATATATGAAAAAACAAGGGGAACAATCAATTTTAGAAAGCCACCAGCTATCAACAGACCAAGAGAGGAGCGCAATAATAAATTCTGTAGGTATCATGAAGACATCGGCCATGATACAAATGATTGCATTGCCCTGAAGAAGGAGATGCAAATTCTGATCGAAAATGGAAAGTTGTTAGAATATGTCAGGAAGAATGCCAAGGCAACAGCTCCTAAAGGAGGTAATCCCAATTCTAAGCAGGAAACTGCGTTAATGATTTTAGATGTTGCAGGTGAGGCAGATGGTTTCGATGTAGCCTCGGATATGTCGAACCAGACCCCAGTCGACTTTTGTTAATGTCGATAGATGAGCCGATGCGTCAGGGACGTGTTCGAGATCTGTGTGCCTTTTTTGAATCACTAACTATATTTGGAGGGGATTCGATGACCAACAACACCAATAATTCGAGGAAGAGGCATATAGTAAACTTAACGCGACAAATTGAGGGAGGCGCATCGGCACATCTAAGCAGCAGAAAGGATGTGCCCTTTATAATTTTCGACGGGGACGATTTGAGGGGGATTACTGGGCCGCATGAGGATGCAGTGGTCATTGGAGCAGAAGTATGCGGGGTGGAGATTCGACGAGTGCTGATTGACACAGGAAGCTCTGCTAATGTGCTTTTCAGGTCGACATATGAGAGATTGACTGCTCCGCCTCGAATAGAAAGATCAGAAAGGACTATCATAGGGTTTACTGGCGCAACTGCCAATGTGATAGGAGAGTTTGAGGGTGAAGTTTCTTTGGGAAAGGGGCCTTTCAAGAAGAAAGTACAAGTACTTTTTGTGGTGGTAGATTGTCCATCAAGTTACAATGCTATTTTTGGGAGGTCGTGGTTGGCGAAGATGTATGCTGTAGTTTCCACAGTTCATCAGTGTTTGAAATATGTAATTGAGGACCGGGTCGGTGTAGTTCGAAGTGATCAAAAGGTAGCAAGAGAATGTTATGCTGCTGCATTTAGACTACGGGGCAAAAGTTCTGATGATCTGATGGAGAATTAGCAGTTTGGGGGGTTGTCTTCTGATGGAACAGATGAGGGAATTGATGATCCGAGGTCAACCCCGAGTTCTGTAGTGGTCAATGAAGAAATAGAGGAATATATTTTCAATAATGGCAGGGTACTTCGAATTGGTACTCTGTTATCTTTGTCGATGCGAGAAAAGTTGTTGAATTTTTTGTCTGAAAACTTGGATGTGTTTGCGTGGAGATCCGAAGACGTAGTAGGGGTCCCAAGCAACATCATATGTCATAGCCTAGCGGTTGATCCGAAGGTCAAACCGATTATCCAAAAAAGAAGGGCTTTTTCTTTGGAGAAATCTGAGGCCATAGTTGCCGAAGTGGATCGGTTATACAAGATGGGGCACATTAGGGAGGCTAATTATCCGAGGTGGACGGCTAATCCGGTGGTAGTAAAAAAGAAGAATGGGAAATGGCGAATGTGTGTGGACTTCACAGATTTGAATAGAGCCTGCCCAAAAGATCCTTTTCCGGTGCCTCGAATAGATCAATTAGTGGATTCCACTTCGGGAAATAAAATTTTGACTTTCATGGATGCGTTTTCAGGGTATAATCAAATTCGAATGAATCCAGATGATGAAGAAAGCACGACTTTTATTACTGATAGAGGTTTGCATTGCTATAAAGTAATGCCTTTTGGATTGAAAAATGCTGGGTCAACATATCAGAGGCTGATGAATAAGGCGTTTGCTTCACAGATTGGGAGAAATATTGAAGTGTACATCGATGACATGCTTGTTAAAAGCAAAAGTGATGATGAACATATTGATGATTTAGAAGAAACGTTTTTAAATCTTAGAGCCATTCAATTGAAGTTGAACCCGGAAAAATGCACATTTGGAGTCCGATCTGGCAAATTTTTGGGGTATATGATTAGTGAAAGAGGAATCGAGGTGGATCCAGAACAGTTGAAGGCTTTGATATCGATGTCTTCACCTCGGAATATCAAAGAAGTGCAAATGTTAACAGGCAGGTTAGCAGCTTTGAACAGATTCATTTCTCGTTTTTCAGATAAGTGCTTGCCTTTTTTCCAGGTGCTGCGTAAACCCAATAATTTCGAGTGGACTTCGGATTGTGAAGAAGCCTTTTTGAAGATAAAAAATCTTTTGTCCTCTCTTGAAATATTATCAAAGCCTCGGAAAGGTGAGCAGTTATTCTTGTATATAGCAGTGTCAGATTATGCAGTGAGCGCAGTTTTGATCAGTGAAGACACAAAAATTTCGAAGCGTGTTTACTATGTCAGTAAAAGTTTGGTTGATGCTGAGAAACGTTACTTGAAGCTCGAAAAATTGGCATTGTGTATAGTAGTGGCAGCAAGAAAAATGCGCCCTTACTTCCAGGCACATACGATTGTAGTTCGAACATCATATCCATTAAAAAATGTTTTACAAAAACCAGACATTTCAGGAAGAATGACCAAGTGGTCTGTGGAATTGGGAGATTTCGATGTTCTATTTTCTCCTCGAACAGCTATCAAAGCTCAAGCTTTAGCAGATTTTTTGGTGGAGTTTCACTCAAGCAGATCCGAAGAGAAAGATGCTGAAAAGGTGAATGAGAATCCGACGTGGACAATACGAACTGATGGGGGATCCAGTAGTAAAGGGTCAAGTGCAGGAGTTGAATTGGTGGCACCAACGGGGGAATTTCTGTTTCAGGCTATAAAATTTGGCTTTCATGCTTCAAATAACGAAGCTGAATATGAGGCTGTGCTAGCAGGGTTGCGGTTGGCGAAGATTTGTGGAGCAATGTTTGTACGCTTGGAAACAGATTCACAGTTGGTAGTTAACCACGTTAAAGGGGTATCAGAAGCTAAAAAGGAGCGTTTGGTTTTGTACCTACAAGAGCTTCGGGGGATGATAGCGCAGTTTGAAAATGTCGAAGTGGAGCATATTCGAAGAGGAAACAACACTATGGCTGATTCTTTGGCAACGATGGCTTACTCAGAAGAATACCCATGGATTGTAACACAACCATTACCTTCGATCATATCGAATTCTGAGCAATGTGAAGTTGTTGATGAGGTGGTAAATAATCTGACGTGCGCTCGAGGAGATTGGAGGTTTGACTTGTTAAACTTTATTTCGAATGGAATATTGCCTATGGATAAACACTTGCTCAAGAAAATAAAGTACAAATCCCTTGGCTATGTGGTACTGGATGGAGTATTGTACAAAAGGTCTGCTTCGAAACCTTTACTACGATGTTTAAGTAAGGATGAGTCTCAGAATGTTCTGTCCGAACTGCATGATGGAGATGGGTCAGCTCATTGTGGGTTTAGAGCTTTAACACGTAGGGTATTGTTGGCAGGATATTATTGGCCTACCATTTTGCAAGATGCCAAGTCGTTAGTTCGAAGTTGTGATACTTGCCAAAGGTATGCAAATTTAATACACAAACCAGCGGTACCCCTAATGACAATTTCAGAGGCGGTTCCTTTCGATAGATGGGGAATTGATTTAGTGGGACCATTACCTATGGCTTCTGGTGGGAGACAAATGATTATTGTTGCGGTTGATTATTTTTCGAAGTGGGCAGAAGCAGAACCCTTAGCTGGGACAAAAGCTAAGGATGTAATCAAGTTTATTCAAAGTAACATTTGCTACCGTTTTGGAATACCTCGGAAAATAACAACTGATAATGGTCCTCAATTTAATAACAAGGAAATGGACTCTTTTTGCTCTTCGAAAGGGATACAGCAATGTTTTTCCACTCCTTTTCATCCCCAGGCAAATGGACAGGTAGAAGTTACAAATAGATCTATTTTGGATGGCTTGAAGAAAAATTTGGCAGGAGCAGCAGGGAAATGGCCAAATTTTCTTCAAGAAGTATTATGGGCATATAGGACAACTCCTAGAGAGGCTACAAAAGAAACTCCTTTTTCTTTAGTATATGGGATGGACGTTGTGTGCCCTGCTGAATCTACATTGCCCTCCTATAGACTACTACAATATTCCGAGGCAGATAACGATGAGGCTAGAAGAGTGGAACTTGATTTGTTGGAAGAAAAAAGGGTCAAGGCACATTTGAATGTGATCCATTATCAAACATTAATGAGAAGCAGGTACGATGCTAGAGTTAAGAGAAGGGAATTCAAAATTGGCGATCTAGTGTTGCGAAAAGTGTTTCTTCACACTAAGGATAAACACCTCGGAAAATTGGCTCCGAATTGGGAAGGTCCTTACGAAGTTAAAATGAGGGTCAAACCAGGTTCTTACAGGTTATCAGATCGAGAAGGGAGGATGCTCAAGCACCCTTGGAACATAGAGCACTTGAAATTGTACTGTGAGTAAAACTGAACTTCGAATTTTTGTAAAACAGACATACTCTTTCCTTATCTGTTGGCCCAGAAAGGTTTTAACGAGGTGTCTGATTAATATTGAATTTTTTAATAAAATTTCTTTTGGCCATTGGTTGTTTGTTATGATGTGTGATTTATTATTTTGGTAATTTGGCAAAGATTGATCATCTTTGAAAGTTGACCAAGAATAATTTTCCGAAGCGATAGCTTTGAAGAAACAACCAAATTTTTCGAGGTGCCACGTCTTATAAGTGCATCTATTTTTCGAGGTGCCACGTCTTATGAGTGCATCTATTTTTCGAGGTGCCACGTCTTATGAGTGCATCTATTTTTCGAGGTGCCACGTCTTATAAGTGCATCTATTTTTCGAGGTGCCACGTCTTATGAGTGCATCTATTTTTCGAGGTGCCACGTCTTATGAGTGCATCTATTTTTCGAGGTGCCGTGACTTATGCATTTATGTTTAAGAATAACCAGTTCAAACAAGTATACCAGAAATTCAAGATATAAAAAAAAAAAGATAAGTGATTTCCTCGTGGAATAAAATACGAAGTTTACAAAAAGAAAAGGGGGAGTACTTAATCACATACACAAAAAACAAAAACAAGTTGCCTAGCCTATTAGGCATCATCTTCTTCTCCTTCTGATGATTCCTCTTCGGAACTATTCCCTTCTTCTGAGGAGGAGCTTGGTGGCGCTTCGAAAGCTTCCTTGGGACGTTGCTCTTCTGGAATTCGTTTCCAAAGGTCTGATAAGTCTAGTCTTGGACAAGCAGTATGAACTTCTCGAAGAAGCTGAATAGATGTATCAATTTGAGTTTTCTTCATGCCTTCGAGCATCACAGAACTAACTTTGGTTTCAGCTTTTTTGACTGCAGCTTTCTTTTCTTCTTCGAATCCTGTTCGAAGCGTAGTAATCTCACTTTGGCTTTTTTCCAGTTTATCTTTCATTTCCTTAACAAGTGCTGTAGCATCGGAGATAGCAGTAGAGTGCTCAGCCTTTAAATCTTCAAGAGCTTGCAGATGAGTAGTTTTAAGAGCTTCGACGTCTTCCTTGTGCTTTTTAAGAAGCTGTTCTTTCTCAGCTTCGAATTTCTGGAGTGCTTCGTTTTTCGAAGTCTTTTCAGAAGCTGTTTCTTTTCTACTCTTAGCTAACTCTTGGGCAAGGCGCTCCAATTGGCTTTGAGATTTGCTCACCTCTTCGTACAACTTTGAGACTACCTCATCGGATTTTTCTGAGTGAGGAAAGACTAATGGCTGATGAACAGGAGCGGTAGTGTTAGATGTCGAAGCTGTTCCAGCCCCAGTAAAAATTGGTGGAACAACTTTGGTAGTCTGAGAACCAGAAAACACAAAATCTCCACTTGAGTTGAAGTCGTCGAAGTTCAAGTAATCATCTATCTGTTTATCTCCAAGTGTTATTTCTCCTTCGGGGTTTTCCTCAACAAAAGTTTTACCCTGCGCCTCGGAAGCTAGCACAGCCTCTAGTATATCAGCTTCGTTCTTTTCTTTTGGCTTGCTAGACTTATTCTTTTTCTTTTTTGGAGAAGTATTTTTTTTTCTTTTTCAGGATAGGTTGATCTTCTTCAGATATAGTGGGAAGTGAAGGTGCTGATGTTTTTCTTTTCCCTGCACTCTTCGAAGTCTTGGAAGGCTTAGCCCTGCTTGTGCTGGCTTTCTTCTGCGTCAGTTTTCTTTTCTTCTTCAAAGGAAGATGGCTGTCACTTCGATTCCGAAGAGGAAGATAGCATTTCCCATCTGGTGCAAGTATCCTCTCAACTGCTAGAAGGGGATCTGGTGGCGTCATCGGATCCTGAGGGAAGTCGGCCCCTAAAGATATACGCCAGAGATGGCTATTAACGAAGTTAATGGGCTCGAATGCTGAATGAAAACCATTGCCCCAAGATCTTTCAGCCCACTCAGCCATCTTTTGGAAGATAAGCTTGGCTTCTTTTCGACGACCCTTAAACCGCCTCGGAATTTCTAAAGAGAGAAAAATAGTTAGCTAAGTAGATTGACTCAAAAACAACTAGATAAATAAGGGAAGGTATCACTTACTACTGTCTCTCCAGGTAAGGGTGAGTCTGGAAGGATTGGCATCGGAAATTTCTTTGCCATTTTCCCAAGCACCTGATAGAAAGACGAACCTTTGTTTCCAGAACTTATCGGCTTCGAGGAGGTCGTCGATAATTTTCAAGTCATCTTCAAGGGTTAAGTAATAAAATGGCAGAACAGGGCCATTTGAGACTTTGGTTACTGAGATGAAGTCCTCGATTTCGAGGGGAATACCTCCAAGCCTTGATACCATAATTGCTGAGAACAAAGTGAAGAGCAAGTTGGGAGTAACTTGTGTTGGGCACAATCTGTGGATTTCGAAGAACTTTACTATCATCGGATCAAGTGGAAACCGAAGTCCCCAGTTGAAGAGCTCAGGGTACACTACCAGCTCATTTTTTTTTACAGTTCAAGGGTGTCTCTCCTTCAACTGGTAGTCGAAGCGTCATATTGTCGGTTAACCCCCATAGCTTTCTGAGGTGCTCTTTTTCTGATTCGAGGTAGTAGCTGTAAGATACATTCTTCAAGGCAAGAATGTACCAAGCAGAAAGAGGCTTGAGATTTTCCTGAACTAAGGAGGCAACGTTCTCAGGCAGTGTAATGAGACCTTTTTTCCCTCCTCGAGTTTTCTTTGGAGGAGCTACACCATCAGCCTCGGATTCCTCCTCGGCATCAGACTCAGTAGCTTCTGAATCGTCTTTTTTGTGACCTTCATCGGAGTGACTTCGAATTTGAGTCTCCTGTTGAGTCACAGGAATTGGCTGACTACACTCTGGCGTAGTATCATCCACTTCTTGTGGGGGAGGAGGAGAGTGTTGAGGAGGAGAAGAGTTTTTTGCTTCTTCACCCATTACTAAGAAAGGTGATTTTTTGGCACGTTTAGCTCTGATAGCCTCGAATTGAGGAGGAAGTGTTTTGGATTGAAGGTTTTTTGTCTCTTCGACTTGAAGGACAGGTGATTTGAGTTGTGATTTATTATCAGTGGGTGGCTTGTCTAAAGTAACTACTTTAGATTTTCGATGAGGTCTTAGCAATGAAGATTTGGCTGGATTTTGGAGAGGAGAGGCTGTTGAGCTATTTTCTGGGTTAGAAGCTAAAGGTGAAGACGAAGTGGCAAGGTTAGGATTGAAGTTGCCATATTTAAAAGTGGTGCAGGAAGAGTGAGGACCGTTGTAGATTAACCCAGCAGCTTTGTATTCTTTGGCTCTTCGAGAAATACAAAGATAATCGTAGGCCCCGAATACTTGGTTACTGGAACCAGGAAAAAGATTTTTCTTTGATCTTACTGGTCTTCTGGGTTTAAATCTATTGTATCTAGGGTATCTTCTCATACAATGGGTTTTGGTATGAGAGATTGCTTGGGTAGACAAGAAAAGATGAACAGGTTGAAGATGAACAGGTTGAAGATGAACAGGTTGAAGATGAACAGGTTGAAGATGAACAGGTTGAAGATGAACAGGTTGAAGATGAACAGGTTGAAGATGAACAGGTTGAAGATGAGCAGGTTGAAGATGAAGAACAGATTGGAGATGGTTCAAAAGGTGGATTCTCTAAAAAGCTCTTACTGAATGAATAGCTTAGTATTTATAGGGTAAAGAATAACGTCGAGAATGTGAAAGTGTGGAACAAGTAATCTGTTTTCATTGGGTGGAATATGAAACGAAAAGGAAACTAGTGATGTCACGGGTCTACTACTAGAAGTCTAATCAATCCATCAAGTAGGGTTCAGAGATTTCGAAGTGTTATTAAACTATGCTTGAAGTAATAATGTTTGAAAACCAAAGGCAAAGCAGTACCACAAGAAGTCAAATTCGACGAGGAGTTAAATTCGAGGCAGTTGAGAAATTCGTTTGCACTTACTCACAAATTCGAAGAGAGTCCTAGCTCATTGAATTTAATCATAATAAAGATGTAAAATGATGCTGATCCGAAGAAGAATTCGAAGAGCTAATAGTTCTTATACATTAATGTATAAGAACTAGGGGGGCTACTGATAAGGAAAGATATTCTTTAGGGACTAAAGTGATAAATTCTGTAATTATAGGATTAAATTAGGATTTAGGAGAAACCGAAGGGTTAAATTGTAAATATGACAATGTGTAACCGTTTCTCTAACTAACTCACCTTGCCTATTTAAAGAGGCTGAAGGAGTTATTTTGACCTATGAAATATTCAGAAGTACTTTTCACTACTTGAAATTCTCACTGTAGACTTTCTGTTCTTAATTCACTCACTACAACTTTGATTCACACCATATATATATATATATATCAACATATTTTATTTTCCATATACATGGTGGGCAACAGTTTTCTCTGATTGTATCGTTTTGTTATGGAATATGAAAAAACTTTTAAATCAACATATACAACTTGTTGTGCAAGAGTTGGTTGATTTCGTCCCTACCATGTCAAAGTAAGATCCAAAAATTCTGAAAGTGAGGAAAACATACAAATGGATTATATCAAATAGGATTAGCAAAGAGTTACAATATATATATATATATATATATATATATATATATATATATATATATATATGGAAAAGAGTTACAATATACTCTATGAGGTTTGAAATCAAAAATCCAAAGATACCTAATATTTGAAGAAGTAATACATGAATTAGTTAATTTGAATATATATATATTTATATATATATATATATATATATATATATGTATTAATTTATTAACATATTTCATTTTCCAGATACATGGTGGGCAACAATTTTCTCTGATTATATCGTTTTGTTATGGAATATGAAAAGACCTTCTAATCAACATATACAACTTGTTGCGCAAGAGTTGGTTGATTCCGTCCCTACCATTTGAAAGTAAGATCCAAAAATTTCGGAAGTGAGGAAAGCATACAAATGGATTGTATCCAATAGGATTAGCAAAGAGTTACAATATATATATATATATATATATATATATATATATGGAAAAGAGTACGATGTATAAAATGAGAAAAAAGCTAAGGTTGTTACATACACAAAATGATTTTATTCACCATTAATTATGTTTAAATTCAAATTATGAATTCGAGTTTTTGTTTTTTAAAGTGAACTTTTCTAATGTAGTTAGTGAGTGTAAGACTCAAAGGTATTCTATTAGTACAAAAGTTGGCAAGTTTTTGTTAGATGTTTGAGAATTCATTTAATGACTGCAAAACTCACATATAAAGACAAGAAATATCTCATCGAAATACTCAAAAACGATTTAGGGGTGGAGAGTGAATAAGATTTCAATTTATTTAGTCATTTGTGTTGTAGTGTCTTTAGTTAACGATTTTCTCTATTTATAGTACTTTAAAAAGTTATCAACGACTTGGAAAGAATTTATAATGCCTCCCTACGCACATAGGAACCAAATAGACCTAAAAAATCAAAGTATGCTAAGATGAGAGTTGTAAGCCTAAGTTTGAAAAAAAAATGTTTATAAATGATTAGAGAATATAATTATCTTTGAAAAGTTTAGTAAACTTCTCAAGTTGAGGCATATGTTAAGAGAGTTGTTATGTGCTTGAAAATTATATATTAGATAAATTATGTCTCTTTATTGTTATAGTATTTTAAAATTTCTATTCACTCAAAGTTGTACTCTATAATCTAAGATAATACTTAAAGGATTTAAAACATAAAGACAACGTCTTGGTGGAAATTGGTGTAGATCAAAAATGTTTTTCCCAATCATGCATTCCTCACGTGGTTTGGTGTAAATGATTAGTTTTATATTAACGATAAAATCAGTCAATAGATACTCAATATTTGTCTAACCAACTTTCATGTTTATTCAGGAGATTAAGATGGTTTATATTAACGATTGTAAGATTCTACCGTATATAAGGGAGAATGATGAGATTGCGAATCTTTATACTATTGATGAAATCGTTTCTTGTTTGAAAAAACATCATATGGTAGTTGTTCTTTCGTTGATACAAATTTCTAGGAACACCAACCAACAAAGGTAAATTATTCATCCATGATTGTGCTAGTCTACACATTATCAACCTACTCTTTATTAAACATTAATTGTGTTGGCGAATAATTAATATATATATATATATATCATAAGTTTAATGACTGGATTTACATTTTGTTTAAATCCAATGTGAAATTAACCTTGCTTTTTGGTTATTTATAATTTATTTTATTGAAAATATATATAATGTGTCCATTAATTTGGTAAAATAAGTTAAAAAAGAACAAGTAGTTATGCTCATCGGATATGAAACAAAAAAAAATATCGTATATTGGCTCATAAAAAATAGTTATGAGAGTAATTAGGGTACAAATGGATTTGACAAATTGTCAAAAAATACTATCATGATTCTAGAAGTCTGGTATCCGAGTGAGTCTCTATTAATTTTTTACATTTTTTAATTAAGTTATGTAATAATTATTTTTGTATTCTTATAAATAGATGCTGATGGAGCATGAAAATCACGAAAAAATGCTACTAAGAGGTAAAAGGTCGTTGAATCTTTTTGTTTTCACTTTTTTGCTTTGGTATAATCAATAAATCTAAGAGGTGCTCGTTTATAAAAATATGAGAATTTTTATTTATCAAATCCATAAAAATGCAGTTTGACCTATGTTTTACGTTTATCTTTCTTGATTTTCTAAAATGCATCATCAAATTTGATATGCTCGTCAAAATTATTTTTGTAAAATTAATCAATATATAGAAGTTGGATGTAGTATGTATTATTCTTTGTTTACATCCATAAGTGACTTCTTTACAGTCTCTTGAATGTCGTAAAACTTCGAATGTATATCTAAACCTAACTGAATTCATCAACTCATTAGCTTTTTAACCAAACGCTTTTCTTTAATCATAGTTATGATTTTAATGGTCTCATTCCATTTTTCAATTGTTACGTAAATATCTGACTGAAGAATATAATAACCTGATTTTTCTGTATCATTTTCAAGAATAAACTTTTTCTACAAGCTTAGTGATTTTTAAACTTTGAAAACTCCAAATAAGCTTCCTAAAATGTCAATTTTGGTTGAATAGTCGAACTTTTTTTTTAAATGATTTAGCATATTATATTTTGTAATTGCAATTTGTTTTGTGACGGTTTTTGTATGATTTTGAATAGTTTGTGTTTGCTGGGGGCTGAAAATGCATAATCGTTACTAGTTTTAAACCATGTTATATTATGGGATTTGTTTAGAATCACTTGATGGGCTTTTTAGATAGACTTCTTATTTAATTGGTTTTATAATTGAAGGTTTTAGAAAAGTTTTTTATTTATTTGGTTTTGTAATAGTTATTAGTTGTTCCATCTTATTTTTTTGCTTTATGTTTTTGCTCTTTGTGTTTGGGTCATTATTTACTGTTGTCAGTTTTAGGGATATACACTGGTTTCTCAAAACAACAACTATGTTTTGGATATGCTCGGAAAGTAAACGATTTTAATGATTGAACTACCAATTAAATATTTAATTTAATTTAATAAAAAATCTAGTAAATTTATTTTTATTTTTATTTATTATTTACCATAGAGTAAAATATATTATTCATATTTTAGTAGTTTTATTACTATTAATATGAATTTTAAAATTTGTTTTATGTTTCTTGGAGTCCAATTTTAATACAAAGATTTCAAAATTTTAAATTCTCTTAATAGTACAATAGTGTTTCAAATAGAAATTGATAGAAATACTTTACGGATTTCTAATCTAACTTATTGAACCATGAAGTTTTATCATCCTATGATAATGCGGAATAAGTACTTACAGGATGTAGACATTCTTTGATCTTCAGATTCCTGACTTAGAGCAGATGATCGGCGATCCTTTGCTAGGTTATTGATTCTTCTAAGAGATGGCAACCAAAACACACTTTTGTAATTGATTCGAAGGAAGAATCAATTTGTTTTTTCTTAAAAGATTGTCTCTCTGTATTTTCTTTCGTTGCTTTCAAGAATGAGAAACTCATTCTTATATAGAACTGAAGTGAGAAAACGGTTCTTCATTAAGTAATTGTCTGTAACTTCCAGACATTTACTTAACGAAGACCAGTAACGGTTCTTCTCTCTTAATTGTCTGTAACTTCCAGACAATTACTTAATGAAGACCAGTAACGGTTCTTCTCTCTTAATTGTCTGTAACTTCCAGATAGTTACTTAATGAAGACCAGTCCTTATTAAATTGCCACTCTTAGGGACCATAACCCGGTATTATTTTGTTTTACAAAATAACCCCAAAACTTTACGTTTTGCTTAAGTTGTTTATTTCCGAATCCAATCCTTCACAGTATTCGGAATTAAACCTGGTATCTATACAATTACCTCCATAATACATATTTTATCTACTAATCCGTTCTTTTCTTTATGATTACTTTTATTGGACTATTATTAACGATAGTTCGATACATCGATACGACATGTGACGGTCCAACTTAATGGAGAAATTCCAACAATCTCCCACTTGGATCATCATATGATACTATAGGATGCATCCACTTAATGAATGTTCTAAATTTCTATCGTCACATAGATTACCTTAACAATCTCGTAAATGACTATTAACGACATAGGACTAAAGTCATCATCAATGCATTTCAAGCCGCAAATAGATGCATCAGTAATCACGATATCGCAACAATCAACTACATGGATCTATCATGGTGCATAGCATAAGAATAATATGAAATGTAATCTTACATATCTATTCTTAACTAGTCCCACTTAATTGGAGGTCTACTTACAGCAGAGTACGAATAATCAAATACAAGAGCACACTGAAAACTTGTATATAAATATGTTTGCATTAATGACCTTAACTTCGCGAATATCATAATACAAACAAATTTAATAGCTTAATACAAACTCCCACTGAAACTAATAATCCTCTAATTACACAACACCCATGTTAATGGTGTGTTCAATAAAAACTTTAGGTACTAATACCTTCGTAAGAGGATCTGCTAACATTGAGTTTGTCCCTATGTGCTCCACACTAATTTGACCACTCTGTACTCTCTCTTTAACAGACAGGAACTTGATATCTACATGTTTGGACTTAACCGAGCTCCTGTTACTGTTTGAATACTGAACTGCCGAGTTATTGTCACAATATAATCTAAGAGGTTTTTCTATCCCTTCTACGATTCGCAGTCCCGTGACAAAATTTCACAGCCAAAGCGCCTGATTGGATTCCTCGAAACAAGCAACAAATTCCGCAGCCATAGTGGAAGATGCAATGAGTGTTTGTTTAACACTTTTCCATGATATTGCACCTCCCGCTAAAAGGAATATAATGCCTGAGGTTGAACGACGAGAATCCTCACATCCGGCGAAATCCGAGTCGGAATACCCTATGACCTCCAGTTTATCCGACTTCTTATATGTTAACCTGTGATGTTTTGTTTGTTGCAAATACCGGAGAACTCTTTTGACTGCTTTCCAGTGTTCCATCCCTGGATTACTTACGTATCTCCCTAACACACCCACCACAAAAGCAATGTCTGGCCGTGTACAAACTTGAGCATACATCAGACTTCCAACAGCCGAAGCATATGGAACCTTTTGCATTTCCTCAATCTCAAGTTTTGTCTTTGGGCATTGCTTAAGGCTAAACTTTTCACCTTTTGATATAGGGGTTTCCTTTCCTTTGCTGTTAGCCATCCCGTAACGTTGTAACATACTCTCAATATACGCCTTTTGTGATAAACTCAAAATTCCATAGGATCGATTCCTGTGAATTTGAATTCCTAACACAAATGATGCATCACCAAGATCTTTCATATCGAATTTGTCCGAAAGAAATTTCTTGGTCGTATGTAACAATTCCTTATCGTTCGTGGCCAATAATATGTCATCAACATACAGCACTAGAAATATGAATTTACTCCCACTGAATTTTTGATACACACAATCCTCTACCGAATTTATCTCGAAACCAAATGAGACAATAACTTCAAGGAATTTGTGATACCACTGTCGAGACACTTGCTTGAGACCATAAATAGATTTCTTCAGTTTACATACCGTCGACTTTGGATCACCAGAGACAAAGTTTTCAGGTTGTAACATATAGATCGTTTCCTCAATGTCTCCATTAGGAAAGACGGTTTTTACATCCATTTGATGGAGCTCAAGGTCGAAGTGTGCAACTAATGCCATGATTGTCCGAAAAGAATCCTTCGAAGAAACTGGAGAGAAGGTTTCTTTAAAGTCAATCCCTTCACGTTGAGTAAAACCCTTAGGTACAAGTCGCGCTTTATGCCTCTCCACATTACCCTTAGAATCCTGTTTGGTTTTAAAAATCCATTTACAACCAATCGGCTTCTTTCCTTCAGGTAATGGAACAAGCTCCCATACCGCGTTATCTTGCATTGATTTAAACTCTTCGTTCATTGCTTTAATCCAGAAGTGAGAATCAGAACTTTTCATGGCTTCACGAACACTTAAAGGATCGTTTTCTGTTGAACCATAAAATTCTTCATGTTCTTGAAGATACACTATATAGTCTAAAGATATAGCGCTCTTTCTTTCTCTAGTAGATCTACGCAAAGGCATAATTTCTTCATTTTGCACTTGAACTTCTTGAGGAGATAGAGTTTGTTCTTCTTGAACAACTTCATTTTGCTCCATTGGAACAACATCCATAGGAGGAAGATTAACATCATCTTGAGTATCTATATGTTCTAACGAATCTGAAGTGATGATTGGTCTTCTAATTACCATATCATCATCTGACACTATAGTATCATTGTTAGAACCTTCATGAATCTCTATTGATTCTTCCTCAAAATGAATGTTCGTTACTAAATTCTTCCCCCCAAACTCTATATCCTCAAAGAATTTCGCTGTACCCGTCTCAAATATATTCTTTGTGGAAGGATCATAAAACTTAAAACACCTACTGTGCTCGGGATATCCGATGAAATAACTACTAACCGTTTTGGAGTCCAATTTCTTTTCATTCGGCCTATAAGGCTTCGCTTCAGCTGGACATCCCCAAACATGTAAATGTTTTAAACTAGGTTTACGCCCAGTCCAAAGTCCATACGGTGTCTTAGTAGTTGCTTTCGTCGGAACTCTATTAAGTAGGTCGCACATTTTATTGCTTCTCCCCAGAGTGATATAGGTAATGTTGAATGACTAATCATACTTCTTACCATATCCTTTAATATACGGTTTCGTCTCTCAGATACTCAATTCATGTTGGGCGAACCCGGCATCGTATACTGAGGGACTATACCACACTCTTCTAGGAACTTTGCAAACGGTCCATGACGTTGTTCACCTGAACCATCATATCTCCCGTAGTATTCACCACCACGGTCCGATCTGACGCACTTAATGTCTTTACCAAGTTGTTTTTCAACTTTAGTCTTAAAGACTTTGAACTTGTCAATGGCCTCTAATTTTTCGTGAATGAGATATAGATACCCATATCGTGAAAAGTCAATAATGAAAGATGCAAAATATCGTTGGCCGTTCCATGATGCTGTAGGGAACGGACCGTAAATGTCTGTATGTATCAAATTCAAGACCGCTTTCGCTCTATATGCATCTAATCGTTTCACTTTGGTCTGTTTTCCTTTTATACATTCAACGCAAACGTTGAAGTCCGAAAAATCCAGTTCACTTAATAAACCTTCTGAAACAAGCTTTTCAATTCTATTTCTAGAAATGTGACCTAATCGCTTGTGCCAAAGTTTTGCTGATTTTTCCATTTTACAATTTAGTTTTCCAGGTACATCTACATTCATTATCTCTTTGTGATCCTTTATAGTATCCAATAAATACAAGTTATCATTTGCTATTAACTTTCCAGAACCAACAACATTACCATGTAAATAAAGACATAAACTTTCATTTCCAAATAGACAAGAATAACTTAATTTGTCCAACAACGGAAAAGAAATTAGGTTCCTTCGAAAACAAGGTACATACAATACGTCTTTTAAATACAAAAAATGTCCACTGGTAAGCAACAAACGAAAATCACAGATAGAATGAACTAAACACGAACTGCCATCAGCTGTATAGATGGATGTTTCACCATCACTCAGGCTTCGGTTTCTTATCATACCCTGCAAAGAAATACAAACATGAGTTGTTGATGTTGTATCAACCCACCAAGTATTTCTTGGCACTGAAACTAAACTGATCTGAGAACAGACCATAGAAGTGAAAATACCTTTGGCTTTCATCATAGCCCTCCATTTTTCACATTCTTTCTTAAAGTGCCCCGGTTTCTTACAATGGAAGCAACGCCCTTTACCAGACGTACCCTTATGCTTCTTTTGTCCTGAACCGGATGCATGTGCATCTGAACCTTCATACTTTCTCTTAATTCCCTTATCCACCTAAGCTTTCACCATTTTCACTTCTGGATGTTCTTGCTTCATCTTTTCCTCCTCTTGCGCTTCCTGAGAGATGAGCTCGTTGAGAGTCCATTTCTCGTGCTGACAGTTATAAGAAGTTTCGAAGTTCTTATACTGAGGAGGGAAAGAGTAAAAAGCAAAGCTTACCACAACATCTTCGGGAAGGTCAATCTTAAGTGCTTTCAGTTTGGAAGCGATGTTTGACATTTCCAAGATGTGCTCACGAACAGTCCCTTTGCCACGATATTTCATAGAGGCTAGCTTAATAAGCAGCGTCTTAATCTCTACTTTATCGTTCTTGGCAAAACATTTCTCTACCTCTTCGAGAAATATTTTCGCATTAGTGATCTCAGGTGAAACTGCACCACGGAATGCTAATGGAATTGCTTGCTTCATGATCCCTAGACTTATCCTGATTGACTTTTCCCACGCCTCTAACTCTTTCTTCTCCGTAGGAGAACTGTCATCAGTCAGAGGTTTAGGTTCATCGACCCTTAATGCTAAGTCGTAATCATGGCACATCAAGTGCAGCAACATATCTTCTTTCCGCAGCTTAAAGTTGCTTCCATTAAGTATGGGTGCCTTTTTTCCTTCCGGGTTATAGAAATACGAATTTGCTAACATAACAAACAACAAACAATAAATAGCCAAAAACATCACTTAACATATAACCTCCATAGTATTTAACAAATAAACATAGAATAATAAAACATACTCTTACAACATCAGTAAGATACCTTTGGGCAAGCATATTAATTTGTATATGTATGAGTTTGAGCATAATTAATGTTAATCCTTCTAATTGAAGGAAAAAAAATCTTCCTTTGGGCCGATTTTTTTCTAGTTCAATTTTCTTAATGATCAATTCACAAATAACTATCTCGTGTCTAAGATTAACTATGTCAAACATTAACCTTCCTTTGGGCCGATTAAAATTTACATACTTGTCAATCATAGACTTGTCCAAACTCTAAAATAATTAATTCAGCAATAGGGATCACTTTGGCGACATATTGAATCATTAATTATTTACCGAAGTTCGGACAACTTTAAACATGCTAATTATTTCGAAAAATACTATACGATTACCTTACTTACTATTTCGTAGTCTATGTATAATTTAATCAAATTAAATTTACACCTTAAATTTAATATATTATAATATAGCTTTAATTATATTGTAATATATCTTTAATTATAATATATCTTTAATTAAATTAAATTTACACCTTAAATTTAATATATTATAATATATCTTTAATTATATTGTAATATATATTTAATTATATTATAATATAATTCTTAATATATATTATAATATAGTATTTATTTATATATATATAAAACTTATTCATATATATACTATTATATATATTTATATATATAATAAACTTCAATGATATAATATAATTCTCGTAAGAATTCACTTATAACTTTATATAATATATAAGCAAACTTAATTACACATTTATCGGTGGCCACGTATATTTTGGCTATTCTTTATGCGAAAGGACAGTTACTAAATTAATAATTTCAGATTTTAATTTAATTATATTAATTATAGTAGCCGCAACGGCATCTTTTAACTGCATATATAATTATACCACCGTAATTGTTTAAGTGTTTGTGTAATTTCCGATAACCGACATCATATCTAATATATAGATCTATAATATATATAGATCTATAATATATATGATCTAATTTTATAATCTGAAAAACTAAGAATTTAATTTCATGGTGGCTCTGATACCACTTGATAGAAATATTTTACGGATTTCTAATCTAACTTATTGAACCATGAAGTTAAATCATCCTATAATAATGCGGAATAAATACTTACAGGATGTAGACATTCTTTGATCTTCAGATTCCTGACTTAGAGCAGATGATCGGCGATCCTTTGCTAGGTTATTGATTCTTCTAAGAGATGGCAACCAAAACACACTTTTGTAATTGATTCGAAGGAAGAATCAATTTGTTTTTTCTTAAAGGATTTTCTCTCTGTATTTTCTTTCGTTGCTTTCAAGAATGAGAAACTCATTCTTATATAGAACTGAAGTGAGAAAACGGTTCTTCATTAAGTAATTGTCTGTAACTTCCAGACATTTACTTAACGAAGACCAGTAACGGTTCTTCTCTCTTAATTGTCTGTAACTTCCAGACAGTTACTTAATGAAGACCAGTAACGGTTCTTCTATCTTAATTGTCTGTAACTTCCAGACAGTTACTTAATGAAGACCAGTCCTTACTAAATTGCCACTCTTAGGGACCATAACCCGGTATTATTTTGTTTTACAAAATAACCCCAAAACTTTACGTTTTGCTTAAGTTGTTTATTTCCGAATCCAATCCTTCACAGTATTCGGAATTAAACCTGGTATCTATACAATTACCTCCATGATACATATTTTATCTACTAGTCCGTTCTTTTCTTTATGATTACTTTTATTGGACTAATATTAACGATAGTTCAATACATCGATACGACATGGAGAAATTAAAAATAACTGCAATTATATATATATATATATATATTTAATGATATATCTATAAAAAATGACAAGATTGATTCAATCGCCTTAATACAGTTTATTAAAAATACGAAAATTATTACACCATCTATTTGATTTTCTACGATAGAATGAACTCAAAAACCTAATTGTTTTACATACTTGTTTTTTAATCCTTCTTTAAAGTTTTACAAGACTCTTCTTGTAAAACGTCATTAGTCTTCCTCTCACTAAAAACAACAATTGATTTGTTTGGATTTATGTTAAGAGAATGTCTGAATCCCACTCATTCTTTTCTATAAGAAAATATATTAAAAGTCATAACCTATAACGCTTTGTGATTAGAGACCACAAATATAACGCTTTGTGACTAAGACCACAATGCAATAAATTGATTTTATCAATTTAGTCTATGAGTTACTAGTTTAGGCTCAATTGTTGAGATTTGGGTAATCATATATATATATATATATATATATATATATATATATATATTAATTTATCAATATATTTCGTTTTCCACATATATGGTGGGCAACAAATTTCTCTGATTGTATTGTTTTGTTATGGAATATGAAAAGACCTTCTACTCAACATATACAACTTGTTGCGCAAGAGTTGGTTGATTCCGTCCCTACCATTTCAAAGTAAGATCCAACAATTTAAAATGTGAGGAAAGCATACAAATGGATTGTATCCAATGATATTAGCAAAGAGTTACAATATATATATATATATAGTTATGAGAGTAACTAGAGTACAAATGGATTTGATAAATTTTCAAGAAATACTATAATGATTCTAGAAGTCTTGTATCCGAGTGAATCTCTATTAATTTTTTACATTTAATTTTTTTTAATTAAGTTATGTAATTATTAGTTTTGTATTCTTATAAATAGATGTTGATTGATACTGAAAAAATTGCTACTAAGAGGTAAAGGTCGTTGATTTTTTTTTATAACTTTTTTGCTTTGGTACGATCAATAAATCTAAGAGGTGCTCGTTTATAAAAATATGAAAATTTTAATTTACCAAATCCATAGAAATGCAGTTCGACCTATGTTTTACGTTTATCTTTCTTCATTTTCTAAAATGCATCATCAAATTTGATATGCTCGTCAAAATTATTTTTGTAAAATTAATCGAAATATAGAAGTTGGATGTAGTATGTATTATTCTTTGTTTACATCCATCAATGACTTCTCTACAGTCTCTTGAATATCGTAAAAGTTCGAATGTATATCTAAACCTAACTGAATCCATCAACTCATTAGCTTTTGAATCCAACGCTTTTCTTTAATCATAGTTATGATTTTAATGGTCTCATTCCATTTTCCAATTGTGACGTAAATATTTGACTGAAAAATATAATAACCTGATTTTTCTGTATAATTTTGAAGAATAAACTTTTTCTACGAGCTTAGTGCTTTTTAAACTTTGAAAACTCGAAATAAGCTTCCTAAAATGTCAATTTTGGTTGAATAGTCGAACTTTTTTTAAAATGATTATGCATATTATATTTTGTAATTGCAATTTGTTTTGTGACTGTTTTTGTATGATTTTGAATAGTTTGTGATTGTTGGGGCTTAAAATACATAATCGTTACTGGTTTTAGACCATGTTATATTATGAGATTTGTTTACAATCAATTGATGAGATTTTTAAATTGACTTCTTATTTAATTGGTTTTATAATTGAAGGTTTTAGAAAAGTTTTTTATTTATTTCGTTTTGTAATAGTTATTAGTTGTTCAATGTTATATTTTCGCTTTATGTTTTCGCTCTTTGTGTTTGGTTTAGCATTTACTGTTGTCAGTTTTAAGGGTATAAAGTGGTTTCTAAAAACAACAACTATATTTGGGATATGCTCGGAAAGTAAACGATTTTAATGATTAAACTACAAATTAAACATTCAATTTAATTTAATTAAAAATCTAGTAATTTTACATTTATTTTTATTTATTTTTTACCATAGAGTAAAATGTATTATTCATATTTTAGTAGTTTTATTACCATTAATATGAATTTTAAAATTTGTTTTGTGTTTTTTAGATTCAAATTTTAATACAAAGATTTCAAAATTTTAAATTCTCTTACTAATACAATAGTTTTTTCAAATAGAAATTGTTTTTAAAAAGTAAAAATAATTGCACTCATATATATTCTTAATGATATATCTATAATAAATGACATGATTAATTCAATCGTCTCGATACAGTTTATTAAAAATCCGGAAATTATTACACCATCTATTTGATTATATACGATAGAATAAACTGCAAAACCTGATTGTTACATACTTCTATTATCGATTATCGTATTTTAGAATTCTACCGTTTTTGAATCATTCTTTAAAGTTTTACAAGACTCTTTTTGTAAAACGTCGTTAGTGTTCCTCATACTAAAAATAGCAATTGATGTGTTTGGATTTAGGTTAAAGGAATGTCTAAAGTCCACTCATTATTTTCTATAAGAAAGTACATTAAAAGTCATAACCTATAACGCTTTGTGATTGGAGACCACAATGCAATAAAGTGTTGAGATTTGAGTCATCTTCTTCACAGTTAATTTGAATATATATATATAAATTTAAAAAACATATTTTTTTCCAGATATATGGTGGGCAATATGGAATATGAAAAGACCTTCTACTCAGCATATACAACTTCGTGCACAAGAGTTGGTTGATTCCGTCCCTACCATTTCAAAGTAAGATCCAACAATTTCGAATGTGAAAAAAGCATACAAATGGATTGTATCCAATGCGATTAACAAAGAGTTATAATATATATATATATATATATATATATATATATATATATATATATATATATATATATATGGAAAACTGTATAAGGTATAAAATTAGAGAAAAAAGATAAGATTATTACATACACAAAATGATTTTATTCACCATTAATTATTTTTAAATTCAAATTATGATTTCGAGTTTTTGTTTTTTAAAGTGAACTTTTCTAATGAGGTTAGTGAGGATGAGACTCACAAGTGTGTTGTGATTCTATTAGTACAAAGGTTGGCAAGTTTTTGTTAGGTGTTTTGGAGTTCATTTAATTCTTGGAAAACTGAGATATAAAGACTATAAATATATCATCGAAATACTCATAGAAGATTCAGGGGTGGCGACTGAATAAGCTTTCAATTTTTTTAGTCATTTGCTTTGTAGTATCCTTAGTTAACAATGTACTTTATTTATAGTACTTTAAAAAGTTAACAAAGACTTGGAAAACATTTATAATGCATCTCAACGCACATAGGAACCAAATAGACCTAAAAATCAAAGTATACAAAAATGATAGTTGTAAGCCTAAGTCTAGAAACAATTGATCTATTTGGATTTAGGTTAAAAGAATGTCTGAATCCCATTCTTTTTTTTCTATAAGAAAATTCATAACCTATAATGCTTTATGATTGAGACCACAATGCAATAAATTGATTTTATCAATTTAGTCTATGAGTTATTAGTTGAGGCTCAAGTGTTGAGATTTGGGTCATCTTCTTCACACTTAATTTGAATATATATATATACACTAATTTATCAACATATTTCGTTTTCCAGATATATGGTGGGCAACAATTTACTCTGATTGTATCGTTTTGTTATGGAATATGAAAAGACCTTCTACTCAGTAGATACAACTTGTTGCGCAAGAGTTGTTTGATATGTCTGTACCATTTCAAAGTAAGATCCAACAATTTCGAATGTTAGGAAAGCATACAAATGGATTGTATCGAATGTGATTAGCAAAGAGTTATAATAAATATATATATATATATATGGAAAAGAGTAGAAGGTATAAAACGAGAAAAAAACTAAGGTTGTTACATACACAAAATGATTTTATTCACCATTAATTATGTTTAAATTCAAATTATGTTTTCGAGTTTTTGTTTTTAAAGTGAACTTTTCTAATGGAGTTAGTGAGGGTGAGACTCAAAGGTATGTTGTGATTCTATTAGTACAAAGGTTGGCAATTTTTTGTTAGGTGTTTTGGAGTTCATTTAATGACTGGAAAACTAAGATATAAAGACAAAAAATATATCATCTAAATACTCAAAGAAGAGTCAGGGGTGGAGAGTGAATAAGCTTTCAATTTATTTAGTCATTTGTTTTGTAGTGTCTTTAGTTAACAATGTTCTCTATTTATAGTACTTTAAAAAATTAACAAAGACTTGGAAAACATTTATAATTCCTCCCTACGCACATAGGAACCAAGTAGACCTAAAAAATCAAAGTATGCTAAAATGAGAGTTGTAAGCCTAAGTGTGAAACAAAAAAAATATAAATGATTGGAGAATAGAATTATTTTTGAAAAGCTTCATCAATCTTATTTATTAAAATATAATTGCTTCTGACATGAAGTAAACTTCTCAAGTTGAGGCATATGTTAAAAGAGTTGTTGTGTGCTTGAAAATTACATATGTGATAAATCATGTCTCTTTATTGTTATAGTATTTTAAAATTTCTCTTCACTCAAAGTTGTACTCTATAATCTATGATAATACTTAAAGGGTTTAAAACATAAAGACAACGTCTTGGTGGAAATGGTGTATATCAAAAATATTTTTCCCAATCATGCATTCCTCACTTGGTTTAGTGTAAATGGTTAGTTTTATATTAACGATAAAATCAGTCAATAGATAATTAATATTTCTCTAACCAACTTGTATGTTTATTTATGAGATTAAGGTGGTTTATATTAACGATTGTAAGATTCTATTGTATATAAGGGAGAATGATGAGATTGAGAATATTTATATTATTGATGAAATCGTTTCTTGTTTGTAAAACCATCATATGGTAGTTGTTCTTTCGTAGATACAAATTTCTAGGAACACCAACCAACAAAGACAAATTATTCATCCATGATTGTGTTGGTCTACACATTATCAACACATTCTTTATTAAAAATTAATTGTGTTGGTGAATAATTATTGAACATACTACAAGTTAATTATTATAGTATTAGAGAACTTATATATATATATATATCATAAGTTTAATGACTGAATTTACATTTTGTTTAAATCCAATGAGAAATTAACAAAGTTTAATGATAGAATTTACATTTTGTTTAAATCCAATGAGAAATTAACCTTGCTTTTTGGTTATTTACAATTTATTTTAATGATAATATATATATATAATATTTCCATTAATTTGGTATAATAAGTTCGAAGAGAACACGTAGTCGTTCTCATCGGATACGAAATAAACAATAAACAATATCAAATATTACCTCATAAAAAATAGTTATGAGAGTAACCATGGTAGAAATGGATTTGACAAATTGTCAAGAAATACTATCATGATTCTAGAAGTCTCGTATACGAGTGAATCTCCATTAATTTTTTACATTTAATTTTTTTTAATTAAGTTATGTAATTATTATTTTTGTATTCTTATAAATAGATGTTGATGGACAATGAAAATCATGAAAAAATGCTACTAAGAGGTAAAGGTCGTTGAATCTTTGTTTTTCACTTTTTTGCTTTGGTATGATCAATAAATCTAAGAGGTGCTCCTTTTATAAAAATATGAAAAAATTTATTTACCAAATCCATAGAATTGTAGTTCGACCTATGTTTTATGTTTATCTTTCTTGATTTTCTAAAATGCATCATCAAATTTGATATGCTCGTCAAAATCATTTTTGTAAAATTAATCGAGATATAGAAGTTTCATGTAGTATGTATTATTCTTTGTTTACATCCACAAATGACTTCTCTATAGTCTCTTAAATATCGCAAAACTTTGAATGTATATCTAAACCTAACTGAATTCATCAACTCATTAGCTTTTTAACCAAACACTTTTCTTTAATCATAGTTATGATTTTAATAGTCTCATTCCATTTTCCAGTTGTGACGTAAATATTTGACTGAAGAATATAATAACCTGATTTTTCTGTATCATTTTCAAGAATAAAAAATTTCTACAAGCTTAGTGATTTTTAAACTTTGAAAACTCCAAATAAACTTCCTAAAATTTCAATTTTGGTTGAATACTCGAAATGTTTTTAAATTGATTTTTCATATTATAATTTTGTAATTGAAATTTATTTTGTAACTGTTTTTATATGATTTTGAATAGTTTGTGATTGTTGGGGGCTGAAAATGCATAATCGTTACTGGTTTTAAACCATGTTATATTATGAGATTTGTTTAGAATCATTTGATGGGCTTTTTAGATAGACTTCTTATTTAATTGGTTTTATAATTGAAGGTTTTGGAAAAAAAATTATTTATTTGGTTTTGTAATAGTTATTAGTTGTTCCATGTTATTTTTTTGCTTTATGTTTTCGCTCTTTGTGTTTGGCTCATTATTTACTGTTGTGGGATATACACTTGTTTCTCAAAACAACAACTATGTTTTGGATATGCTCGGAAAGTAAACGATTTTAATGATTAAACTACCAATTAAATATTTAATTTAATTTAATAAAAAATCTAGTAATTTTATATTTATTTATTTATTTATTACCATAGAGTAAAATATATTATTCGTATTTTAGTAGTTTTATTACCATTAATATGAATTTTAAAATTTGTTTAAAATATATTATTCATATTGGATAATCGTTTTTTCGGATTCTAGTGTTTTTAATCCTTCTTTACAGTTTTACAAGACTCTTCTTGTAAAACGTCATTAGTCTTCCTCTCACTAAAAACAATAATTGATCTGTTTGGATTTAGATTAAAGGAATGTCTGAATCCCACTCATTCTTTTCTATAAGAAAATACATTAAAAATCATAACCTATAACGCTTTGTGATTGGAGACCACAGTGCAATAAATTGATTTTATCAATTTAGTCTATGAGTTATTAGTTGAGGCTCAAGTGTTGAGATTTGGGTCATCTTCTTCACAGTGTCCAAATTCAACCCGGTTACCACACTTATAAGTCCACAACGTATTTTCACATATTCATATTGGTCTAACCATATGTAACGACATTAATAGCTTCATCGATAATATTTTTGGTAAAATATTATGGCGCTCATATTTTATTAAAAAATAAAATTACAAAGTAGAGAGAGGGACTATGTCAAAACATCTCAATCAAAATTGGAACAAAGCCCATAGCGATACCATGAATTTTCAAGCATAAACATCTTTGTGGCATAAACGAGTGAACTAGATATATAGTACGATCTTATTACAATAAAAACCACGTGGGAGGAACAACCCATCTTATACTAAAGTCAGTGAATCTATAAAACTCAAGACACTGTATGCAGAACAATGTGTATTATAATTGGATCATTATTAAAATAAAAAAGATAATAAAACTACATTTAAAATCCTTCTTGGCCAATCAAATGATGTGTTAAACACTCTTTAAAATATGTAAAGCAACCCGTAATACAACATGCAAAGTAAAACAATACCAAAAAGAGCACCTAATATGTAGCTTGTCATTTGACGTGATTCGGCAAATTATAAACCATGAAGCATCACCCAGAAAGCATAAATTACCCCAAGTAATTCAAAAACCACAACACAAATCTCCAAAAGCCATAATCTACATAAAAAAAACAAGACACAAGAAACTAGAGGCATTAACGCTCCAAATCTAGCTTTCCCAAATAAATAGAGACCATCAAATAAGCATAAACTGTAAAAAACAAAATTCCTAATAAGAGAAAAATGGTGAAGTTTTAGGGTAATTCTTGTTTAAATGAATCACAAGGCTCAAATTTTAGATCATTACTTAGCTTTATTCGTGCCTCACTTAGATAATATTTCATGTAGTATGAGTAAAATTTCTCCCCACTCTTTTCTTTGCTTGCAAGTGATTGGAGTGATCCGGTCCTGATATCTCATATATTTGTGTTTTAGGCCTTTGGTTTCCAAACAGAGGTTATATTGTGTCCGGGCTTCACTAGGTGAGAGGTTCTTGAGTGAGCTCCCCTTAATTCAAAGTCCTTTTTGTATTTTTTTTTACCCAGAGAGTGTTATCTTAATTAGACCAATTTGATGTCAAACTAAGGTCAAGTAGATGTCGAGTTAAGATCGAGAGAGGCCAACTTGAGGTTGAGATTTGTTGAGCAAGAGGCTTCCGGTGAGGCTTCTGAGCTCTGTTTACTTTGAAAAACCTTTCTTCATGTTCATTAAGCGAGATGATCCTAAAGAAACCCGAGTTACGGCTGAGCAAGGGAAAACTGATCTGATGTCGCATTAAATCCAAGTGAAGCTAAGCTGATGTTTGAGTAACTTCGAGTTGGGATCTTCTTTTTTCCTTCTAGATGAATTTTTATAGGTTTTGACTGACCTTTACTAAACTGAGAGATCTTTAATTGCCTTTTTTGGACCTATTCGCATATGATTATCTTATTTTTTTACATAAGTTACGTAGATGTTTAATTGATTTTGTTTTACGTCTGGTAGTTGCATATTATTGACAGGTGCCCATTCTCTCTAACTTATCCTAAATCATAACAATCAAAGTTTTTGTGATGTTCGTGGAGTAGCTCTTCTGCTTCATTTGGGAGAGCTCGACTAATATTACTTTTGGCTTCAAGAGTGTTGACTAGAGTGACCCAGATCAAGCTAATCATGATCTGGTTTTAGTAGGTGGTCTTTCTTTTGTGTAAGCTTGGGGTTTGTTGTTGTATGATGTTTGAATTTTCAGGACATATGTGGCTCTTTTCGGTTGTACTGTGGGAATATCTTCCCTTTTATTTTTTCCATTATAGGGGCATGTGTGGCCCTCCTTCGTTGTAATATAAGTGTTGTTTGCCTCTTCAGTCGAGCTATCTTAATCAATCTCTTGTTAGGAAGTAAAATTTTAAGATATTATCATATATTTGCTTGTTTTCGTAGTTCTCCATGCATTGTTGCTTAAAAGGCTAGTCTCTTAACATGTATGCACTCCTCCTACTTCCTAGAAAGAGTGGGGGCTTCTTGCTTGAGCTCATGTAGTTTGAACCAAATTTTGAATTTACTTAATCGCGTGCTTTCTCTTTCTCTTTATGTAAGTTTTTTTATGTTCTACCAATTTTTTTATTTATGTATCGTGCAAGTTTGAGCGGTGAGATTCATTTCTCATTAATTCCTCTTTTGTTTAAGTTTGTCATTGCTCTACCAATTTGTCAATTTAATTATCATGCAAGTTATTGGTCTAACTTATACCTACCGTTGGCCAGATAACGGGTTGAGGCTAAAATAGGGTATTTCTCAAGCAATCATGCTAATTCCTCTGTATATGACATAGAGAACGATTAGTTATGAAAAGTTTAATTAAAATATGTGCTTCCATTTACCAAAATAAATTGAGTGTAATTATTTTCAAGACGAGCCTGAAAATAACAAAACGTAAGAGTAAGGGTTAATGGGTTTTATTTTAAATTTTTGGAGTTTTCTCCTCTTGGGTTGGGGCTCCATGTTGATCATTTTTGGATTGATTCCTTAATAGCTTCGGCTAGTCCTTATCACGCGCATTTTGGTGTACCGCAGTATGCCTACTTCACCACCGAGCTCATGCTTCAAACATTAGTGATAAGTAGAAGACACGACCTTGAAGTCATAGAGCCATAACCTTCCAATGATCATGTTGTATGGGGTATGAGTGTCTAGGTTTATAAATTAGATACCTTTACACTTGGCCCATGTCCTTGTTATAATTGAAAGCTCCCACATTTTTATTCCAATGGGTATGTTGGCTTGGACATTGAATCCTATCACGAGATGGAAGGTTGGCATAGGACGGTCTCGAATGGGAGTTGTTTCATGGCTGAGCTGAACAGCATGTTGGCCACTGCTCCTGTGTTCATCCAAATCTTTAGAGCTTCACCCTCTCAAGATCTTTGTCCATGAAGAAGATGTTGGGTGTGGACGACTCGAGTGTGTGTGCTTTAAACATATCGATCATTGGCATATCGATGGCAGAAATCAACCCCCAAATGTAGCATTTGTATAAGTTATGCTTGTAACTTGTTTTGCTAGTGCCTTCATGGAGAGTTAAGATGTAGATTTTAAGCTTTCGGCCCTTATCTTATTCTCATTCGGGACGTCTCAGGCTGATCCAGCTCATCTCATGCTTGCTTATTTGGGCTTGGGAACCCCGAGGTGTGTTTCGAAGACTGTGTGGCTTCTTTTGCTAGCATTCATCGGGTCGTTTAACGAACTCCCTTAGATTCTCTATCTCTCTCTCAATCAGCATTTAGATCTCTTTTTTTATCACTGGATATTTCTCCATGGTATGCTTGTGCTCTCTCTGATATTCGCATTGTTTGTTGCGATTTTGTGTTGTTAGGCATGAAAACATCTCTCCATGATGGGTAGAGGGTCAGCATTTTTGATCTAGTTGCAGAGGTAGGCATCAGACACAGTTAATAACGGAAAATTCCATCGGTTTTTCCTTTCAAGGGGCATCTTCTTCTTCGTTCCCATTATGAGTGCCGCATTCCTCACGCTTGATATTTTTCTGAGCTCCGGATATTGAGTCGTCCACGGTGAGGGGCACTGCCTTTGTGACTTTATCCACACCTAAGAAATCGTTTGAATAATAAGGATCTAGCTTGTATAGATATTTATGTGGAGTTTCCTTCATATGGTAAGATAAGAAACCCATGCATCTTCTCGCATCTCTTCTTCAAGATTGGTACTACTTCAATGCTAATGGTGGTACGGCCCATACTTAGCTTAAGTGCTTTGTAGCCTTTTACTATCTTTGTTAATCCATATTTAACTAAGGATTATGTTGTATGTTATCAGTTGTAAAATGTCTTTTGTTTCAACATGCCATGAATGTCCAGCCATGAAGATGTCATCGTGCTTGCATTGGTGGCTTCCATAGTTATGTTATGGCCTTGTCTGATAGTTTCGGCTCATCACTTCCTTCACCGATCTAGGTCGCATAACTGAGAGGACGAAGTTTTTTGATCTCGTGTGGGGAGGTCAAGCTTGTCTTCCGAGCCCACCGAAATATCTAATGCCTTATTTCCTATGGGTATGATAGCTCTATTTATTATGGTTATGCATGAAATGGGTGGTGATGAGGGTGAATCCGCCTTTATTGGGGAGGAGGAATAGGTCTGATGCTTCTATTTCTTCAATGTAGATTGTCCAATTCAATACCCCGCTAACTCGATCGTTATTAGGAGCACGTCTCGTTAGGGGTTAACTATCCTTCCAAATTTGTATCCGTAAATTAAACATATGGTATTTTGGGTCTTGTTTTGCAAACCTGTACCACTTTTCTTATAAAACAATATTTTGATGGCTTTTCGCTTTCTCGTGCAGTAGGTGAATTAGGTATGCCTTCATATCTTCACTCAAATTCATCATGATGCTTACTACGGCTTCGAACCTTTCTTCAAGGCACACTTCCTTCAACTTCTTCGTTGCATCGAATTTTAATTGTTTCTCTCGATGACAGTCCACAATGAGGGAGTAACTATCATTATATGGTTGATGAATTCCTGTTCGTTTTCAGCGTGCGGGTCTTTTGTATTTTCTTCATAGATTACCCCGAGGTATTCTTTTATGACCTCTACTTCGTCTCTCATCACGTATTGTATACGTTGATGACAAGGTGATGGTGTTTCCTTGAAGTTAAGCAACCATGTCGGCCCAATATGAGGTTGTGAAGGGGGTATTGAGTTAAGGACTATGAATTACGCAATCTTCATCTTCTTGTGTTGTGTTATAAGAGACTATATGGTGGTATGGTGGCACGACCCTTAACGAGAGTTTGTCCTTAATACCGGATACATCTTCTGGCGTCTTGATAGTTGGTTGGGATATATGAATGTGCTCTTTACCAGCAACAAAACTAAAATGGTAAGGAATAAATCACCTGAACCTCTAACACTTGAATAAATTTGATAAATGAGAATCAATAGTAAAAATACATAAATAAATTTGAAGGGTAATATAAAGAACACTTGTATTATTTTTATGCAACGAATTATAATTGCTATATCTTTTTGTTGCTGCAATTCTCTCTAACTTTCACCTATCTTTGAAAATGAGACATTATCTTCTTATATAGTGGTCTTGATTTGGAATGGTCTTTGGTTGTTGCCTCCTAATTGGTACAGCCATTTCTGGCTCTCCATATGCTTTATCAAACGGAGGCAAGCTTTCTCATGTAACTTAGTCTTTTGTTTGGCTAGTTTACTTAGATGTGAGGAAGGCTTGGCAAGAGTTCGAGGAAAGTTTGGCTAGGTCTCGGGGAAATCTTACTAATGTATCGAGGAAATTTTTTCATGTATTGAGGCAAACTTGGTCGTGTCTCAAGGAAATCTTGGCCATGTTTTGAGGCAAGCTTGATCAGGTCTTGAAACAAGCTTGGTCAGGTCTAGTTAGGTAAGCTGTGATGCATGGCCTGCTGGGTATGTTTTTTTGGCTTTGCAGCCAAGATTTTGGTCGTGTTATGACACCCAATCATAGTCAATCGGGAACTTGGACATGAGGCTAGGTTGGGTGTGTTTGGCCATTAGGCCAAATTAGGGTTATTCTTGTTTAAATATATCATATAAAGCTCAAGTTTTAGATCCTTACTTGGTTTTACTTAGATGATATTTCATGTTGTATCATCATGGATATGGATAATTATAAAGATAAAAGTGTATGTCATGGAATGGTTCCCGATATGAAAGAGATTTTTGTTAAGTATTTTCATTACATCTCATACACTTATGTTACTTGGTGCCTTTTTTATCGTTTTAAAAAAGGGTTTTCCTTTTTAGTCACTTGTTTTTGTAAAGTCATACAACTTCGTGATGTAACCTATGAGCCTGATGTATATATTCGAGAAATTGTACTTATCTTTATATATTTTATAATGTATATGTTGAAAAATATGGGGAAATAGAAATGTTAGATCTTCAAATGTAGTGGGTAATAGTAGTAATAATAGAAGGAGAGACAGAAGTCGTCATAACTATATGGAAATGGCAATGTTAATTAGTGGATGATAAGAAAAACTCCTGAAGCTGATACTGAAGTGGTCAAATATTTGAACACTCAATTATAGTTACATACGTATAAACCTTAAAACCCTATTGATATTTTAAGGTGGTGGAATTCCAAAGAACACGAGTTTCTTATTCTTTGCAGGTTAGACAAAAATACGTTTTCAATAATATATCGATAGTGGCAAGTGAATCTTCATTTAGTTAGGCTACGCTGAAATACACGACTAAACAAACAAGATTAACAGGAGGCGTACTTGGAGTGTTTGTTGCAATCAAGGACTAGACTGCTACGGATTATAGGATGCAAGACAAATAGTATAAAATGAAAGAAAATCCAAGGGATATCTTCGATGAATATGTTGAAGAAGATCTTGAAGAAGATCTTATGGATGAAGCTAAAGATGTTGTTGCAGGACGTGATGATGAAGATCTTGAATCAAAAGATGAACCTTTTTTATATGAATAACATGTGTAATAGAGTTTGTAATATGGTAGTTCGATTTGAGAACATTTTAAAACTTCTGGCCTGCAAGAGTATAAACTTTGAAAGGCTTAACTCCATAAAATTTATTTTTTATCCTTCAAATCTCATAAGGTAACAACTTAGGCTTAAATTGCTGCATAGTTTCTCGACTATCACGTTTTCTTTCATTTAGTCCATCGACTTCAAAATCATCATTTTGGGTCCATAGGATTGACAAAATCTATAAATTTAGCGGACTAACAAATGTTTTGGACTAACTTTATTCAAACTGGGTAGTCCAAAAACTACTAGCAGAATTTTAAAAATCCATACACTATTTGTCACTAAAATCGGCAGTCCATTGACGGATTACCGTTCAAAACCAATTTATCATACACGAAATCCGAAATTAAACTAAAAAAACCAACAAACAAACAAAGAAGATGGAATTTGTGGTATATATAGACACAATTTTAGTTCGTTTTAGTCTATTTCTCATAATTGGTTACCATGTTTCTCTAAAAGAGAGAAACAATCAATCAAAAAGTTGGAGTCATCTCTAAAGCTGTACGCACCAGACATTGTAAGCTCTTGCAATCAAAGCGATAATCGAGAAGACAAAAAAACAGTTTGAGAACTACGGTATGTTGTGTCGAGCCCATGGATTGCCTCATTTAATTGTGAACGGTGAGCAAAGGCATTGGGGAAAATTCATCACTCCAGGAAAGGGCGGGTTTAGGGGGGGTATGGGTATAACCAGGACAATCTTAAACTAGCAAAATGAATCTAGTATAGTGGTAAAGAACTTTGCTAATATAATTAAGGTCATGAGTTTGAGACCTATTAGATACCAAATATTTTTTACTCTTTTTTTACATTCTTTTATTTTATCTTTTTTACTTTAGTAAGTCGATTCTGTTTAATCTCTTTTTCTTAACTTCTTTCAAAGAAATTTCACTTATTTTTTACATTTTTTTACTTCAGTAAGTCGATTCAGTTTCATGTCTATTTCTTAACTTCTCTCAAAGAAAAGCAACATCGAACTAGCGAAGGAAAACTGTAAGACGATTCATCATTCAGGTAGTGATTTTTCATTAGATTTTTCTTCGATTTTCATTTAATAAAGCAGTAAAAAATTCATTTGGTTTTATTTCAATTCTGATTCAACAAAATAATGAAAAAAAAATATTGATTTTAATGGCCTAATTGGATTCCATCATGGTTTGCTTTATATTTCTGAATGAATCGTGATTGCATATTTTATTTCATGTCAAGTATACAAATGAATACAAAGATTTGAACAAAGGACTTGGCGAATTTCTAAAATTAAGCTGATAGTAGTATTTTACTAGACTAATTTAAAGGGTTTGATTGAGCAATTTATTTTCGTTAGAATATTTTAGAATATTTTGTATCAATTTATTTGTAATATTTTATATGGAAACAATAATTTGTTTAAAGCAAATTAATTATAAGTACTAATTATTGTATTAATTTTTTTTGAATGAATATTTTCACTGAATTTTTACATGAAATTAATATTTTATATATGAGAATAATTGAGCAAATTATTTTTTGCAAATTACTTACTTTAGCATATTTTATAATAATTTTTATTTCTATTTTATATTAATTGATTTAGGATTCTTTAGCATATTTTATAATAATTTTTATTTTCGTTTTCTATTAATTGATTTAGGATTCATTAGCATATTATATAATACTCTTTATGGAAACAATATTTTATATTTAAGCAAATTACTGTACTTATTCTTGTTAAGCAAATTATTGTCTTGATTTTGTTTGTACAAAAAACACAAGATATTTGGATTTGTGTACACACTTTTGAATGTAGCTTTGTCATTGTCGGTTGTTATCGCAAGTGTTGAGTGAGTATTTTGTATGAAATATGTGAACAATGAATTGAGTAATAAAATTGTCGATCTATGGCTTAATGATTGTTTAGTGACGTTTGTGAAGATAAAAGTGTGTTCAATTGTTAATGATCTAGATATTATCAAACGCTTTCAAAGCATTATATTATATTTTCTTTTTAAGTTGTAATCGAAATATTTACATATTTTTATTATACGGTATTTAAATATTTATCTTTTATTAAAAAAATTTACATAATATTTATTTGGTATACCCTAATTTTGGATCTGTCGCCGACTCGAGGGATATTTTTTTTATACATTGTCAGATGGATTGGACGGTGCTACTTGATTGTCGTTGGCGGTGAGAGGAAACCAGCGTTGAAGGTGATCTGTATCGATGTGCCCATTGGCTTTATAGATTATTTATAGAGGTAATCATTTCATCATACATCAAATAAGTAAAGATAATAACACAAAATTGATTTGCTTTGTTTTGGGTAGGTACTACTATAATGGTGGAAAGTGAAGATGAAGTGAGTGAGTGAGTGATTGATTGATTTTTTTTTCAAAAATTGAAACTATATTACATTTAAGGATCAATTATAGCAATCGTTCAAAATACAACGACTAAGAATTGATAACCTAATTATAACAAAACATTAGGCTGATCATTTGAAAAATTAGCCGTTACATTCAAAATACAGAGGCGTCTCCAACCTCAGCGACTTCATCCTCGACATTTATACACCTCGAATCCCAACTTCAATATTCTGCTTTAGACAATCTCGAGAGAATACAAACAACTCCAAAGATGAAAACAATCAAACTAAACGATCAGATAACCATCTAAGAAACGTGACAAAATAAAATTGATGAAGACTAATCAGCAGAGCTAGGTTAGTCAGTACTAGTGTTGATATATCTGATACCCGTACTCTCCAGGAGAACAATAGATTTAAGTAGAATATTGTTCTCCTGGAGAGTACGGGTATCAGATATACCCGTGACAAAATAAAATTGATGAACTTGATTGTCATAGAAGGGTGAATTAATCTTCTGGATATCGAAATTAAATAATGCAAATACCAAGGGTTTTTCCCCTTTGCAAGAATATCAATTAAAGTCTGGCAGTTAGATTCAATATAAACTTTTAACCAACTATTTTATCTGCACAACAGCAAACCTTCAAACAGGGCTCGAGTTTCAGCCATAATAGGAGACAACTTTCCAGATGTTTTTCTCAAAACCTTAACAATATCTCCATCATGATTTCTGATAATCATACCGCCACCAGCTTCGCCATTGGGGATGCAAGCAGCGTCAACATTGAGCTTCATTCTATCACAGTCATGAGCAATCCACTTCAGGTCAGTATCCTTCTTGTTTCTGTCATAAATCGAAATGCATCCCAAAGAAGAACCTGCATCAATGACATTTGGAGGCTAGGCTAATATGTCTGTATTGAAGATTTGAGTCAATAGGAAGAAAGTTTTTAATGAGTTTCCATAGGAGAAAAAAAAACTTCTTGGGCGTGATTTGATTCCAGATTTTCTTATCCACTGAAAATTTGTTGAAGTGTTGTCTTGTGCTGTTCCACGTTAAACTTGTATTAAAGTCCATGTTAGGAGATTTTGTCCAAATTATTGTATCTTTCTTTTCAGGATCAACTTTGAAGAGACAAATCTAATTGATTCTGGTCTCTTCTAAAAAAACCTCTCAACACATCAGTATCCCACCTATTAGCTTTCCAGAAAGTATTTACTTTCTGATCAGGGAACCATAGATTAGCCTCAGTGTTGCGATAATCCATGATGGGAATCAGGTTATGCCAATTCTCCAACCAAAAATCCATATCACCGCCATCTATGTATGCAGCACTTGCAGAGTTCATCATGTTTAAAATATTCCATAGCTCATCTTCATTTGTAGCTTTCATCAAAGAATCATTATCAGAATCAGAGATCATTTTAGGAATAGAAGATATGATGGAATCTTGCATACAGTTTTCCTCATCATCATGGCTTTCATAAGGCTTTTTAGTATAGTCAGACTTGAAATATTCATTAGAATAATTTACAATATTTTGTATTAATCTATTTGTAAAAAAAATTATATGGAAATTATTGTATTGAATTTTTTAAAGCAAATTAATTATAAGTACAATTATTGTACTAATTTTTTTTTCAATGAATATCTTCACTAAATTTTTACATGAAATTAATATTTTATATATGAGAATAATTAAGCAAATTACTTATTTTCAGATCAGCTTTAGTGGTTTGATTATTCAACCTTGAGTGAAGCAGCTCAGCTTTCTTAACATTAACTTCAGCCTTTTTTACTTTACTGAAAATATTACCAAAACAGTTAATGTTCCAAGATTTTAGACAGTTTTTAAGTCTCTTAAGCTTAAACCAGAAAATCTCATTAGGATGGCCACAAATATGCAAACTCTAATTTTGTTCTACCACACTAAGAAACGATTGATCGTTTGTCCACATGTTCATAAACTTGAAGCTTTTGTTTTTATAATTAGATAAGCCAATTTGATCAGATGCATCAGATATAAGAATAGGGGCATGGTCAGAACAAGTTTTGACCATATAATGGACCTGATTTGTGTTGAAAATGTTGGTCCAATTAGTGTTGAACAATGCTCGATCAAGTCTTTTCTACTATATGCTCTATTCCAGGTGAAGTTTGAACCCACAAACCCAGCATCCTCCAAGTGACATTCACGAATAGTATGCACGAGATCTTCTATGTTATTTTGATCAATAACATTACACCCTAGTTGCTCTTCAGAAGAGACAATGACGTTGAAGTCACCAATTGTAAGCCAACCTTGCTCAGTTATAGAGATCAACTTTAATCGCTCTCATAAATCAAGCCTAAGCAACCTGTTACACTTAGCACAAACCACAGTTAAGTGAAAACTAATGTTATTGTTAGTATTAATCTCCAAATTCAGGCATTGATCATGATTAACCAAGGTGTTAATACAAATATCATCAGCCAAAAAACCCATATCTTATTAGAAATATTATAAGTATGATTAGAAAAACCGAACACCACAACAATATCAGCAACTTTTTCAGGCTTAGCCATAGGCTCTTGAATGGCTAATATGTTGACTGTTTCTTTGAAGATAATATCTTCCAGCCTCCTCACAATTGAATTGTTGTTAATACCACGCAAATTTGAGTTAAGAATATTTATCATTATCATATAATGATTTATGTTTCTTGTTTATCCTTGCATATTTCAGAGATTTCATTATTCTGGTACTTGGTTTTTTTATTTTCCTTGCAGATTTGAGTTTCTTCTTTATGATAGTGTTGAAGTCTTGGGCCATTGGAGATGTATCTTTTCTAGTTGAGGAATGTTGTATGATACCTATATTTCCTTGGTTTGGAGAGTTTAAAACAAGTTCTAGAGTTGTCTCCTTCTTGTAAATCTTGTTGTTCATAGTGTCTATCCAGTTGTTGAATAGCTTCAATAATTTCTATATCATCTGGCAGTGTAACTTCTTGATTTTTAGAGTTATCATCATTTTCAGATATAGTATTAATCATCTGCTTTATTTTGTAGATTTTTTCCTTCGAAGAATCCTTATTCTTTTCTTTATGAACTATTATGGACGTAACATTAGGAATGAACTCAGAATTTGAGCAAACAACTTCTTGATTTTTTTTATCAGATATTTTAACTTCACTTTCTTTGGCTTCTTTACCTTTTGAAGATTGATTACCATTGCTTCTGTTCGGGTGTTGCTTATCTCGATCGCTAACATTGATATTGGTAGAATTTTTCTTGCATTCATCCACTTTATGTCCCATATGGTAGCATAAACTACAGTAGGAAGGCAGATTCTTATATTTGACAGAAATCCAGCACCCATCATTCACACTAAAGCCAATCCATATAGTATTGTGTATATTTCCTTGATACATCTAATTTAATCAACGCAAAAGCTGCATTTTTATAAGCCATGTTTTCATTAGGAACCTCAACTTTATATGGAGTTCCTAATGTTGCTGCTATTTCATGAAGAAATACTGCATTATAAAGAAACTTTAGGGTTTTTTCGAATTTAACCCAAACAATAGCAATTGGGCTTTCAATCTTGATATGAAATTCTGGCGTCCAACTTAAGACTCTGATCGTTGAAATTCCAACCTTCCAAACGCTTCTGGACCACCGCCTACATACATCTTCCTTTAATTCAAACTCAATAAAAATATGATGTGAATCCCAGTTAGATGATCAATACTTTTCTTTGAATTTCAATGAACTCAAGAAACTTTCAATAACAGCCTTTTTGGCAAACCTAAGGAGAATTTTCCAATAAGTGTTGTTTTGGAATTCTGTAACAGATCATCTTTGACCTCTTTAGAATACTGAACAGAGATGTGATCCAATTTTCTATGAATTCTCTCTGGTTTAAACTCTGTTTTTTTATGATTAAGAGATTTTTTTTAACAAATCTGCGTAATATTTTTTTTAACAAATCTGCGTAAGATTCTTTTTCCAAACTTTGATCGACGTTTCCTGTCTAAGATCTTGATACAGAGTCGGAAAATCTTCTTCTTCAAATAAAATGTTGTTTCTTATCTCCATGATAGAGATAACCACCGAAAGAAGGGAAGAGAGGGATAGGGAGAACAACCAACGAGAAGATTAGCCATAAAAGATTATTGTTTCGCCGGAGAATCAAAGAAGAGTAACTCTTCTTGGAGAAGAGTCTCCATTCTTATCTAGTTCCCTTATTGATCTGGTGATTGATTGATTGTTGTATCTATTTTTTATATCTCAAAACTCTTGAATGGTTGGTTAGTGTATGTATTATAATTGGTAATTGTTTTGCTTATGGACACATATGTAAATCAAATATTCATCTTTTAAACATTAGATGAGATTTTTTTGAGTTATAGAAATGATGCATACAATAATAGCATATATATGTTAATTTTCTATAGAATTTAATGTAATAAAAAAGGAAAGAATTTTAAAAAAAATATTAATTAAAACCTACTCTATCTTTTTTCTAAAAACACACTCATTTATAATTAATATAATCTTATCTTTATAATAAAAAAATAAAGTTAAGATTAAATTTTGATAAATAAAATAATATTAATAATGAAATATTATATGTGCAATATTTTTGCAAATAACTTTAGTCCGATAATTCCCAAGTCGGATTGGACCATTAAACTTTCGATTTTAGTTTTTAAAACTCAACTACAGACCACACCGTTTAGTTTTCGGTCTGGTTCGGTTTGATAAAGTTCGGTTTTGTTTCAATCATATTCGGTTCGGTCTATTAAAAAAATCCAATTATAATTTTTTTTTCTAATTTTTTTTACTTAAATAAATAATAATTTAGAAAGTTTTTTAAAAAAATTTATAGATCTTATCTAATAATTTTGATAATATAAAAAATAAAAAAAAATAATTTAGTCTCACATTCGATCAAAAACTCAATTCATTACCTAAGAATCAACTCACAATCACCAAAAAAAACCCTAATCGAGCCAACATGTTGATTGAAGCCACAAAATCACAACCTAGAAAATCCATCTTCAAATTGAGCCAGAAGGGTGAAATCGAACCCAAAGAAAACCTTCCCAGAACCAGGTAATCCAAAAAACCTTTGCTTCGCTTCATCAGCAACACACTAGAAACCAACAATTCTAAAAACCTTAGCTACGAATCTACAGCAACTCGCAAATCCTTACTGTATCAGCCAAGGAGAGAGCGATGTAGCCATGCAAAAACAAAAACCCTTCCAGAACATCATCAGAGACATCAAAACCTACTGCAAAAAAAAAAATCTTTGAGGTCCATCAGACCGATAATTGGAGCCCAACAAGCAGAACGGTCCATATCAAGTTAAGAACTTAAACCCTTATCGAACTATCAATAACCATCAGATACAAGAGAGGTATCCTTAAGGGTTGGGATCCCTTCTCAAGTAATTTGTTCCCAACCCTTGAAAGAATGTAATAGTTCTCAAGTATGGAGGGGCACTTTCATGGTCGAAGTCCATGGTTTGATTGGATTTTAAAGCCGTTTTGGCAATCCAATCGGCCGATTCATTTTGTTCCTGAAATATATGTATTATTCTCATATCAGAGGATAATAGATTTCGGCAACAGTTGAGAATTGGTATTAGATACCATGGACTTTTTCCATAAATAAGAAGCTCGGTGAGGACGAAAGAATTTGTTTCGATGTCGAGATAGTTTATTCTTTTCTCAAAACATAGCATAAGACAATCTAGCAAAGCCCGATACTCTGCGATCACTAGATCACATTTACCATAGATACGGCCATAACAAAAAATAATAGGCCCTTCGCTATTCCTTAATCTGCTGAGCTTAGGGATTTTCCAGGTAAGAGAGAGCAAAACTCTAGGCATGTTAAGAAAGTTAATGCAACCCAAAATCGGACCAGCCCTTTTATCAGATCTTCAATGCTTTCTTTTGAAAAGAGAAGGCCTATCCAAACCAACAAGAATCTTCTTTATTTATGTAATCATGGACTTTTAACTGATTGTAATTTCTTCTGCCTTCATTTTATTCCTAAGAGTGTCATATAACCTAGGAAACAATTGAAGGCATGATAGTACGAATGTGGACCCTCTTTTCATTAGACCAATACCAAGTCCTCACAAGGTGATCAAGAGTCATGTTTTTATGAATATGGATACTGAAGATGTTAGCATAGTGTTGCCAAACATCCCAAGCCTTTTGGAAATTTACAAATACATGACTAACAGTTTTAATATTATTACAAACTTGACACTTTGATGCTAACTGAAGTCTTTTCTTTTACAGGATAGAATCCACATGGATCCAGTTAAGGAGAGCTCTTCACAGAAGCATAGAGCACTTACGAGGAGTTATATTATTCCACGTTTTAAGAAAAAGGTTAGAACAATTCTTCTTACTTATTATAGCATTCCAAGTAGTTTTGGAATTAAAAAGATCATCTTTAGAGACACACCAGAAAATAGAATCCCGTTGATTTTCCTTAGTACTAACTTTCTGGATGTTATGGACTTCAGAAAGAATATCTGAATTAGATAGCTTAGTTAAATTCCATCCCTCGTTGTCCCAGTAGTGTCTGGCCTCTTCCTCAACAAAACTAGTTATAACATCATCTTGGTTAAAGGAGACAAATGGTTGGCTGGTGCACCATTTGTCCAACCAAAAATTCATCTTACCAAACCTAAAAATCCAGCATATGTACCTTTCAGCACTATCCCTGATGCTAAGCAACCTTACCCAAGTGTTTGAACTCTTAATAGGCTTTTAGGCAGTAATAGGGTGACATTCATTACAATAAGTGTTGTACATTACTTTAGCCCACAGAGACTTTTGTGACCTGAAGTTTAGCCAAAGCTTGTGGGAGAAGATATCTTGTATGTCTGCCAGGCTTCTAACATTTAGTTCCCCCTCCTCAAAATGCTTACAAACCTTTTGCCAATTGGACCAAATCATAGCATGTTTATCATCATTTGAACCCCGCAAAAACTTGCTGAAAAGAACTTCAATTTTTTTAACAATAGATTTAGGCAAAACAGAGCTTTGTAGAATGAATATTGGAATAGAATAAAGAATATATTAGATAAGTTTTAACCTCCCACCAAAGGATAAAGTGGTTTTGTCTAATTCATATATTTTAGCTCTGATTTTAAACAAAACTTCTTCAAAGTTTATAATGGTTTTGTTGTACTTACAGTGGTTCCCATGTATTTGAAGGGTAGAAAACAGTTCTTGAAGCCTATAATAGCTTCAATCTTAGGAATACTTTGAGGTGAGAACTTCTTTCCCAGAATAATCTTTGATTTTTCCTAGTTAATTAACTGACCAGATCTATCTTCATAGTGATTAAGAAGGTTCAAGACTTTTGTAGTAGAAGAAGCAACTCCATTACAGAAGACCAGTAAATCATCAGCAAAAGCTAGCACAGGTATGTTGATTTTGTATCTTGTTTTATACATGGTAGAAGGAAATTCATAGGATATCTCGACCAAACCCCTGAGCAGATATTATTCTGCCATAATAACCAGGCTTGGTGACAAAGGGTCACCTTGCCTCAGCCCTTTATTAGACTTGAAAAAACCATTTTCCTCCCCATTAACTATAACAGAAAAATGATAGTTGTCAATCCCCTTCTCAATAATTCTTATAAAATCTTGACAGAACCCAAATGCTTTAAGAACACTGAAGGCTATCAAATGCTTTGGCCATATCAACCTTCAAAATAATATTTCTCCCTCTAGAGTTTAGGTTTAGGTAATAGGCCATCTCCTTGGCAATTAAGATATTCTCATGAATATCTCTGCCTTTAAGAAAGGCACCCTGTACATCAGAGATAAGATTATGAAAAATAGTTGTTAGCTTTTTGTTGATGACTTTAGATACAATTCTGCTAAGCATATTAGTGAGACTGATAGGACAAAAATTCTTACAGGCCTTAGGATTAGAAGTTTTTGGGATAAGACAAATAGTTATAGCGTAAACCCTTTTAGGAACAGTAGTGTCCTTTAAGATTTCACAAACAACCTCGAGTAAATAATCAGATATAATATCCCAACTGACTTGATAAAACCTTCCATTGAACCCATCTGCCCCATGAGCAGAATTAGGATTTAGCGATTTAATAACTAAGTAGATCTCATCTTTAGTAGGGATGGCCATTAACATCGCATTATCAGAATCCTTTACAAGATTAGGGATGAAGTCTTGAAGCAGATTAGGATACCATGGGTTAGGTAGATCATAGAGTAACTCTTTAATGTAAGCAACAACAGATTCCCTAAGGAGCTTATGATCCCCAATCCAATCTGAGTCATTCCAAATCCTATGGATCTTATTTAATTTGTTTCTTTTCTTAATCAACCTGTGAAAGAAGGCAGTGTTTTTGTCACTGTCTTTACGCCACATGGAGTGAACTTTTTGTATCCAAAACATCTCCTCCTTTGTGAGTAGGTCTAGATTAGTGGTTTTAGCTGCATCAAGAAGATCTTTATCCTCTTTGGAACCGGAAGTCTGATACACAGCTTCCTTAAGATTTATGATCTCTTCAATTTCTTTGATAGAGTCAAAACTATTTCCAAACACCTCCATATTTCACATCTTTAGGTCAGCCTTAAGCCCAGCTATAATTGACCTTGTTTAGGAAATCATCATGAAGAACCCATATATTTATAAACTTGAAGGAAAACTTAACTTTGAGAGAATTAGAAGAGATGATAACACTGAGTGAAGCATAATCAAAACAGGTCTTAGTTAGGTGGAGAACTTTTGTAGTTTCAAAGAAATTTAACCATGTATTATTGTAGATAACATGATTAAGCCTTCTCCACTGTCTGCCATTAGTCTAGGTGTACTTGTTTCCTGAATATCCTGCATCAATTAAGTTGCAATCGAACATAAAATTGTTAAAATCTTCAGTACTAGTTAAACAATTAGAAGAACAATTCAATTGCTCATTAGTATTAACAATGGTGTTGAAATCCCTCAATAGAATCCATTCAATAAATACATCCTCAATGACTCTAAGACTGTCCCACAAAGGAATTCTCAACTGTCTGGAGCACTTAGCATAAATGACAGTCACTTAAAAATTCTTGTCAGTTTCTATATGCTTGACATTGAGGTGTAGACACTGCTCCTCATTGTGCAGAACATCCACCATGAACCCATATTTCCATAAAACCCAAACCTTATTAGTAATGTTGCTGTAGAAACCCTGGAAGCCCAATTTCTTTAATACAGAAGGCAGATTGATGTTGCTGATTAAAGGCTCTTGAAGAGCCAAAAAATCTGGCTTCTCAGACCTTTTTAAGGCTTTTAATCTGGACATAGTTTCCTTGTTCCCTAAGCCGCGCATATTCTAGTTCAACACTTTGATAGTCATTTGGATAAATTTGAAGAATTTGCAATTCTTTTGAACTGCACACGTTTGGATGAACTACGAATTTTTTTGTTGATTGTCTTAAGTTTTTTTTTATTCTTATTTATCTCCAGCTTTCTTGTTTCTTTAATGATGGTATCTTTTGTATTTGTAGGAGAGCAAGGTAGACTCCCGATTATATGTTTTGTAGGAGAAGGGTATCCTGAAGAGACAAGTTAGAAGATAGACTGTTCAGATTGCAAGTTCCCAATTCTATCATGTGCATGACTTCAAACACTTCATGATTACCAATCCCAACAGGTACCTTTTGAAGAGTATCATTAGTAAGACCTACATCTGTTGGTAAATTCAACTGAGAAGCTTTATTATCTAGCATGATTTGAATGATAATTGATCTGATTTTTGGGGTTGTGTCAGATAGGCTGGTCTGATTTGTGTCTTGTTTCATGTGAGGCTCAGGAGATGCATCATGTTGGACTGCGGAGACACATTATACAGTAGAATCAATTGTAATAGGATAATCAGTAGCTCCAGTAGAAATAGCAGCTTCATAGATCCCAGTTGAAACAGGCTGAGTCAGAGAAATGGTAAGTTTCATTTTCTTACAGTTTTTATCAGAATGACCCAAATGGTAGCATGTTTTACAGTATTCTGGGTAAGCTTCATAGGCCAGATCTTGCCAAAATCCATCATTACCAAATGAGACCCATTTCTTTTTAGGCAAAGGTTTAGAAACGTTAATTTCCACCCGGATTATGCAGTAGTTAACCGTAGCACGATTCTTTGAAAGAACCCAAACATTTAAGGGAGACCCAAGGCTTTTAGCTATAGTGAATATAGTTTTCTTTTTATACATGAACTCTGGCAAATTAGGTAGATTTATGTAGACCAGATTAATTGGATTTTCATAGTTAACATTGAAAAATGGCCCCCGTTTTAAAAGGCGTTTTGTTTTGCTTCCAATTGGCCAGACACTTCTGCGCCATAATCTTTTTAAATCATCCAGGAAGGTAAACTCTATGAAAACATGCATGTGATCAACATTGGTGATACTAGAATCACCTCTAAATTTCGAATCCCCCAAGAAATTTTATATAGCATCAGAATTAGGTTTACGGATAGAGAACTTGCCAACTATTGTATGTTTCGAGCAGGACTTTAGTATTTCTTTATTTTTGGATGCAAACTTAACGCTTGGACATCCATTCTCAAAATCATATGATACATTTTCATGAACCCCTTATCAAATCCACAAAAAATTTAGTTGGAAGAACTGATTCTTTGTTGATAAGATTATTCATGATATTTGGCTTTGACGAAAATAAATCCACAAAAAATTTAGTTGGAAGAACTGATTCTTTGTTGATAAGATTATTCATGATATTTGGCTTTGTTAATCGTTGACGCAGCGGATCCATTTTACAATCTAAATTATATAAACTAGATTGTATGGCCAAAAGAATATAAAAAATATGAAATGAACAAAAAAAAAAGCAATAGATTACTTCACTAATAATAATTTGTGAGCTTCAACACATATAAATTGCTGAGTTTAAACACTATGATACGAATCCATGACCTTTTAATTAAATAAAAAAATCATGAGAAGCCATTGTACATGTTGGAACAATCAATGATAATATTACACTCTTCAGGCTCATGAAAACAAGCTAGCTGAAGAAAAACCAAAGGCACAGATAGCGATAGGCCTCATTCAACTCACGAATACAGAACTGAGTTGATACTAGTCGGTAAAAGTCGCACTGATCAAAAATGAAATTATGCATGGCCGTTGGTTTTCTGGACTGTCCCAAGTTTGTAGAAGTCCAACATCTCTTTTTCAACTGGGTGTATTTTGCCTGCTATAACAAGACAATGTAATGGTGCTCCAAAATCAACCGTCTGTAGTTCCTTCATAGACCCCGCAACTATAATATGATCTTCGCATCCAAGGCGGGCAAACCCGACACAATCTGTGTCTTCACTGTATACTGTAAACAAAACATATTTTGATATCACAAAGTGACAGACCTAATAACTTTTATTGGAAACTAGTCAATAAGGTATTCAATTTTTATGTCTCTTCTTCCGAAGAATGGCCGTCATATTGAAAAATCATTTTCGTGACATACTTGATGATATTTTGCTTTACACGGTCAGATAGAGGTGGCAAGATCTTTTTTGACCCACTCGAATGGTGTTACGTTGGATTACATGAATGTATCCCCAAAATTTGTACTTTCAGAAGGGTCGGGTGCAATCGAAGTAATACGAAAGAAAATCAAATTTAGACAAAAAGTTCCAAAAAAAGATGATGTCAAAACAAGGTCGGATCAAATTAACCGGATTGAATTCGGACACACACACGGAACAAGTTAGATTAACCTTACCGGCCTCTCCACGTAATTTCTCAACCTCTAAAAGCTGCTCAATGGCCTTATTTATTGACATGTATCTGGGTGGCTCATACTCTCTCTTTTTTCTGAAATATGAACAAAATAAGAGTCAATAATGCAAGATTATAAATGCAAAACCGCGTATAAAACATCGGACAAAATAATGTTTAACTAACTTGGTTATAGATTCCAATGTAGGCTCTTTCACACGTATATCTGCCACAACAAAAACTAATCAGAAAAAAGTAGTAAATCATATCATATATCTCCAAATTTATTTATATTAAGATACAAAAGATATTATCATCTTTTGACCTTGCATGATATGGAGATTTAACTAAAAGCATTAATTCAGAACACTCTTCAATATTGAAGAGAAAGTATATATATAGCGAAACAATTTTACGAAAGTTTCGAACTTTAAACTGTGGTAATTAACAGACCACGAAATTCCTAAAGACCTAAATGAAGTTTGAAGTCGTACAGATTGTTCCGAATTCATATAGAACACTGGAAAAAAAAATACAACCATATGCGGCAATTTAACTCCAGAAGCTTTACAATTACAGTCTCTTTTTTGTGAACAAATACTTACGGTTTGGCAATTTAAATCCAGAAGCTTTATAGTCTCTTTTTTATGAACAAATACTTAGGGTTTGTTTGGTACCATCAAGCTCACTGGCTTAAAGACCAATCAAAAATAGAAAGAAAAAAGAACTCAATTTTTAATTTTTTAACTGATTACATGATTTGTCCGTACTGATTTCTCGGTACAGTGGCTATCATGAAAACACTTGTATTTAACTTCTTTTAGTTCTTCTTCTAAGTTTATAATGTAGGTTATAACCTTGAAGCTGTCTATTCTTATTATGCACCGAACAGCTGAAAACATTTTCTAACAAGCTATATCTTTCATCTGCGTAATGTTAAGCTAGTCTTTAAGCTTAAGCTTGGCACCAACCAACGACTCGGGATTAATAATAACATTTCAAAGTTTCTCAGCTATCACTGCTATCTCTAAATCCCCATCTCCTACCTATGCAACCACGTGTCGCCTAAAATACATATACTATGTCCGAAATAGCGAACACTAATATACAATCGATATTTACTCAAATATAGGAACTCAATGTACTAGAAGACAGACCTAATAAGCAGAGTGTATGCAATCCAAGAGCGCGATTCGCCTTGATCTTCTCATAGAAACTATCAGGCCGCCACGAATCAGTAAAAAAGGGAATCGAAATCGTCTCTCCGTAACTATAGAGCTGCAATCCACAAATTCCAATCGCATTCATTACTGAAGCATTATGAACCACACTCACACTAATTCCAAGTTTTTTCGCACGAACAACCAAATCAGAATGCGTAGTAGCTCTACATCATCAAATATCCAATTCAGTGTTCATAATTCGCAAAAAGTACATAAACGATTAAAAGAAAGGTATAATCCAATATAAAAAAGACTTCTAAGTGGATTATAGCTTGATGATTAATGTTAAAGAGATCGATACGATACGTTACCCGAAAGGATCGCCGACTACGAGAAAAGCGATATCCGAATGACGAGATTCGGAAAGCATATCGTCCGATTTCTCTTCAACGGTTTCTCGATCGGCGAGGATGATTGGTTTACCATACAGCTCTTCCTAGAGAGAGATTGAAACACAAATTACAAATGGAAGGGAAGAAAAAATAGAGAAATTGAAGAGTGAGAGTTTTGATTACCAAAGTGGAGAGGCCATTAGAGGAGAGACCGAAAGAGAGAAGCGAAGTATAAGCTTCCATGTAAACTTTCTCGCATTTTTTGACTGCTTCGAGTCCTCTTAGTGTTATGTCTCTCTCGTCACCTAAACCTAATCCGATGATGTATAGCATCTTTCTCTTTTTCTCTCTTAAACCCTAGTCAGCTCTTAGTAAAGAGTCTCTGTTCTTAGATTTTTCAGTGTCTCTACGACGAAGGAGATACAGACTTGATATTTCACTTCTTAACTCTTAAGATGGGCCTTTAGTCGAAGCCCATAAAAGACCGTTATTTGTTACAAAGTTTTATAAGAATTTATACAGAATTGTTATTCATTTATAAAAGTACTAATATTTGTTAAAAATCAATATTTGATATCAAATAAAAACTTTATCGATATTGGGTACCAAATACTAAACAAAATATTTTAATATGTTTAGTTTGTTATATTCTACCTAACTTTTAAATAAATAAATAGTTTTTTTTTTTAAATCCGTATCTTTTTAATTATAATTAAAAAAGAATTTTGAAACCATTGTTGTGTTTCATTTTCCGAGACAAATTAATCAAGTAGTGCAAATCATATGTTTTGAGAACTTTTATAAAACTGTTAAAATATACCGTTTAGTTTAGCCACCGTTAAAAATTAAAACTCTTAAAACCTGATTAATTTATATAAAATTGCTAATTAATAGGTTTTTTTTTTCTTTTAGCAGTTTTAATTTTTTGTTCGAAACATACCATATACACCATTTGTTTGATTTGTTTAGTATATATAAATACAATGGTTTGATTTGTTTAGTATATATAAATACAATGGTGCTTTTGGTCTTATTTTTAGAATTATAAATCAAAATATACGAACTTTTCAATAAAGGTAAAGTAGGCTTATTTGAAATATTTAGTATTAAAATAACTCAAAAGACATTTTTTAAAACAAAAAAAAAAATAGACATTTTAAGATAGACAAAAATTGGATTAGAAACTTATTTTGGTATTATAATAGAAATAACCTTTCGTTACAAATTTCTAAAAGTTTTGAAATTATATTTATTTAAATTATATTTATAGAAAGGTCTAACCTAAGGTATTATATTATTATTATTATTATTTGTTCTTTTCTCATGATCGGGTAAATCAGAAAAAAATAATATATATATATATATATATATATATATATCCTATGGGTTTCCTTCTCGAAAAGGGCCAAAAAAAATATTATAAACAATTACATAAGTTATAAGAGCCCCTCAAATGTATAAACAATTGCGTTTCAAGATCTATACAAAGAATCATGAACAAAAATTTGGAAGAACTCCTTTTCAAAAGTATAGTAGTTTACATTAAATGAAGTCTTTCAATATTCTTACAATACACAAAGAAACATATAAATATATATACTCCCAGTCACACTCTGATTTTGATTTAGTCATCATCCTTAAATTCCCTGCTCGAAAAAAAAAATGAGTTATCTATCTTTGAATCTCCTCTCTCTCCCTCATTGTATACAGAGAGGGAGGCTATCTTTTCTTCTTCTAAATTACGGTTTGTTATTGTAAGAGACGAAGAAAATGAAGTCGAACCTGCGATCAAGATACCGAGGTTGAATCCCATTGCCTTGACAGGTGGTGCACGTCAAAGAACCAGCACCGTCACAGTTGATGCAATTTGAAACTTCTTTTTCACCTCCACCGAGCTCTACAGTCACAGTGCCAGCTCCCAAACATAATCTACATTTCTCTGGTTCATGAAGATATAGGAATGGTAAATTTAGTCCTCTAACAGCAAAAGTTTAGATTAGTGGTCCTCTCGTTTATCAATAAGAGTCTCCCAAGTTATCAAAATCAAGGCTAGTCAGGATAGTGGCCTAAAGTCTTGAAGTAAGAGGGCTAAATACTCGAACCCTTATAAGCAGAGGACTAAACATTATTCAAAACCCAAGAATTAACCTACTTAACTTTTTTTTTCCCTTTTTCCTTCAGGCAGAGTTGTAGGTGTAAATACTATACTCAATGTGACGTTAGTCGGCCTTATCTTTTACATATATCGCATGTTATATGTTGAACCACATGGAGAACTATAACCCTGGATACTACTACACAATACAAATGATGTATTAAAACAAGACACTGCCAGTTATAACTTATAACTCAGCAAGGCTTTGTTATTTTGTGAAATTAAGGAAAAAGGAAATCAACCGATCATTATTAGTGATGACGAAACAAAGATTCAACAGTATTGGGTAAAAAATGATGGAAAAAGTTAGAACCTTCAACCTCAGACCGAATATAGAGTTTCTATTTTCTTCCTATTATGTTTTTCAGCAGAGTTGCCACATTTAAGATCAACTAGCTAGAAGCATTGGCTCTACATTCGTGCACAAAGAATGTGCTAATAGTTCACAACACAAAGCGCTCGAGATAATGTCGTGGCAGAATTGGACTGGATCATCGAACTACTCTTAGTTAGACTATGTATCTTGTAATGCCTATCGACGTAAATAATACTCAGTCAAATTTGAAGAATCTAATGCAGCTACTTAACACAATCATTATCAGTAACGAGGAAACAAAGACTCAACAGTATCGGGAAAAAAAATTGTGGAAAAAGTTAGAACCTTCATACCTAATACAGAGTTTCTATTTTCTTCCTATTATGTTTTTCAGCAGACTTTCCACATTTAAGATCAACTAGCTACAAGCATTGGCTCTACATTCATGCACAAACTATGTGCTGATAGTTCACAACAGCTCGAAATAATTTCATGGCCGAATTGGACTGGATCATCGAACTACTCTTAGTTAGACTACATATCTAGTAATGCCTATCGACATAAGTAATACTCAGTCAAATTTGAAGAACCTAATGCAGCTACTTATAACACAATCGAATCAGCTTTAATCCAAACCTACAAATGGAGTTCATCTAATTGCAGTAGAATGCAGTATGAGGACAAAAGATATAGAGAGTATCAAAAGAGAATAGTTAGGAACTCACGAGCACCAGATCCACTACAGGGAAAGCAAGGTTGAGTATTGTCACGCTTAGACTGCAACATAAACAAATCTTAGAACACATAGCTTTGCCAAAGCCAAACCCTAATTTTCAACTCACTAAACAGAAATCATCCGATTTTCGAAAACTCACAGCATTATCGATTTGCGACTCGTAGAAAACCGGAATGCCGATTCCAACAGCAAGACTAGCTATCCCAACCGATACAGCTACAATCTATAAATGCCATTTTCGATTTTTCGTTTCCAGATTAGTACTGAAATCAGATAGACTATTAGTTACCAGCATAAAATTCTAGCAACACCTAGAGAGGGAGAGATAGAAGTATAAACCGTGTTTTGATCGAATTCGATAGCTCTGATGCACGGATACGACGCCGGCGACCGTTGATTTCTAGCGGACGGTAACGGTGTCGAGCCGGAAAAGGAAGAGACGTGTAGAGGACGAGTGAGAAACGATGAATGAAGACGAAGACCGGAAGGAGCTATCGACATTTTTGGTTTTGAAGAAATTTCTAAATCAGATTATTGAAGGAAGCGCGCGAAGAAGATGAAACGAGAAGAGTAGTTGTTTGGATGAGGTTTGTTTAGGTTCCGCCACCTGGCATATGGTTTGTTGGGCTTTGTTTTCAGCTTTTGGGCTCTTACGGAAACTTTGAACTTGGATCATTTTGGTAAATTAAACTGTCTACGGCTGTTTATTTCTTAAAAAATAATTCTAAACTGAAATTTTGTCTGAATTTTAGTACTCATAATTCATACAATATGGAGTTTGATAAGTCCAACGTATTAGTAAAATCACTTAATTATTCTCATTAGGATTTGGATAATAACTGATTTGAGCTAAACATATTCAAATAATTTAAATTGCATTTAATATTTTCAATAGATAATAGATAAGTAATACTTCCTCCATAACTATTTGTGTTCGGAATAATCAATAATATCAAGTTTTAATAGTATCCGAACTACAAACGTTGCTAAATCCGATTGTTATTGAGTCAAAAATTTGTTCATGTGGAAAAGAGACGATAACAAAAAATCGTATTAATTTGGCTCGTATTTAATGTTATTGTTGCAAACCGAAAAAAAATAAAATAAAATATAAAACAAGAATGTTAATTAAACCGGCACAAAACAGTTGAAGCAGATAACAGACACATATTTCATATATATATATATATATATATATATATATATATATATATATATATATATATATATATATATATATATATATATATATATATATAATTTAAAAAAATTATATATAAATAAATACTCAACCACTCATCTTTTGTTACAAAGCAATGTATTTTCATTAAATAAAAAATTTATTTAAAGTATCTCCAAATGTTTATCTTCCTCTAAAGTATGTGAAAGCTTTCAGATTTATCTTTCAAAACTCTATATGTTTCTTTCGCGCAACGAATGACTTCATACAATACACTTACTATTTATAGATGATCATAGATGTGTTTAATGTTCTTCACGCTCGTATTAGCTTCTGACAACATCTTTTATCAATTGACTAAGCAAACTAGTACGAAAGACAAGTGGTAACGTTGACATTCGTACAAAAGATATGGTGTCTCCTTGTACTACCCTATCACATGATAAACACGCCCAGATTATCGACTCCTTCATAAGTCATTCGACATACATTTTGAGCATCTTCAACTCCTTAGATGTTCAGCATGTACCTTCGATTAAAGCAGAGGCATACTTCTTGCCTTTGATAGAGATATCCCTTACATGCCAGCAAACGGTTATGCATCTAAGATTTGGCACAACTTCCACCATCAAAGAGTTTTAAAAAAATCATGTTTTATAAGTTTTCATATATCTATCTCCATTTCGTTATAATATTCGAATATATTTTTGCTCTATGTTATTTTTTAGCCTACACCTAACATTTAATATATCGACTATTGCGAGTTTGAAATAAATTTGAGTTATGAATCATAATTCTATACATTATAATGGATGCATTATACATAATCTGTCAAATGTTATAACAATATTATTTAATTTGATATATGGTTGCTATTATATTTGTATCTCCTCGAATAATAATGATATAAAATCAAAATTATTACGCTGTTAAGAAAATATCAAACAAATCTAATATTAAATTTAATAGTGTGCATATGGTATATATTATTAATATTATAAAAATTACAAAAAATTGTTAAAAAGTCGAAATAATCTCTAATAATTTTATAAATTCAAATCTCAAATTTTAAAATATTTGTTTAAGTTGGATTGTAGGTCTAGCATCCGACTATTTTTATAAATTTGAAAACATATATAATCCAAATATTTTTTTTGCATAAGTAGTTTTTAGAATATTTTTTTGTTACAAAATAAATTATGTTTTATAATTTCAATGCATTTTTATATACAATTTATAAATTATATCGTTTGTATTGTAATGACTTTCTTTATATTATTGTTTATAGTCTAGTAAATTTATATACATTTTATACAAAATCTAAATCAATCATTGCATTTTTAATATCCGTACAACAATCTTGATAAAGGTATAAATAGCGTGGTCTGTAAACATTGGCTTATCGACCATTTAAGTTCTCAAAAGTTGAGAAGACTTGGTAAAAGACATGATATCCAAGTGGTTAGAATAAGATATTATCAAATCTCTATAATATCTTGAAGGTATATTCTTTAATTGCAATCTTTACAAATGAAAAACCTAATGATCATCATAAAATAGTAGTTCATTTAATTTATTATTCTAAACCAATATTAGAAATTTATATTTCATTTGTTTTTTAACTTTTCTCTGTTAATTTTGACTTCGGATCCACTTAGTCACTCAGAATTTACCATATCAATTGACATCGTTCGTGAAAGAAATATTTTATTCTCAGTAAATCAAAGCAAAGAAGAAAACTTAAAACTAAGGAAGAGCAAGCTGACACTTTTTTTATAATTATAGGAACGACTAGCATCATAAGTCTCAAACTTAAATTTGTTGTATATTGCGTGGATTAAGAGGATTAGATGATAAAATTCCTAGAACTTTGATGAAAAAAAAATCAAAAAATGAAGCTTCACTTAAATGCGTCTCACAAAGAGGGCATAGAAAACTCTTACCAAAGGTCCTATAGTCGAAGAATGAAGCGACGAAAACATCGTCGAAGACATAACCAAAAAGGATGAGAATGTTATGGATCATCGACAACCTCATGACAAGCAAAATTAGGAACCAACAATTTATCCATTTGTGGTAACTGGAGTACCACCAACGATTGGAAGACATCCGGGATATTAAATGCCTCAATCGGGGTACCAGCGGTTCTGTGGGCATCAACTAGGATTCCATCAGGCCCTATCAACTCACATGGTGATTCCACCCAATTAGCAACAAGTCCCATATTCTCAATCATGGAACAACTTTGGAGTGCAAACAGGATTCTAGAATAGTGCACTATTGTATCCAAACTGGAATCAGGGATATCCATAAGCCTCAACACGATATAACCAAGCAAACTTTTAGGGACAGTACTAGGTGCAATATAACTTGTAATTTCAAGGATACAAGTCTTGTATGTCGTACTACAAAGCAAATATGTTAGGAGAAAAATGGTAGGGACCTGGGTAGAAGTAGACATACCCCTTCATGAATAATTTCTACATGGATAAGGAATATTTGCTTGATGAAGAGTCCTCATTGGCCCCTAAAGTTGTCTTATAACCTTATGTCACCAATATTCAATAATCATAAGATGGACATCCATTTCAAAAAATGAGACCCAAAGTATTACATTCAACAGTTCAACAGTGAGATGCTATAGTGGATAGTTGATGACATGATGTAGTGTGTGGCTTTCTATATGACACTTAGAAAAAACATCATGCAATGGTTTAAGAGTCTCCCAAAATAATACATGAAAGTTATAGTATACTCTATACAATTTTTAGAAACCATTTTGTAGCTTTTAAATAAATTAAAATCAACGGAGAGTGCATAATTCACTACAAACAAAGGCTCAAAAAAAATTTTAGAGAGTATACCCAATAATTTATAGATTCCAAATCCAAATTACAAGATTGCCATAATCTGGTGGTCGTAGCTGCATTCATGAATGAAATTGAGAAGGTTCTCTCTCAAATTCTATAATAAACAAAAAATATCTAAGCTTCGAAGATCTACTTGCTCAAGAAAATAAATGAAGTTATCAGAGCAAATAAAATAGGGGACGCCAAAACTAAAGACATGCCCTTTTGCCAACGAAAATAAAACAATAACTCATATAAATATAAAGAACAAAACACCTTGGGAAATGACGCATCAACTTCGGCCAGGTGAAACAATCAAACATAATGGTATAAGGCAAAGTAGTAGCAAAAGGATTGACTACTATCCAAAAATACCATTTATAAAGTTGACAGAAACTCTGACGACAATTTATAAAAAGACAAATGTTGTCGTCAAATACAACTGATAAGGGAAGTTTTATTAAGCACGAGAATACTAATAAAAAATAATAAGTATTGACATTTTCATGGTAATATTAGTAATTTTACTAGAGATTGTTGGGCATTGCACGACCAAGTCTAAATTTTAGTATATGAAGTAAAGTTTAGTGAGTTTGTTAAGAAGAAATAAAATGAATCGATGTAAGGTTTTGAAGAATATACAAAGAAAGATGTGGCACATGCTGAAAAATAAAAACATTAGATATAAAATCTATCACAATGTCTGAAATAAAAGAATGATACATAGATGTGGATCCAAACACACATTCAATTCGTGTGATTATTAGAGAAAATCCACACTCATGAATTTATAATAAATCAATAAAGATATATGCAAATGAAATAGAGGTGGTATATGAAGGGAAAACATCACTATATTTATAACAAAATCCATATTTGATGTTATTATTCAGAGAGGATAATTTGAGAGAAGTGGTATCCCCACACAGCAATACGATATTAATAACGATGAAGTTGATTGGTGTGGAAACCAAGAGGTTGATAATTGATTTTGTCAGTTTAACAAATATTTTATATATATATATATACTAATAAAAACGATAATAGGAGTGTCAGTGCTAAACCCAACTCAAGGAATCCTCACCGGATTCACCAGATATAATTCATATGTACTATGGGAGCTAACTCTATATATAGTTCTCGGTAATGCAGATGTGCTAAGGATAACCGGTCTTAAGGCCCATAACTTTGACAACCGATTTATAAAAGCATTTATTTGTTATAAGATAGACATACTAAAGTAATCGCGGCTGAGTTACATCAAGTATAATCAACCACTCCAAGTTTGGCAATGTCAAAAGGGTAAAAGGGCTACGAAATCTCAATCCACTTTGAATCAGTCCTATACCATATCCGCCATTGCTCTAAATTTTAAAGGGTCGTAATGAATAACCAGATTGACATCCTTTACAAATATTATAACCTTAAATATATCCCCACACTTCAACTTAAATATAAGATTCCCACTTATATTAAGATTGGGTTACATGAGTTAGGCTAGACTCTTATCTCAGTCAGAGAAGATATGGTAGTGATTTATATTCATATGAATGATAGGGAAGTCCAGTTACCTATATATCCCGATTCCGTTAGGTTTTTTGAGTTATTAGACTTCTGGGGTAGTCAGAGGATGCTGAACCTCTGGAATAATGTAATGGAAACCATAGTGGCTTTCAAGATGGAATAGATAACGGTCAGTAGAGTGATCATTAGTAATATTTTCCTTTATACTACATGCCATTACCAAACAAATACAAAGCAGTTGGATGATCTATCGAAGTGATATAAGCATTGGAAGAAACACTTTATTTTTGTAAGTGAATAGTGGAAGTCTATATAGATGAATGGTCTATCCCAAACTAGAAGTACTTGTTAAAGGGCTATATTTCATAACTGAAGGTAACACCATTACTTAATGTCTTGCTCTACTTGGAAGGGTCGGTATGTGTTCCTTCTTTGAATATGAGTATTAGTTTTTTTATATGCTACATTTTGGCTATAAGTTATTGGTTTTCTTTGGAGGTGACCAACTTGCATTAGGGGATGAACCTCAAGCATTTGGTTTATTCCATTCTTTGGAATATTTATGTATTGTATATTTTTATGATATTGTTAAGCTTATCGACCCCCCCCCCCCCCTCCCTCCATTTTAAAGGCTTGTGAGGAGTTGAGAGTGACACAATGCTGAATTTTTTAGAGTTCTGCTAGTTAGGAGAGTTTTTTAGGCCTTAACTTTTAATGGCCTAACCAAACCCAATAATGGTTCACTTCTTACCTTCCTTAAGGTTTTTTTAGTTTGGAGTATTTTTTAAGATTTAGCTTCCAATGGTCTAGTAAGACCCCATAAGCGTCTTATTGCTGACCTGGCGTAAAGATCATTCTTTTTTTTATCACTTTATAAATCACGTTTAATTGTATGGCTTTGTAAGGACTAATAGTGACATAATGTTGTATCTCCATATGATCCTTGTCAAAGCAATTCATTTACTAGACTATAATTTTTAATTACTTGACATATGAGTGGTATAATGTCAAATATTCTGAGGGATTCTGGCAGCAAAAGTCATTTGTTGAGACTTCAAATTTTATGGTTTAGAATTGCGTAAGATTGGCATGATATCGAACTGTTGGTGTATTATGAAGGGTTTCTACCCAATCTAACACACATAATTCAAAAATAACCACGATACAAGTATAATCTCTAACAAATATTTTAACAAAAATATTATATATATATATATATATATATATATATTTACTAATAAAAAAGATAATATGAGCGTCAGTGCTAAACCCAACTCAAGGAATCCTCATCGGATTCACCAGATATAATTCATATGTACTATGGGAGCTAACTCTATATATAGTTCTCGGTAATGCAGATGTGCTAAGGATAACCGGTCTTAAGGCCCATAACTTTGACAACCGATTTATAAAAGCATTTATTTGTTATAAAATAGACATACTAAAGTAATCGCGGCTGAGTTACATCAAGTATAATCAACCACTCCAAGTTTGGCAATGTCAAAAGGGTAAAAGGGCTACGAAATCTCAATCCACTTTGAATCAGTCCTATACCATATCCGCCATTGCCCTAAATTTTAAAGGGTCGTAATGAATAACCAGATTGACATCCTTTACAAATATTATAACCTTAAATATATCCCCACACTTCAACTTAAATATAAGATTCCCACTTATATTAAGATTGAGTTACATGAGTTAGGCTAGACTCTTATCTCAGTCAGAGAAGATATGGTAGTGATTTATATTCATATGAATGATAGGGAAGTCCGGTTACCTATATATCCCGATTTCGTTAGGTTTTTTGAGTTATTAGACTTCTGGGGTAGTTAGAGGATGCTGAACCTCTGGAAGAATGTAATGGAAACCATGGTGGCTTTCGAGATGGAATAGATAACGGTCAGTAGAGTGATCATTGGAAATATTTTCCTTTATACTACATGTCATTACCAAACAAATACAAAGCAGTTGGATGATCTATCGAAGTGATATTAGCATTGGAAGAAACACTTTATTTTTGTAATTGAAGAGTGGAAGTCTATATAGATGAATGGTCTATCCCAAACTAGAAGTACTTTAAAAGGGCTATATTTCATAACCGAAAGTAACACCATTACTTAATGTCTTGCTCTACTTGGAAGGGTCGGTATGTGTTCCTTCTTTAAATATGAGTATTAGTTTTTTTATATGTTATATTTTGGCTATAAGTTATTGGTTTTCTTTGGAGGTGACCAACTTCCGTTAGGGGATGAACCTCAAGCATTTGGTTTATTCCATTCTTTGGAATATTTATGTATTGTATATTTTTATGATATTGTTAAGCTTATCGACCCCCCCCCCCCCCTCCCTCCCTCCATTTTAAAGGCTTGTCAGGAGTTGAGAGTGACACAATGCTGAATTTTTTAGAGCTCTGCTAGTTAGGAGAGTTTTTTAGGCCTTACTTTTAATGGCCTAACCAAACCCAATAATGGTTCACTTCCTACCTTCCTTAATGTTTTTTAGTTTGGAGTATTTTTTAAGATTTAGCTTACAATGGTCTAGTAAGACCTCATAAGCATCTTATTGCTGACCTGGCGTAAAGATCTTCTTTTTTATCACTTTATAAATCACGTTTAATTATATGGCTTCGTGAGGACTAATAGTGATATAATGTTGTATCTCCATGTGATCATTGTCAACGCAATTCATTTACTAGACTATAATGTTTAATTACTGACATATGAGTGGTATAATGTCAAATCTTCTGAGGGATTCTGGCAGTAAAAGTCATTTGTTGAGACTTCAAATTTTATGGTTTAGAATTACGCAAGATTGGAATTTGGCATGTTATCGAACTCTTGGTGTATTATAAAGGGTTTCTACTCAATCTAACATACATAATTCAAAAATAACCACGGGACAAGTATAATCTCTAATGGTACGGTCGGCTTATGCATGACATTGGTGAAGTGCTCATAAGCATCACAACTCTTGGCTATCTATTTGGCTCTAGTAGGTTCGTGTAGGGAAAAAGTAACATGTTATGAGTGGTGTGGATAATAATTGCCCGAGGGTAGGCTAGTAATTTCAAGTGGAGTTTCAAGGTGGTGTATGGGTGTTTAACGGTGGTGTGTGGGGGTTTAACGGTGGTGTGTGGGTGTTTAACGGTGGAGAGATAATTAAGCAGCTTGGTAGCAGTTAATGTTCATTATTCATAGTTAATGCTGGTGGTTGGGTATTTATAATATGATGTTTGGGCCCTTATGGGCTTTCGGGTCATGTTTAATGGACCCGAGTCATGTTTAAAGACCCGTGAGTTCTAAGCAGGAGGGCAGGTAGCTTAGTCAAGAAGTGTTTAGGTTTTTTAGTACTTTAGTCATAGTTCGAACAGCCTTAAGTTTACAGTGTTCGAAGTGATCTGTCTGGTTCAAATGATATGTCCGATTTATGCCCTTGTAGCCTGTCCGGTATTCGGAGAGACTTAGACTGATTTGCCCTTCCGGGGAGTATGTTGAATTCGGACTCATCAATGAGAACTCTTATTTTATAGGGTTGGATATCCATAGTAATCTGAGGCTACACCATCGTGAAGCTAATCTAACACAAAACAAGACTCGTCTGGACTTAGGCAACGTATGAGAGATTTTAAATATCTCTAGTGATTTATTATTTCTCATATTAAGACATAATTGTTATACTTTTACCTTAGACTACGGGCCTTGGCCTTGTCGATCCGCATGACCCCAACCTGAAGATATTCCAAATTGGTGTTCATCCTTACAATAAGTCATATTTACATGATAGATGATTCATATTCTAATTCTTTAGATTAAGTAGAGCTTCAAGTGCATTATGTTCCAAGAGTGCGGAAATGGTATGCCTTGCTCATCAATTAACTTGTTTACTCCCGGGTTGACCTTTTCCACTACTCTATAGAGTCATTCCCAATTGGGACGAGCTTATCATCCTTAGGATCTTTAGTATACTAAAAGACATTTTTCAATACCTTGTCACTAAATTAAAAGCTTTGGCCGCACATTTTTTAATTAAACCTATTTATTATTAGTTGATATTATTGGACCCTAAAGTGTATCTTAGTTTATTTTTCTGTTATTATGTTTTTCTCATATGTGTGACATTGGCGGATATCACATTTGTAACCATCTATTAAACATCGACTTGTCAATCCACCACTGTATTTAAGGTGTTGACTTCGACCATTTTCCAATGCCGAGGTTGGTGACTTCTGCTATGGATGGGTGTTCATGTAATATTACCCATGGGGTTGTATCTAAGCATGCTAATGAAGCTAAGGAATCACATAGAGATGTTTTGACCATGGGAACGTGTTCAAATTGTATTTTGTTAAGTTTACTTGCTAAAGTATTTAGAATCTTTGAATATTGTATGAACATGTATTTTCTCGCATTTGCTTGTCCAAGGGTATGATTTATTACCAACTATGAATCGATAGGTAACTTCACCCTATTAACACCATAAATCTAAGTTAGCCAGATTTTTATGAATGTTGTATCATATTTGGCATCCTTATTAGTAACTTGGAAGCCAAAACATATAGATTGGTGCATAGAGTCTCTTGAAGAATTGTTCATTTATATACAAACCCCATGCCCTAAGGAACTAGACCCACCATCTGGCTGGATTGTCCACTATGGATGTATATTCTCAGGAATATGCAGAGGGCTCTCAATATGGAATTTAGTTAGGAAGACATCTAGTGCATAAGCCTTTATAATTGTTCTTGGTTCATAAGATACATCATAATTTTCTAACTCTATTGACCAACAAGTTAGGCGTCCAGATATGTCTGGTCTTTGCAGTATTTTATTAAAGCGAGAAAGGGGTTTAAATGACAATAAAATGACCCTCGAAGTAAGGTATTATGTTTTTGGTTGCGACTATCAATGTCATAGTTAACTTCTACAGCTTGAGGTATCTTATCTCTGCCTCTAACAAGATTTTATTTACATAGTAGATTTTTTCTCGACCATATATCTACTTCCCTGACTAGCACAACATTAGTTATATAATCTAATACTAATATGTAGATATAAAATATCTCACGTGGTAGGTAATTTGAAAGAACTTTTGGAGAAGACAAATATTTTTTTTATCGTGTTTAAGGTTTGGTTGCATTCTTCATAATATTGGGAACGGTTAGCATTTTTTAATATTTGCAAAAAATGGAAACATTTGTATGAGAAACAAGACATGGACCATTTCAATGTTGCCAAATAACCAACCAATACTTAGGTTTCTTTCATTGACTGGGAGGGTGCATGGACGCTAATGCTGGCTGTTTATCTATTGACTTTTATACTTGTTTCATTGACTATGTACCCCATGAACTCTTCTGAGTGAACCTTAAAAGCATACTTCTCAGGATTCAATTTTAAGCTGCTAGATTTGAGTTTTGGATGAATGTCTCTTCCGAGTATAAGATGTGGTCGAGATCGTAAAAACTTTTTAAAATTTACTCTTAATATATATACTTTCATGTTATGGTCTATCTAATTAGCAAAGACCTTATTGAAAAGTCTTTGGTAAGTAACCTCAAGATTCTTTGGTTTTAAGGTTGCAGCTGGTTGTTTTGGACATGTTATGTTCAAGTCAATAAAATCCACACACTTTGTCATAATCTATTTTTTTTCTAAACTAAGATTGGGTTGGAAATCCATACTATATAAGTATATTCTTATATAGTTGATCCTCGACAACCGATCTGATTCGACCGTAGTAGTCTTTAAATATTTTTAAGAAAGAAAGTCATTCTCGTCTGAATGATAGAGTAAACATTAGGATTAATTTGTAGCTTGTGAGATGTTCAGAGGTACTCCTGTTACATCTTAAGATTTCTTTGCAAAAATATATAAGTTATTAGTTAAAAAGATAGCAGGGTACCTGTCTCTTTCCATATAATAAATCACTGATGATGATTTAGGACACTACGCCGCTCTAGTTGGAACACCACCGGAAAAAAAAATTTCTCTTAGAGAAAAAGTAACCAAACAAATGAATATAATGTGATTTTTTTATCATTTTAAGGTATTTTGTAAGCCTATATATATTCATACAAATAATTCTTTTACACATAAAATCTAATTACATATAAAATAATTATTGGGCTAGTGTTTATATATTTATATATTCCTCAAATATTAGATTCAAAGTCACGTGATAATCCGACTAATATTGTTTTTTATTGAATATTTTTTTTCATCCAAAATCGCATACATGATGATTCATTTAATTTCTACCATTTTTATTTCGTTGAAACAATTAAATATTATAAAATAAATTAATTTAAAATACCACCCATAAACATTAGATTTGTTTTTTAATTTCATGAAAGAACATTTAGAAATAAATGACCTACATAAAATTCAAACTTGGGAGAGAATAAACCAAATCTACCAGTATAACTATAACGTTTATATTTATACTAACTTAACAAAATACAAATTTTGTAAAATATAAAATTTTCAGTTTAAATTTAAATTTAAATAATAATATTTAATCGAAAAGCTAAAAACAATAAAAACACATATCTCAAAATAGTTAAATAAAACATAACAAAAATATTACAACGTCAATTTATTTTTACACGGAATGTTTAAAACAAATATCATCTTGTTTAAAATCCTAATTTGGAATCCTCATTTTCATCAATTCATCTATTAATTCAAAATTTCAATAATTTTTTTGTATACTTTTTTATTTTGGGCAACGCTAAATAGAGATCCGTTTTGGTTATAATGAGATCTCGTTATAATGAGACCTTCTTCAGCTATACTGAGACCCCAAATTTTACTAAAATACCCTTAATATATAAACATTTTTCATCTGACTATCTCTTTTCTCTCCGATTATATCTCTTCTCTCTTCTATCTTTTTTTCTCTTTTCCCTTTTTTTCTTTTTATCAAATTCAAGTTGTAGCTCGGATCTCACCAATCAAAATCAGAAAATTATTTCTCTTCTCCAATTAATATATCTCTATCTCTCTCTCTATAGAACTCATTTCCTAATCAAAATCAACAATAGCACCCCAAGCAGAAAAGAAGCCGACTGAGAAGAAGGTCGCCGAGAAATATCCCTTGGCCGTCGTACCAGCTGAGAAGAAACCAAATGCCAGAAAGAAGTTACCAAAAGAAGCTGGCGTCGGAGCTGATAAAAAGAAGAAACGATCCAAGAAAAGTATCGAGACCTACAAGATCTACATCTTCAAGATCTTGAAGCAGGTTCATCCCGATATCGGTACTTCCAGCAAAGTTATGGGAATCATGAACAATTTCATCAACGATATCTTTGAGAAATTGGTTGGTGAGTCTGCGAAGCTTGCGAGGTACAACAAGAAACCGACTATCACTTCAAGGGAAATCCAGACTGCGGTGAGGTTGGTGTTGTCTGGTGAATTGGCTAAACATGTTGTATCTGAAGGAACGCAGGCTGTTACAAAGTTTACAAGTTCTTAGGTTATGGAATTTGAGGATTGAGGGTTTCTGGTTGTAAATTTAATTCAAACTTAGAAATCGATGTGTTGTTTTATTTCTTGTGGTTTTGTTATCTGATTGATGTTTCTGATTTTGCTATTAATCAAAGATCTTGATTTCAAATATTGATTTCTTTGTATTTTTTATAAAAAAAATTGCAGCTCGCGTCTTATCTTGCCATAAAGATGATCGAGTTTCGAGTTGCCATCAAGATTATCGGGTTTCAAACAAGATTTTCATTACCATCAGGCTGAGAAATATTTTCACACTTACTAGTTTATTTCTTAATAGAAAATTATACAAATTAGTGGGTCCACAGATTACTTCATTGTAATATAATTCTGTAAAATAAAAATTGACTCTTCGACTAGTATGATTCATTCTTTTTACGCTAATGAAAAATCGGAAAGTTCCACAAGGTGATATTAAAATATAATTAAAAAATGGAGAGAAGTTAGAGAGAAGTTTTGTTAAAGAAGAGGAAGAAAATAGTTAGATTTTAATGTAATTCATTCTTTGGGTATTAAATTAGTTTTAGAGAGAAGTTTAGTTGGAGAAAAAGAAGAAAATTGTTTAGATTTTTGGTCAAAAAATTGGTTTTATATGATGAGTAAAATGGTCATTTTACATAAAATAAAATAAAAAGTTTGATTTAAGGTCTCATTATAACCAAATGGGGTCTAAATATAGCATTTCCCTTTTATTTTTTCCGTACGTTAAATTTATAATCTTTAAAGTATACAAAATACAATAACACTATTCGTTTATTCATGTAAACATTACACAGTATAATTATCATTGGAATTAACCATTATAACTTATTAAAAACCTTGTATAAAAAGCTTTGTTTATATTGTCCTACAATTTAGGATGAATTTTAAGTAAATAATGATTTTGTAAATATTAATGTATCAAAATATTTGATATATATATATATATATATATATATATATATATATATATATATATATATATATATATATATAGGTTTTGGTTAAATTTCATCTAAGACACTATAACCATTTCTAAAAATATAAATTATTTTTACTTTTTGATTTTTTACTATTTTATCTTTTGATTTTGATCTAAATTTTGACGGAGCTTGCAATCTGTCAGGATAATCTAGTGGAGGTGGTGTGGTTAGGGACAGAGAAGGGAATTTAGTCTTTGGTTATGGACGACTTTATGGTAAAGGAGTCCTTATTGTCGCTGAAAGCATGGTTCTTTTGGACGAGTTACGACTTTGTTTCTCTAAAAGAATTTCTCAATTGGATATAGAATCCGACTCTCTTATCCTAATTAAGATGTTCCTTCAAGGGAAAAGCCTTTGGTTTCTGAATTCTACTATCCAATGTTGCAGAAACCTGATCTCTTCAATCATGAATTTAAATCATGTATTCCGAGAGCAGAACGAATCTGCAAATTGGATAACAAACAGGGCTCTTAAATCAAACTAATGTATGGACTTCGATAAGAATCATGCTTCAAGTCACCTCAGTGTCATAATCTTTCTCGAAGGTCTGGGCAGATACCAGCTCATAAACTTTGTAATAAATTCTCAATTTCAAGCTGTCATACTTGTTTCCTAAGCGCAACTCCTCGATTATTGTCTTCCCCCAAAAGTATTGATGAATATAATCCCTTGTGACTTTTAATTCATCTCGCTAGTTAGCTTTTATAAAGGTTATGGTAAAATCAAAGCTAAATCGAGAGTTGATAAAAGTAGGAAAATGTAAGTTAAAGGTCTTTTGGCTGAGTGAAGCTGCTGATTGAAAGGGATGAGGAAGAAGAAGGCTATTTTCTAGGGTTTGATAAAGGTTTTCGATTGAAACCCGGTTAGTTTTATGTTTTGTTTTGAAAGCCCCTATTAGATTGTGTTGGAGCGTGTAAGACCGGAATGTAGAGCTGTTATTGGGCCTCCCAACCCGATAACCCGCCCGGGACCGGTCCGATAAAATCGGCCCGAGACCGGTCCGAATAATTTAGGGGGCGGGTTGGGGGCAAAAAATTGAACCCGATTTTCTTACCGGTTTGGACCGGTCCGCCCGGTTACCAGACCGATATGGGATGTATATAAAAAAAAATTCCCTAACCCAAACCCTAACACAACACAGACTCGCAGCCCCTCTCTTTCTCTCTCTCTCTCTCTACTCTCACCTTCTTCTCCCGTCGTCTCAGATATAGTCTTCTCGTTTGTTGATTAGTTTTTTCCGATTGGAAGAATATGAATATCAAATGTCCGACGAAGAACTGTCATTTATTGAATTGATTGGAATTATATCTCAAGTTTAGTTATCGAACTCTCATACAATTCGTGACTACTAGTACTTTATTTTGGGACTCGCTGCTGTATTGATTAGTTTCATTTTGTATGCCTTCCATTGTTCCAGTTTTCCTATTAGGAGCGCTACAGTTTATGTGATAATTGAGTCTTTGACGGAGAATAATGTTCGGTTTTAACAAATCGTAAGTGCTCCTCTTTTATATGTCTTATACTCGAATTTATTTTAGATAGGTCTTTTGTATCCAATCAGCATGCCAAGAACTGCTAGGCCTTTGTATATAAGAATTTTTATACTTCTATGTTCTTCTTGATTAATGTAAGAATTAGTTTCTTCAACCTTTTTGCTTTGTATTAATTTCAGTATGACTTAATTTAATAGCATTTTTTTTATTGGGACACACCTATATATTTCTTTGTACCAAGAGTTTAGCTTAGCATACACTCTTATGTTTTATAGACCTTACATAACAAAAAATAAGTGGAAAAAGTAGCTAACTTTGGCATCTCCTCATCCGCAAGAATTTTTTCGCGTTAAATGGGTAAGTTTTTTAACTTGATATTTTATATAAATATAATTTATGGCCTTGTATGTAAATAGCAATTGATTTCAAATTTAATGTATTTTCAAGATTCTTCGACTTCTCCGGTTAATCATGTTAATGAGGGTGAGGTTGATCTTGATTCGTTTGGTTTTGATAACGAGGAGGCTGATGAGGATGGGATAGAGTTAGGGGAGCATCTTGACAATGTTGAAAATATTAGCGAATCACAAACAGATGGGTCAACAGCTGCTGCTGCTGGTCAGACTAAAACTAGGAGTAGGACTAAAAAATCGATAGTTTGGACAGAGTTTGAACTATAAAAGATGCCTGATGGTCAGACTAAAAGGAAGTGTAAGTGGTGTGGTAAGCTTTATGTATTTGACGAGACAGGTAAAAGTACCTCTAGCGCTATAAGATACCTATTTAAATGTAGTCGAAGGAAAGCAATCAATGAACCCACCACGGCTGGCACACAGACCGTTTTGACTTCTAAATGTTTCGGTGAAAGTGGTAAGTCTCAGTACTTGGCAGTATGACCACGTTAAAGTTAGAAAATTGGCTGCTCAATTTGTGTTAGGACATGAACACCCTTTTAGTATTATGGAAGAAGTTATATTGAACAAGTTGTTGAAGGAGGCCTCACCTTGGTATGAAATGATCACTAGGCACCGTGTCAAAGCTGACTGTGAGACCTTTTTATGCTGAGAAAAAGGCAAAAATGAAAAAAGTTATGTCTAAGATTAGAAAGCTAGGATTGGCAACTGATTTATGGTGGTTTGGGGAACAAAAATAGGCTATATGACAGTTACGGCTCATTTCATTGACGATAAGTGGCAACTACACAAGAGAGTTATATCCTTTTGTAATGTCCCCCCTCCTCATACCGGCGAGGTACTTGCTAGGGAGTTGTTAAGAGTTATGGATGATTGGAGGATACGAGATAAGATCGTTTCAATTTCAGTCGGTAATGCTTCTGCAAATGACAATTGCATTAATAGGTTGAAGCTTGACTTTAGCGATAGAAAAAATTTGCCCCTCGGTGGTCAGTTATTCCATGTCCGATGTTGTGCTCATATATTAAATTTGTTGGTTCAAGATGGTTTGGAAGTAATTGGTACAACAATTGAAAAGGTTAGGGGAGGGGTTAAATATTTGCTGAATTCAGAGGCAAGATCTAAAGAATTTGATAAAATTGTGAAAGAGTTAGGTTTGAGTGGAAGGATACTTAAACTTGATGTTAAAACGAGGTGGAATTATACTTGGCTGATGTTGTCAGTTGCTATGTTCTATAAAGACTGTTGGCCGAGATATGCAGAAGTGAATTCTGCGTTTGCCCATTATGTGCCTGATGAGGAAAACTGGACCAGTGTAGGGGAAATCTGCAGTTTTCTTGAAGTATTTACAGAAGTCACGAGCCTAATAAGTGGTACGTCATATCCAACAGTGAACCTGATTTTGGCTGAGATATACCGTGTGAAGCAGCTGTTGGATAAGACTATCGCAGATGAAAGTAAGCCCTACCTATTAAGAATGGCTCGGGTAATGAAAGAAAAGTACGACAAGTATTGGGCGCAATCTAATGTTTTGATTTCTATCGGGGCCGTACTTGATCCGAGGTATGTGTACTATTATTTATAATTCTATTTGATTTTTTCATGCTATTAACTAATTGACTTGATGCACTTTGCAGGTATAAAATGTTGTTTATCGGATGGGCCTACAAACAATTGTACCCTGCCACTCCTGAGGAAGAAATAAATAAACAAGAGTCTTCTGAAGCTAAGCGTGAACAATCATCCTTTGAGAACAAATTACTTAGCTTATTCTCATTGTACCAAGAAACTAATCAAACAGTTGCTTCTGAATCGAATGTTAATGCTACTGCTGGATCTTCTATCGGCTATTCTGGGTTGGGGAAGAGATCGTTTGATGCTTTTCTTGAATCAGTTGAAGCTTCTAAAAGTGCTAAAAATGATCTTGAGTTATACTTGGAAGAGCCTCCATTCAGAGTACCCGAAGGTAAGTCGTTTGACGTATTGCAATGGTGGATGGTGAATGGGCATAAATATCCAGTGTTAAGCATAATGGCAAAGGATATATTGTCAATTCCTATAACGACAGTTACTTCAGAATCAACTTTCAGCGCCGGGAAGCGAGTGATTGATCCTAAACGTGCGTAAATGAAAACAGAGACTGTAGAAATGCTTCTGTGTGGAGGTGATTGGGTGAAGGAAATTCACGACTTGAAAAAGGAACAAGGTCAAAGCATTGTAAGTATTTACTTAACTGCTTAATATTATTTTATTATTTGTAAGTATATTTTCTGATATTGTAAAAAAAATTGGTAGCTTGAGGAGGCGGAAGTTCAGATGCAGTACACATCTGGAGAAATTGCGTCGGGAAATTCAACGATGTAGATTACAGGTACGTTTTATTTAACTTAACTCATTTTTTATACTTGGGTCATTAAGAACTGAGAACCAAGGAAATCACGAATATGGAAATGAGACATAATAATCACTGGATATGTTATTGTTAGTTTAGTTCGTTTTTGTCATCTGGATCTGTTTCAGATCGCAGTCTTAAAGTGATTTTCGTAGAGTCTTGTCAGTTATCTAGTAAACGTTGCTCTCGGCTTCTAGGTTTGTATTCCCCCCTCACAGTTATTTGATTTGGATTGTATATAAGCAGAGACTATATAGAAATGAACATGCACTTCCAGTTCCATTACATACAGCAATCGAAATTCAAATATTTACTTGTTTCTGTTTCAGGGTCTACAAGATTGAACAACGGCGGCAGAAGTAGTGAAGTTGGAGAGACAGGTATTGGGACGAGCTTAAGGCAAGCTCCACCAAGTGATTTAAACCCTACACAAAAACAAGTGAAGTTCGGGAATGTAATTGTGTTAGAGATTTCGGCACCAAATAGAAGTTTAAATCTATAGTTTTTGTAGTTTTTCGTGGAGAATCATACTGTTGGCTTGCCTGTGTTTCGATCTAGGAAATCAGAGAGACAATGAAAAAATTGGGAAGAGAATGTTTTCTCATACTGAATTTCTCACTAGTATTATTAATATAATGTAGTAGTATTGAGCGAAATGTATATTTATAGTGTTATCTTGTAATACTAAATGTATATTTATAGTGTTATCTTGTAATACTAGGTTTTTACTAGGTTTTTTTGTCTATCGGTCCGGGCCAGACCGGTCCAGACCATACCGGTCCATTAGTTTACCGAGTCGGTCTCGGGTCATAAAATTGGCTCCCTTGGCATATCGGTCCGGGCCAGACCGGTCCGTTCCCTTACCGGGTCGGTCTCGGGTCATCAAAACTGGCTCCTTTGATTTTTCGGTCCGGGCTGGACCGGCCCGGTATCTTAACGGTCCGGTCTCGATCCAGTCGAAACCCGGTCCGACCTGACCCGATAACAGCTCTACGACCACATTTGTACTTTGTTCTCAATCGAGTTACGAAATAAAACAAGTCGACTTGAAAAAAAAAAACTTATTTCGTCAACCGTCGGAACAAAGCTACTCATCAAATGAGAATTTTTTTTTATTTTTCTCACAAGATAAAAGTGTTTGTCCTAGTATAAATAAATCGACATTTTTTATAAACTTTTACATTCAACTTAGAATTAGTACGTTTTTGCAAAAAGCATATATATATATATAAAAGAGTAAAATTGATGGTGCCATGGTGGTTAACAAATTGTGCGTAGGTTATTAGTTTGACCTTTTTAAAAGTATAAAATCATAACGAAAGCGACATGCCATCGAAATATCAATGCTTACGGACCACACGGCAAAAGAACGTTATGTGACAATGCCGTTGAACTCTGTATAAAATATATACCCAAATAGTACTCTCCAGTCTCCACTCCCTTTTAGCAAGTACATTAAATTTTTAATGATTAAAATAAATTTAGAATTTCGATTAAAATAAGTGTAGAATTTAGTAATGTTTTGTATGAAACGTAGAATCTAAGGCTGCTTACTAGAAAGCATACCCTACCAACCACATGCCTTTCCCTTTTGTGTCTTTCTTATCCAATACGGCAATACCTTTTTCTTCAATTTTCAAATAGTTTTATATAAGAATTCTATAATTTTCAAATATTGAAATAAGCAGCCTTATTTATAGTAACAAACACCTGGTAACTTTACAATGTTTTTACTTTATAATTTTCTAAATAATAAAAATTGACAACAATATATATAAATTTGAAATAAATAAATATATAACAAAAAAGTTAACGGCTTTTCTTTTTTTTATTTAAAGACAACAAAAACAAATTTTATAATTAATTTGCAATGAGATTACTTTTGAGATGTGAAATCAATTTTAGAACAGTTATTACCATGAATTTGTAACCTGTCTATCATTTTGTTACAAAATATTGTCCGATTGCATAAGATTAACAAATTAATCCATTTATATATCAATAACAGGTTTACACGAATGAACCTAAATACTTAAAACGAACCTCTTTGTTTTTTCATATTTTAAACATTACCCATCGGTCCATGATGGAAATAAAGAAGTTTATAGTTGGATTTTCCGCAATTTCATTTGCTTATCGATTTGACCTTAACAAATTGTAGGTTGGATACCTCCTATATTTGAGTATCACTACTGACGAGTTCAGAATCTTCAAACACAACCCAATGCATAATCCGGATACGAATAATTCAGACAATAGCATACCACTAAAAAATCTGGACAGGATAAAAGTAAAACACTTTTTGACTAAACTATTTATTAATCTACTTAAAAGACTAACGGGTCTTTAAACTTGACCCGATTTCATAACTTGACCCGTAAGCCCATGGGTCCTTAATTAAGAGTATAAATACCCCAACCACTCTCATTAATGAGGGCGATCAACATTTAATACAAGGATGCTGCTTAATTATCTCACTACTCTCCACATTAATCACTAAACACTTTAAACTTCACAAAATACTTTACCAAACTACCCCTAGTCCAAAATAAACCAAACCAAATTGGCGGCCACAGTGGGAGCACGAGGGTGCCCGAATTTTACATTCAAACCATTAGAAAGAACCAGTTCGGATGGATCCGAACAAGCAGGGTACTCCACCACATGTGGGTGAAACGGCTGGGGAAAACAAAGAATACATTATTAAAGAGCGAGACAAGTTGAGAGCGGAAATAGAGGCATTAAGGGCCATAAAACAAGTAGAAAAGGGTATAAGGGAGAAGTCAGAGACGTCAGCTATTCATCACATTGACAACCCTATGGATAATGATCCATCAATAAAGACTCATGTTAGTTCGAAAAAAGACTCATGTTAGCTCTAAGAAGACACATCGGTCTAAGCCCGTTGAAAGTTCAGATTCTGAGTCCTCGAGCAGCTCTTCGAACGAGGCTGAGCTTGAGGAGTCTTTGTCATCAAGTAGTGATGAAGAAAGGTCTAGTAAAAAGATGAAACTAATTAAAAAGTATTCAAGAAAGAGGGATAGGCATGGGAGGCTTAAGAGGCATCTGGGTAAAGGGTCATCTCACAGCCACAGGCATGCTGATCAGTTGCTGGTAGATTCTTTTGCTTTTGAGACCGAACCATGTATTTTCGCAACACCTAATGAAGATACAATATTCAGTCGTAATAAGAATTGGAGACAATCACCTTTGTCTGCCAAAATATTGTCTGGAAACCTACCTAAAAGTTTTAACAGCTCTAAAATGGAGAAGTACGATAGAAGTAAGGATCAGGACAACCATCTGGAGCAATTCAAGAACTTTATGATGAATTTTGATGATGATGATAAACTTTTGTGCTGAGCCTTCTCCCAAACTTTTACGGGTAGTGCTCTTAAGTGGTACAATAGCTTACCCCAGGGGTGTATAAAAAACTTTGATACTTTCTGAGTTGCCTTCCGAAGGCAATTTGTTGGAAGTATAGAGGTGAAGAGCAATGAAAATACCATTATATATTGCGCCCAAGAACCAAATGAGTCCTTAAAGGACTACATAAGTCGGTTTGTAAATACCAAGAACGGATTAGAAGATTGCTTCGAACATGTGGCAATTGCTTCTTTGAGATAGGGGTTGAACCCTAGGAATCTGGCTGATTCGGTAACTAGGAAGAAAGCCATGACTTGGGGTGGCTTATCGAATCAGGTAGGAAATCAAATTAATGTGGATGAAACCAAGAAAAACATGGTGCACCGTCAAGTGAGGACCATCACAACAGCTCATAACCAGTCCAGATATAAGGCTAAGGAGACCGGACAAGGGTCCAACAGGGCTAAGCAAACTCATTCCAACCAGAATCAATCTCAGAGCCAGCAGTCAGGAAATAAAAGAGGTCTATGGGTTCAACCAGAGTGATTTGCAGAATTGAAAGAGAGTGTAGCCATAATATATGACAAGACTAAGGAGGAAATCTATTTTTGGAAACCAGCAGCACTGTAGTCTCCTAGAGAGACTCGAAGTACTTGCTTTTGCCAATATTATAATGATATAGGCCATAATACTCAAGACTGCATAGCCTTGAAATAATAAGTGCAAAATCTTATTACTTGTGTCTGTCATTCAATCAATGTTATATTTTGTTTTTGATATATGCCTTTTTACTTGGAATTTAAGAAATTACTTTGTCCTTATTGAATCGAATTGAATGTAGGAAGTATTTGTTTATCCTTTAGTTTCACAAGTCATGTTTGTCTCGAAATATCAATTATATTACTTATTCGAAGATGAAATACAAACTATTTATATAATGTGAAATTTTGAATAATATAGTGGATAACACCTCAAATATAAGTACGTTTGAAGAACGTAACATTTTGAATATAATAGTGCATTTAGAGCCCATAACACTTTGAATATTATAGTGTTTTTAGAGAACGTAGCACTTCAAATATTATAGTGCGTTTAGAGAAAGTAGCACTTTAAATATGGTTGTTTCAAAAGTGTACTCAACACTTCGAAATATTCTACTATTGGTCAACCTCAAAGATGATTAGTCTTTGAATAAACAAGTATTTGTTAACAACCATTGGCCAAAAATGTATTTTTATTGATAGCTTCGAATATTTACATAACACCTCATTAAAACCTCCATGGGCCAACATGTAGGAAATAGTGTGCTAATTAATCAGTGAAAATAATTTCAATATACAACATTGGGGTAAAAAAACACCAGTCGTCCTTCACGTTTGCCACTTGTAACAAGTTGGTCCCTTATCTTTGAGGCTGTAATAATGGGGTCCTTATCGTTTTAGAAACTAGAATAAAACCATCTTTTTCGAGTCCAGCCCAACATTTGTTCCCATAATACCCTTTGACCAGCCACATCAGCGATCCACGTAGGATGCTGATGTGGAAACCTTAATACTTAAACCCGGCCCATTTAGTATTATAACCCGGTTAGTTGCAAGACCCATCTCTTATCTAGCCCAGCTTCTAACCCAAGATCCAACCCTGACCCAATAACCCAGCCCAGCCCTAACTACTAACCCGAAATCAAATCGAAACCCCCTTTCACTACGGAATCCCTAATCTTTTCACTATTTTCCCAATTCTCCTAACGAAACCCTAATTTATTCCCCAACTCTCTTACCTCAATCGAAATCCTTAGTTCAGTAAAACATCCAAGAGTGAAGGATTTTATTGAAACATCCAAAGTGAGATTAACCATTTTAATATCTAAATCTTTCTCAATATTTCTGGGTTTCACTTCTTTTTTTCAATCCAAGAACACAAAAGTTTTCTCTGTTTTTCAATTGGTACCTTGAATGGTTAATGTGTGCATTAGTGTTTATCTTACCTTACGTCGCTGATGGTGATTATTATCTCTCGGTACAAGTGGTTTCACCAGTGTCGATGAAAAGATCAAACGGTTAAGAATCGTTTTTTTGTGTTGTTGTTGTCTTAGACTTACTAAAATATACGACAAGATTAGCTCGGCGAAGCTTATTAGAATGCAGTCCTCGCTCTTTCAGCCATCTTCTAACCTCTGATATTTCATACACAATGTATCTTCCCTCACCGAAGGTGATTTTATTAAACTTGATACTAAAACCGGCGATAAACACAGAAGAAACCCTAAGAACAGGTCTGGTTCGATTTCTCGCATAGGTCGACTTGATTAAACCCAGTTTTTATATCAGTCGTCTATTTTGATTGAGGTAAGAGAGTTGGGGAAGAAATCGGGGTTTCGTTAAGATAATTGGGAAAAGAGTGAAGAGATTAGGGATTCTGGAGTGAAATGGGGTTTCGATTTGATTTCGGGTTATTAGTTTGGGCTGGGCTGGGTTATTGGGTCAGGGTTGGATCTTGGGTTAGAATCTTGGCTGGATAAGAGACGGGTCTTGCAACTAACCGGGTTATAATACTAAATGGGTTGGGTTTAAGTATTAAGGTTGTCACATCAGCGTCCTACGTGGATCGCTGATGTGGCTGGTCAAAGGGTATTATGGGAACAAATGTTGGCATGGACTCGAAAAGTATATTTTTATTCTAGTTTCTAAAACGATAAAGACCCCTTCATTACAACCTCAAAGATAAGGGACCAACTTGTTACAAGTGGCAAACGTGAAGGACGACTGTTTTTTTTACCCTACAACACAGTTACTCTAATATAATTTTAGATGCTGTATATTCCAAGGATGTTGAAACATCCTCCCCTGATTGTCACAAAGGCGGTAAGAACCCGTCTTTATCTTTTTAACAACCATATAAAGACCTTCCCGATTTGGAGCCATCATCCCGAGGCTCTTTTCCTTAGTATGAAGATATACCTTTCTTAAAACCTTATCACCCACCTTGAAATTCCATATTTTAACCCTCAAATTATTTTTACTCCTTATAAGAGTTTGATTAATGAATCATATTCATGTGAGGTTGAACTCTTTTTTCTTCAATCAAATCCAAACTTGCTATTTTTGCCTCGTCATTCAGGTCTTCAGAGTATTGAGCTACTATAAAAGAAGGCAATATGGATTTTGCACGACTAATAACATTCATCCCATATGCCAAGGCGAAATGAGTTTCTTTAGTAGCTTCCCTATACGTTGTTCGATAAGCCCATAACACCTACTGAAAATAATTAAGCCATTTTCATGTAGCCCATGACAAATTCTCTTTCAAAACTTATAAAATAGATCTGTTTGACACCTCTACTTGACCATTTTCTTGGGGATGAAATGGCGTGGAAAAACATTTCTCTATCCCTTTTAAATTACATAAGGAAACCATTTTTTTGTTATTAAATTGAGGACCGTTGTATTTTCCAAAGTACTCTAAAACGATAAAAAAATACTATTTACAATGAACTTAATCACATCCTTGACTTTTGTTCCAGATAATGGTTCAGTTTCTGCCCACTTTGTAAAATAATCCACTGCCACAATAATCATTTTTCGTCCTCCAGAAGCCATCGGCAAAGGTCCCACCTGGTGATGATAATTTTGGACTGAGAGTAATTTTTAAAGATATTTTGGGGAATTTTAAGGGCATTAAATGTTTGGGTGTTTTGTAGTGAGAGATTTGAGCTGCCTGGTTGTATTAAATGTTTATTACCCTCATTAATGAAAGTGGTTGGGTATTTATACCCTTAATTATGGACTCATAGGCTTTTGGGTCAAATTATGAAATCGGGTCGAGTTCAAAGACCCATTAGTTAATTAAGCAGATTAGCAATTAGCTTAGTCAAAAGGTGTTTAGTATTTTTAATACTTTTGTCCTGTTCGGATACTTCAGTGGGTAACTATTTTCCGGATTACCCCTGTCCGGTTTTCACAGTGAGTGGTGGTGAATAATTCTGGACTCATCAGGAGCCCCTTTTTTAGGTTTTGTCAAAAGTCTTTGGCAAGACTAAAAAACTCACTTAGCCAGCAACAACATTTTCCGGATCGCTCTTGCATGCAGTTCAAAGTGTATCCGGACTGATTCCTTCTCAGAATTCCAAGAGTTTTCTTTGGATCGTGGGACACGTGTCACTTTTTGATTCGTTCTACCATTCGTTTTCTTCCTAGAACGGCGCAAAGCAACTCCTGCATTTAATGTTTCTTACGTCAGCGACGTCTTTAATCATTACCTTAGTCTCTTTGTTTTCTCTTAGGTATCAATAATTTTTTGCCTCATTAGTATAAATTGTTTTCCTTTTATTGTTTCACCATCTTCATCACTTTGTCATTCCTTATTCTCATAACTTTTTACTTCTCCTTTCAAAATATTTCTTAGGTAAGTTTATGTTCACAGCGAGAAACGCTCTCGTGAAAGGTGGTTGGCTAAATCTTTCAGAACTAGAAAAAACACAAAAAGTTGAGCGTGAGAGACGTATCACTGTTGGTCTTCCAGTCTCTCCAATCAGTCAGCCTGACACACCGTCTTCAGAAGCTGATTAAGGTTCATCTTCTGCCAAAAGTGCGAAGCCTAAGCGTTTGTTCCAACCAAGCCTTTCGTCAATCCCGTCAGGCTCCTCGGTTGAGGAGTCTCAACCCTCCATTGTGAAGGAAAAATCAGTATCGAGTGCAAGAAAGCCCTCTCCGTTCATTGCTATGGGGTCAGATATCGAGAAATCTCCAGAAAAAACTAACCCTCACCGGACAACCCGTTTAGTAAAGGGTCAAGCAACTGGTTCTCAAACTAAGTCTTCTAAAACAGGGCCCTCCAAGTCTGGGGCCAAAGATAAAGCCTCCGGATCAGAGGCATTTATTAGAGCCCCAAAATACAAACCCTCCGGACCCGAGGCCACTAGAACAATCTCTCATATTAAGTCCTCCGGAATTGAGCCCCAACCGGACATCAGATCTTTAAGAGAGGCTCAACCGTCCGGACAACCTGTTGATCAACATACTAACACTTTATCATCGACAACGGCTGATAAACCTTTCATAGTGATGGAAGAGGTGATGGAGGATAGTGTTGAAGAGGCCCCATTCGAGACTGAAGCTTCCGGGCAAACTGGAGATGCTGTGTCCGATAAAAAGGGAAAAGGCAAGGAGAAAGTATGCATGACTTATCCGGATCTGCCAGAGAGTCTGGAAAGAAAGGTGGGACCTTGCTTCCACAAGGTCAATATGAAGTATCTGCTGGCCATGCAGAATATCAATTATGCTTATACTCACACTGCTGAGTTAGGTCGGATCCGGACCAAGTGGGGGATTCCTGAGTCAGTCAAGGTGAGGATACCAATCACACCGAAGACCTCGATGGACTGCAAGCTCAACAAGAATCGTCATCTATAATGAGTTTTTCAACTCAGGGCTCAGATTCCCCTTGGATCCAGAAATTGTCAAGTATTTCCACCTTATAAAAATCTGTCCAAGCCAGTTGAGTCCCAATGTTTGGTTTACTCTCATCGCATGTACTATAGCGTTAAGGTTGTCCGGCATACCACTTCCGATGGAGCAGTTTGCTGCAGTGGCCAGCCTTTGTAAGATCCACCATATCATATTCTACCACTTAAATATGGGAGACAACTTTAAGGTGGTGGATGACCTGCTTGAGTCAGAGAAAAACTGGAAGACCCGGTTTCTATTCATCAGCGGGTCGTGGGAGAATGGGAGGAAAATCAAGGCTGGTGTCAATCCTAGTATGCTCACCAGTAGATGGAAAATCTCAGGTAAATATTTTACTATGTTTGTCTTTCTTACTTTGTAAAAAAATTGTTTCTGAATTACTTCTATTTTTCTTTGGTTAGTGTTTCCGAAGGAGTTCTCCGATTATGTGGAGGAGGGGAAGACCGCATGTGCCAAATTAAACGCTTGGGCTGCTGACCATTGGGGAAACGCTTTCCACAACTGCTTCACCTCAGTCAACTTGGTGAGGTCTTACCTCTGGAACACAACGGGTCGAAGAGATCTTACTTGGGAGGAGCTGACTACACCACCCTCTCCGACAGTTATTCTCAAGAGAACAGAGGAGAAATATGGCAAACTGGCCTTGCCATCCAGAGCCAAAGCCCCAAGAAAAATGAAAGGGAAGAAGGGTAAGAAAAAGAAGGCTGCAGTAGAGGTTGTTCAAGGTGCTGCAGAGGAGATCGCTCCGGAGAGCCAAGGAGCGCAGGCCCAAGGGGGAATCGATGCTACTTTACTTAAAGTAGTTGAAGATGAGAGCATTAGGAAGGTAGGTGGACCTCAAGATCCTCCAAAACCTCCTAAGAATGACCGAAAATGGGGAGCAAGTAGTGAAGAGAGGACTGCCAAGAAGAAGAAAGTCTCCTTGGGGGATGAAGTTGTCCTCCGGCCGACCAAACAGATCCCACCCTAGCAGAGAAAATCCCAAGTGATCTACACACCAGAGAAGGTACCAGAGGGGATTTGGAAGGAGTGGATATCAGTGGCCTCCAAAACATTGGTCTTTATTTTGGAGAGTTTGAAAAAGATGACTTCGATGGTCCTTACCTTCCCCTAAGCTCCTCCAACATGGTGACTTTCAATGGTAAGTCTTTCACTGTTTCAGAGGAAAACGATACAGTGACCCACTCTCTGTTGGGCCATATCCAGCCAGTGCTCAACTTGGAGAGGCAAGTAAAAAGTCAGTCTGCCCTCATCAATTCCCTCAATACAGATAAAGAGAGTTTATCCACTGACCTTCTTAATGCCAACCAAAGTGTTGAGGCATTGAAGAAAGATCTGGAGGAGTTAAAGAAAGGGAAATAGGATCTGGCAGCCAAGCTGGTCACTTCAGAGTAGGCTAACATAGAGCTTCAAACCAAGTGCTCTGGCTTTAAGAAAGATCTCTCCACTTTGAAGGAAGAGGTGAAGACTAAGGATAATGTTATCCAAATCCTGTCCGGTGACAAGACTTCTCTGGAAGAGGCTGTGTCCAAGGTTACCAAGGAGAATGAAGATTTGGTGAAGGAGCAGGAGAAGAAAATCCATACCAAGATTGATGCATACACCAACAAGGTGATAGATTCCCTAGAAACGAGGTATGCCAAAGTTCAATCCGATATGGTCTTGCTCTTTCATCAAACGTTTCCGAATAGAACGCTTGGTACCCTGTGGCAGTATGTTGAATATGAAGATATCTCGTTCCATACGATGGCCGATGGTGATAAAAAGAACTATTCTAGTGGTATTGATGACACTACCGATGATGAAGAAGGAATCAGAGAGAGTTCCAATGACGAACCCAAAGATTTAAAGAAAAAAGATGGTGCAGGAACATCCAAGGGAAACTAGCCATGAAGTTTTAACTAATTTTTGCTTTTTCTTATCCTTACGATATACTAAAGTCCTTAGATGGCCAAGGCATTTTTGTAACTGTGTCCGGTTTGAGTCCGGTCAAGTCTTTCCTTTTAAACTTAAAGTCCTTGGACGGCCAAGGCATATTTTATGTTTTAATATCATCATCCGGTTTTAGCCGGATAGTTCTAATTTGCTAAATGCTTGCTTTGTTTCATATTTGCTCAACCTTAATGGCTGATGTTTAAATAGCCCCTATTTATTTTACAAGTATTTTAAGATGAGAGTGTTTAAATTCTCCGATGACAAATGTTAAATGGTCAGCATTCCACCAGATCAATCCGATCTGTCAAAGATACTTAGAAGGCTTTAAAGAAATTGTAAATCAAACCACTCCGAATAATTTAAGAAGGCATCAAATTTCATTAAAAAAGCCGGACACCTCATTAAAACCTCCCCGCGCCACCAGGGTAGGAAAAAGTAGGTCCCATAATATTTACATAGACTTTAAACAAGTAAATATTTACACAACTTTCATTCTAGATACATCCGAAGGTGTTCAATGTTCGAAGGGTGGTTTAAGATTCTTCCATCTTTGTCTTGAAGCCTGTATGTCCCAGGCTTAAGCTTTTCAGTGACCACATAAGGCCCTTCCCAATTTGGAGCTAGCTTACCGAACTGCTTCTCCTTAGTATGTATGAAGACTTTTCTCAATACTTTGTCCCCGGTCGAAAATCCCTTCTTTTTATTTTGGAAGCAAACCTGCTCCTCATCAAACCTTGATAATGGGTGGCTCTAAGATGAGCCTTAACCTTTTTTTCTTCTATTAAGTCCAATTGACTTCTGACTGCCACTTCATTAGCTCGTTTGGATAAATTGTGGACTATGTATGATGGAAGAGTTGCCTCTACATGAGCAATTGCATCCATCCCATATACCAAGGCAAAAGGAGATTCTTGTGTGGCAGCTCCAGGAGTAGTCCGGTAGGCCCATAATACTTCTTGTAAATAGCTTGGCCACTTTCGAGCAGTCTCTTCTAAATTCTTTTTTAGACCGGAGATAATGTTTATGTTTTCCACTTCAACTTGACCATTCGCTTGTGGGTGAAAAGGAGAAGAGAAGCAATGCTTAATGCCCCTAGAGGCACAGAAACTCTCCACATCATTGTTATCAAATTGTGGCCCATTATATGTGGTTATTTTTTGTGGAAACCCAAATCTGCAATAAATGTTAGACATGATAAATTTTATAACAGCTTTTGAAGTAGTTCCTGCCAAGGGGGCTGCTTCTATCCATTTTGAAAAATAATCAATGGCTACAATAATAGTTCTGCACCCTCCGGATGCCATCAGTAGAGGCCCTACTAGATCTAGTCCCCAACGAGCAAAAGCTATTGGCTCAGAAATCGATTCCAGGAGGACAACTGGGATATGAATTTTATTACCATATCTTTGGCATGGATCACACTTATTTACCAATTCCTTGGCATCTGCCATTATGGATGGCCAGTAGTATCCAGCCAATAAAACTATTTGGGTTAAAGCTCTATAACCACAGTGTGCTGACCCATCACCATCATAGTTGTGAAAGGCGCCGCCGCGGCGCCGCTGCGGCGTGAGGCGCTGCTAGGCGAGGATGCAGCGCCTCATGCCGAAGCGAGGCGTTCCGAACAGTAAGGCGACCGCCACGATGGCGCCATGGAGAGGAGGCGATCTGGAGTGAGGCGAGAAAAGGCGTCGCCTTTTCGACTTAGCAATTCCCTTCTTCTTTTTCATTTATGTAAAGATGATGTGACATTTACTTTAAGATTAAAATATTAATTGAGTGTGTACTGTGTCTGAACACTGTCTTGTACAACTGTTTTATTTTTGATTTGTCAGAGTCATTAATTACGGTACGACTTTGTTAAACAAAAAGCAAATACACCATCTGTGACTTTGTAGATTTGTTTACTACTTCATAGATTTGTTAAGAATTATTAAGTCGGTAATATCACCTCACGTGAATTAATGAGATTGTGTATTAATAATATTTATTTTATATCAATAGTTTTAATATTTTAAATATGGATGATTCGTTCGCATATATTTATTTTTTTATATTCAACGTTTTATTATATAAAACAAATTTTTTTATTTTAAACATATATTTTCAATTAAAAACCAATAAAATAGTTTAGAAATAACATTGTTAAGAAAGATATTTTTACGTAATTTTAAATATTTACATGCACATATATCCTAAACGAATAATATTTATTCAAAAAGATTATGTTATTCAAAGATGGGTTTAGAAAAAAAAAAATAATATATAAATTATTCTTTAGTATCTAATTTATTTAATGTATATAATTTTGTAGATTATCGATATATTTTATTTAAATATTATTTTCTCTATATATAGTCTATCTAGTTCCATGGTTTATTTAAAAAATTTAAGAAGTTCAATGATATTTTTTCTCTATTACTGAATTTCAAAGGTTAGTTCATCCATACTCTATAGATTTTTTTCCTCCTTCGAAATATTATTAATCTTTTTCACACAAATGGCATCTGGTTCTAATAACACAACATCTGGAAGTTCTAAAATAAGAGATATAGGCTGGGATTATGGTACACGACCAGATGGGAAAAATAGGGATTGTGTTAGATGCAATTTTTGTGATAAAGTGTACAATGGTGGGGTAACTCGTCTAAAACAACATTTAATTGGTGGTTTTAAGAATGTCGTTGCTTGCTCTAAATGTCCTGATCACGTCAAAGAAAGATTGAGAGAGTTGAAACAAAAAAAAATTAGATGAAATTAAGGCAAAAGAGTTAGTAGATGATTTTGATAGTTTAGTGGATATGGAAGAAGATGAACCAGGAGTTCTTTCACGTAGTGCTCCCGGGGTTAAGGGTCCGTTAGATTTATCTTACAGAAGAGAAGCTTTGGGGAAAAAAAGAAAAACTGGTCAAGATCAAGTGGATGCTGATAAATACAGGAAGGAATTAAGGGATCATGCCGTTCAGATGTTTGCTAGATGGATGTATGACGCTGGAATTGCTTTTAATGCTGTGAACTACGAGTCTCTGCAAAAAATAGTTGAAGCAATTGGACAGTATGGTCTTGGTATGAAGGCTCCTACTATGCATGAAGTGCGAGTAACTTGTCTGAAAAAGGAAAATGATCACACACAAAAACTTCTTGAGGAAAACATAGACGAAGCTAAGAAAAATGGTTGCACATTGATGTGTGATGGGTGGACTGCCAAGAATGGTAGAGTGCTTGTCAATTTCTTAATGAACACTCCTAAAGGAAGTGTTTTCTTGGACAGTGTTGATGCCTCGTCATATTCAAAAACAGGAATAAAGATGTTTGAATTGATTAGCAAATATATTGATCATATTGGTGCTGAAAATATTGTTCAAGTAGTAACTGACAACGCCTCAGAAAATGTCCTTGCAGGTATGTTTATACTGTTTATTTAATTTTGTAAATTATTATCAAGTTTTTTTATTTTTAGTTATTATTTTTTTAGGAAAGCTACTTGAGGCCAAGTATACACATCTTTATTGGACACCTTGTGCGGCACATTGTCTTGATTTGATGTTCGAAGATATATTTAAGATTCCAAAATTTAAGAAGACAATTGAAAGGGCAATTAGGGTGAATGGCTACATCTACAGCCGAACACGAATCTTAAGTTTGATGAGAAAATTCACCAACAACAAAGAGATGGTGCGACCTGCCAAAACTCGTTTTGCTACTGGGTTCTTGACATTAAAGAGGTTTCACGAGGAACAACGGCGTCTAACGAGACTTTTTAATTCAGATGAATGGCTTGAAAGTAAATTTTCAAAAGAAGAAGTCGGGAAAAAAATTCCTAAATTGCTTAGTGAATGGTTTTGGAGAACTACCAATGAGATTCTTAAAATTGGTGGTCCACTACTGGCAGTGTTGCGTATGGTAGATGGGGAGGTGAAACCGGCAATGGGTTACATATATGAAGCTATGGACAAAGCAAAAGAGGCTATTGCAACCGTTTTTTCAAATGATGAAACAAAGTACAAGGAAATTTTCACAATTATTGACAAGAGATGGGACAATCAGTTACATAAGCCTTTGCATGCTGCAAGATATTATCTTAATCCTAACTTATATTTTAGCAACCCAAGTGTTGAAGATGATGTTGAAATTACAAGTGGTTTTGCTCAATGTTTATCAAAGATGATCTCAGACGTGGATATGCAAGATAAGATTGCATATGAGATTGTTTTGTATAAAAATAGTGAAGGCACATTTAAAACCGCCGCAGCAATTAGACGCCGGACTGTGATGGCACCAGGTTTTACTCTATAATTTTAAATATATATGTTCAATCATTCTTTTGCATACTATTACTTATTTTAGTTTATTATTATGTTAGTTGATTGGTGGATAAGTTATGGTGCATCGGCTCCAAACTTGAGAAAGTTTGCCATACGAGTACTTGGCCTTGTTTGTAGTTCATCTGGATGTGAAAGAAATTGGAGTTTCTTTGAGCATGTAAGTTTCTTGTTATATTATTTATTTGTGATTTTTAATTTTTTTTATTAATGTTTACTAGTTAATTAGTTTAATTATTTTTCTTTCGTAGATTCATAGCAAGAAAAGGAACAAATTTGCTCAACATCGTTTAAATGATTTGGTGTATATCAAATACAATAGAGCTTTAAAGCGACGATATCAGTCACGTGGTCATGTTGATCCAATTCTTTTGAGTGACATTGATGATGCCAATGAGTGGTTGACTGGGTTACCAGATAACAATGATGGTTCTCCTTATACGAGTGCTGTAAATGATGATATGGATGCTCACTTGGTAGGAGTCGATGTTGGAGAAGATGAACCGGATGAATCAGACCATAATCTTAGATCTCGTTTTTCCAACCCTATAGTGACTCGTCCTAGAAATAGAATGCTTATTGATGAGGAAGAAGACGAGGATACCACTCCTATGTGGGACTTATATGAACAAGATATTGGAGGACTTGGAGATAATATTCAAGTAGAAGAAGATAACTTAGTTGATGACGATTAATAATTTTTTAAAGTTTAGTTGTATTTTAATTATTCAAATATTTGAATTTTGAGATTTTATTGAATTTTATTTTTTTAAATTATTATTATTGTTATATTAATTATTATTTAAATAATATTTTAATGAACTGAAAGGCGGGCGCCGCGACCCTCGCCGCGTCGCCGCATCTTTGGATCCACTCATCGCCACGGAGCGTCGCACGCCATTAAAAACTATGCTCACCATCATGTGGTTCGGATAGCAAAATTTGAGACTCTTCAATCCTCAAACAACATAAGAGAGGTCTACTAAATGACTTCTTGTATAAAATATCTCTTATGACTAAAAAACCACGAGCCCTGTACTTCATTTTCCTTGCCACAGTTTTCTCCGGAGGCAAAATGCCATCAGAAATCTATTGAAGAAGAGGATGTCTCCAGTCCTTGGGTTGAACCACTTGTATACTTAAACTTTCCTCTTTTTCCTTACCCCAATTGGGTTGTATGGATGGACATTCTTTCACATGAATCCATGGGTAGGACTTAGAGTACGCTATGGTTGCCAAGGAGTCTGCTAATGTATTTTCCGATCTGGGTATGTGCTCATAACTAACATTTTTGAAGTTGGCTGCCACTCCTTTAAGAATGAATAAGTATTTAATCAACTGCTCCTTTTTTACCTCAGATTGACCTAGGGCATGATGGATAAGAAGCTGAGAATCACTCGTTAACCTAACTCTTTTAGCTCCACATCGAAAGGCTAATTTCAAACCAGCTATAGCAGCTTCATATTCAGACTCATTGTTAGAAGCCCTAAAAGCAAAACATATAGCCTGGTATAGTTTGTCGACATACGAAGAGGTCAAACATATCCCAGCACCACAACCCATGGTACTTGATCCATTATATGTTCGGACAACTCATACCTTCTTAGTTCTTTCATCTGTAACTTACTTAGTACTTCTGTCCGAATGGAATTCAACTAGGAAATCAGCAACATAATGAGCTTTGATTGCAGTTCGAGGGGAGAAATCAATGTTATAGTCACCCAATTCTACTGACCACTTGGTCATCCTGCTTGATATGTCTGCCTTCTGAAAAACAATTTTCAAGGGAAAAGACGTTCGGACGACAATAGAATGAGACTGAAAATAAGGCCTCATTTTCTGGCAGCAGTTACTAAATTCAGTGCTAGTTTCTCAAGTTTTAAGTACCTTCTTTTAGCATCCATCAGGCTCTTGCGGATGTAGTAAACCGAACAAGGATAACTATCCACCTCCTTTACTGGTACCGCATTTATAGCACATTCGGACACTGCTAAATATATGTACAATGTTTCTCCATCAATAGGGTTGTAGAGAGTCTTGGGGAAGATAAATTCTTTTATATTTCATAGAACTCTTGGTCGTACTGTGGAGACCATTTAAAGTCTTTAGCACCCTTTAAAGTCTGGAAAAATTGGGCACACCTATCCGAAGATCTTGAGATAAAATGATTTAGAGCAACCAGCCTTCCTGTTAATCTCTGCACTTCTTTAATATTCCGAGGAAGATCCATCTGTAATAAGGCATGAAGCTGGTCTGGATTAGGCTGTATCCCTTTCATACTTGTCACATACCCTAAAAACTTCCCGGACTGTACTCCAAAAACACATTTTTCTGGATTTAACTTTAAATTAACTTTTACCAAGTTGACAAAAGTCTCTTGGAGATCTCCCAAGTGTAATTCTTCTTCCACACTCTTTACCATCATGTCATCAATATATACTTCCATATTTCTCTCAATTTGATCAGCGAACGCTTTATTCACCAACCTTTGATAGGTAGCCCCAGCATTCTTCAACCCATAAGGCATCACCTTGTAACAATGGAGGCCCCTATCTGTAACAAAAGTAGTGTGTTCCTGGTCCTTCAGATCCACTTGTATCTGATTATAACCGGAGAAGGCATCCATAAAGGACAACAACTTGTTCCCAGATGTGAGGTCTACCAACTGATCTATCCGGGGGACTGGATACAGATGTTTTGGGCAAGCCCTGCTGAGGCCAGTAAAGTCGATACACATACGTCATTTGTCATTCTTCTTTTTTACTAACACTGGATTGGCTGTCTATAAAGGGTACTGAGAATCCTTTATGTGCCCCACTTTGGTGAGCCGGTCAACTTCTTGAACTATGACATCAACTTTTTCTTTAGAAACGGCTCTTCTTTTCTGCACAACAAGTGTTACATCTCTCCGGATGGATAATTGGTATGATATAACATTTGCGGGCACTCCGGTTACATCAGCATTACACCAAGAAAAAACATGTTGGTGGTTTGTAAAAAAGGACAATATTTTTCTTTTTAATTATGATGTCATTTTAGATCTAATCTTGACATTTCTTCCTTCAGCCATAGAGTGGGTTTCAACCTCTTCAATTGGTATCAAAACACCAGGGGTCTCTCAAGGGTCATCAATTTTACCCTCTCTCCCAGAGGGACCCACTAACTACTAATCTTCATTTACCTGGATCGCCCCCAAAGTTCTAGGGGCAAGCGCAGTTGCATAACATTACCTTGCTATCTTTTGGCTATTCCTGACAACTTCCACTTGTCCTTGAACAATATATTTTAAACATTGGTGAAATGTTGAAGCCACATCATGTATCCTGGAGAGCCAAGATCTTCCCAAGATCTCATTGTAATACGTGGGACAATCTACCACAGCGAAAAGTACCCTGATCATTTTCTTGAAAGGGCCTTTGCCCAACAAAACTTCCTCTTCGAACTCCCCGACCACGTCCGCAGAGCTTCCAGTGAAACCCACAATGGACCTGTTCGAATGCTGAATCACTACTGGATTCTTTATTTGTTTATAGGAACTTAAAAATAGAATGTTGGCAGAGCTGCCAGTGTCAACCGAAATTCGCCTAACGTCATTGCCCTCAATTGATGCTCATATCACCACAACATCTTCATGAGGACCAACTATGTCCCTCAAGTCAAGTTCATCAAAAACAATAAAGGTAAATGGAATTTGGGATTGATAGGAGGACATGCCTCCTTCCAACTGAGTAGTCAGAGTGTGAACATGCCTCTTTCTTGAAGAATGAGTTGGTGCAATCATTGTGTTTTTCCCCAAATATGGTAAGTGACTCAAAAAATCTTATGAGCCCCGACACCGTCTTGGTGTGTTCTGTTATAACACCCCCTTATTCCGGTCTGGATCAGGGTCCAAGTACTCTGATTCTACATCAAACCTTTCAATAATTACTATGAACCCGTCCAGAGCAGATGTCCCCACATTGTTGTTTGGGCCAGTCCGGATTGCATTATCTGGCCTATTCCCACTTCTTCTCTTGACATAGACACCTAATTTTCCTCTTTCAATCAAATTATGCACCTCTTGTTTCAAAGAACTACAATCTTATGTGTTATGGCCAATATCATGATGATATTGACAGAAATAAGTATTACGGCTTTCCCTATGAGATTCAAGCGATGTCGGCTTCCTAAAATGCACCTCATCTTTTGTTTTGTCATAGATGGTTGCCACATTCTCTTTCAACTCGGAAAACCACTCTGGTTGGACCGAAGGTCCTCGTTTATTTCTGGATTGCTGACTCTGAGCTGGAGCTGGTTGAGATTGAGCCTTGGCCCTGTTGGGACCCTGTCCGGCTTCCTTAGCCTTATATCTGGACTGATTCTGGTTTGGTGCAGCTGGGGCAGATCTCACTTGCTTGTGCACCCTAGTTTTTTTTTGTTTCATCTACATTGATTTTCTTTCCCACTTGGTTTAGTAAAACGCCCCACGTCATGGTTTTCTTCTTGGTTACCGAATCGGCCAGATTCCCACGATTCAAACCTTGTCTCAGAGAAGCTATTGCTACTTGTTCAAAACAATCAGCTAATCGATTCTTTGTGTTCACGAACCGACTTATATAATATTTTAATGATTCATCTGGCTCTTGGGCACAATGGATAATAGTGTCTCCATTTCCCTTCACCTTCTTACTTCCAACAAACTGTCTACGGAAGGCCACCCAAAACGTATCAACGTTTCTGATGCACCCTTGGATTGTCAGTGTGGTGAATGGCTGACACTTTCGATTTTTCTTTCAAGCCTAACTCCACCTTTTTAGCAACTCTCAAGGCTTCTATTTCATCTTTCAATCTGTCTTGTTCTTCGATTGTGTACTCATCGTTTTCTCCCACCACTTCTATCAAAGGTGGTGGCACTGCTTGCTCGTCCAGATTCATCCGAACTTATTTTTCTTGCTGGTTTTGAATGCTAGATTCAGGCACCTTCTCCTCCCACTGTTGTCACCAATTTGCTAATGATAATTTTGGACTGAGAGTAATTTTTTAAGATGTTTTGGGAAATTTTAAGGGTATTAAATGTTTGGGTGTTTTGTAGTGAGAGATTTGAGCTGTCTGGTTGTATTAAATGTTCATTACCCTCATTAATGAAAGTGGTTGGGTATTTATACCCTTAATTATGGACCCATAGGCTTTCGGGTCAAATTATGAAATCGGGTCGAGTTTAAAGACCCATTAGTTTATTAAGCAGATTAGCAATTAGCTTAGTCAAAAGATGTTTAGTGTTTTTAATACTTTTGTCCTATCCAGATACTTTAGTGGGTAATTATTGTCCGGATTACCCCTGTCCAGTTTTCAGAGTGAGTGGTGGTGAATAATTATGGACTCATCACCACCAAGTATATTCCCCATCTGTCAAATGGGATGGTTTCGTTAATGGACATGAGTGGAACTACTGGTTTATGAGTCGAGTTTGCAGATCGTTGACAAGTATCACAGCTTCGAACTAGATTTTTTGCATCATTTATAATAGTAGGCCAATAATTCCATGCCAATAAAACTCGATGAGTCAAAGCCTTGAACCCGTAATGTGTTGAACACTCTCCATCACGTAATTCTGATAAAAATTCCATTGATTATTGCTTTCTCAAACATCGCAATAATAGCCTACTCAATGTGTTTTTATACAAAATCATATCTAACACTATATAGCTAAATATTCTACCTCACAACTTATTAGCCAATTTCCTATCTTCAGAAAGTATTCATCTAATAAATAAATCCAAAATACCAGTTCTCCAGTCTCCTTGGATTGCATCTAGAGTGACGTATATCTCATCAACGTTCTCACATTTCTCTGAATGGGTTTGAGTCGATGGGCTCTCCTATAATAAAATCCAAGGATATTATTCTTTTTATTCAACGGTTGCCAAGGAATCATAACTATATTATTTTCTCGACTTATATGATATACAATAATGTGATCAAACAAAAGAGTTAGATTTCGAAGCGCTCGAAGATACAAAATCAAATGGTCCTTTTTAACTTTGTAAACACCAACCACTTAATTGGCTACTAGTTGAAAATTGTTTCTAATCACACTGAATTTGCACCATAGATTTTTGCAAGCCTCAAACCAGCCAATATAGCTTTTTATTCAGCTTTATTATTCGATGTGTGAAAACCGAATTTAATGGATTAAATCATCATTTCTCCAGATGAAGCAATCAGTTGAACCCCAGCGCTGCATCCTAAAATGCTAAAACCCTAATCAATTCAAATTATCCACATCGAACTGGTTGGCAAAACATCCTTACAACCTCTTCAACTGATCTGCTTGAATGGAATTCAATAAGAAAATATGCCAAATCTTGGGCCTTGATTGTCAAAATGAAGAAACAACAATTTCTTCTGCTTTCTCAAAAGAAAATGTCCGCCTTTTTTTATAACAAGTTTCACCTTTGGATTAATTCCTAGGTTATGGAAAAGCACTTCGATTGGAAATCCTATTATATCTTCTGTTTACCAAGCGAAAACATCCAAATTGTGAGATAAAAATTGTAAATATTGTTAACGTAAAATTGGGGTTAGTAAGGTTCCTATTTGAAGTACTTCTCCATCAGGAAAAGCATATTCCTCTATTTCTTCAGTTATTGTCAATGAACCCGAGGTTTCCCTCGGATCATCAACCCCCTCCTCGAGGTCCAAGTTCAACCCCCTTGGTTTCTATTAATCCATTTTATCACCACTACTAGATTCGCGGATTCGTAGAGCGGTGGCATAACACTCCTTAACAACCCCTCACTCAATATCCGATGACATACTTAAAGTATTGGTGGACTGTTGACATAACCCCATACATCTTTGATATCCAAGATCTTCTAAAAATGGTATTATAGCTTGTTGGGCAATCCACCACCATAAAAAAATACCTAAAACTTATTTCTAAAATATACCTTTCCCATACTCACCTCTCCCTCGAATTCCCAAATTACTTACGCAATAATTCTAGTAAAACCAGTGATAGTACGTTCTGATTAGGAAATTCGAGGAGGGTTGTGAATTCTATCATAAGTTGTCTTGAAAAGAACGTTCGTAGAGCTCCCTGTGTCTATTAGCACGCGTCAGATTTCAACGCCAGCAAACTCTGCTTCAATAACCACTACATTCTCATATAGTTCTGCAGTATCTCTTAAATTATCTTTATAAAAAAGAATAAAGGGAATGTCTCTCTTACCATACAGATAAGTAGACATATTTACCTTTATCAGAGTAGCTAGACTCACTACATTCTTTTACTAACAACTTCCCATTTTCAATCAAAATTTGTACTTCATTTTTAATGCAATGCATTCGACGGTATCATGTCCGATATCGTTGTGATACTTGTAAAACCTATTGTTTCGCTTCTCTATTGGCCTATTTATCAGGGTGGGCTTATTGAAATTCATATACCTCTTGGTTTTTTTATAGATTGGAGCAACACTTTCAGTTAGATCGACATAATACTCAGGCCTTATCCATTGTTTGGGCCTCTGCCTATGAAATTGGTACCCTGATGTTTTGTTTGAATATCCCACAGTTTAAAAAGGTAGGTTGTTGTTCCTCGGACGTGTCAGTTGGGAAGAATTCAAATATTGCCCCTAATTGTTTGGCACCTGTCCAGAATTTGTTTGACCAGTCCCAACTACTCCTCAAACTCTGGTCGACTCTTCTACTAGAGTCATCAATGCTTCAAAAGTCAATGCTCTTCGCTTTGTTGTTTCATTTCCCAGATCTTCTGGTAACAATCGTTGTTGAAAGGCTGCCATTACTACAAATTCCTCACAATTATCTAAACCCGTCTTGGTTAAGACAAACCGGTTAGTGTAATATTTCAATTTCCCCCCACTGCTTGCTTACATTGAATTATTTTATCTATATTTGCTCGTATTTCCTTGCTCCCCACAAATTATCTTCGAAAAACAATGTAAAAATCTCTAAAATTTGAAATTGACCCCCTCAGAATTCTATGATACCACTTTAAAGTTGTTCCTTTAAATGTTTGAGAGAAAACTTAACAAACCAGCATGTCATCGTCCTCTAAATTCATCATGTAATTTTTGAATTGTTCAATGTGATCGTCAGAGTCTTGCATCCCATCGATTTTTTCAACCTTTGAAATATCAAAGCGTCTCAGAAGAGAGATAGATCTTATATCAGTTGTTAATAGAGAATTTCTCCAATCAACACTTTGAACATATTGATTGTCATTTCTAGTTTTTATTACAACGTACAAATTTCAATCATTTACAACATTGTATTTATTCAATGTATTTCCTTCGTACCAATTAGCTTCCCTCAAACATCGAGGTACACTTTCCCTCAAAACTTTATATTCTTTTAAAGATTTTTGAGGTTGATCTTTTTTTTCTTCAAAGATCCTTGATATCTTTTGAAATCAGATCCAAAACTTTTATCTCTTCGTCACTATATGTGACATGCCTTAGTTTATCTTTTTTGTCATTTCAAAAAGTGTGGCGCTCTTTAGAATATTTGAACCACGATTTTTTCTATTCGCTTCTACTCTGGTAAGTATTGGAAGATCGATCACTATCGTCATTTTTGACATCCACTGTCTCACTACTGATTTCAGGATGGCTGACTGAATTTACTGCTCTCTCTGGTCGTATTTTTTGTTTAGAGCTGTAATTTTGTCCACTAGTTGATTCACTCGCACTTCTATGTCCGATTGAGTTTGTTGAACCAGAACAAATTCTTCGTGTCTATCACCAGCCCCTTGCAAATCGTTTTTCAACATTTGAACATCTGATCGAACTAATGGATCGTTCTCACTTCTTGGATTCATCGTCAAGCTTGAATTTGTTGTTAAAGATTCGACAGGGAAGAAAAAAGAAATTTCGAATAAGTAATCTAGGCACTAATCAGTGATCAGTCCTAGTGGAGTCGCCAATTTGGTGAGTTAATACCTGGATTCACTAAGTAAGATTAAATAAGTAAAGAATGTAGAGAGATAAATATATTTTAGAGAGAGAAAGTCAAGTAACAATAGTGATTTATCTCAAAAGTCAAAGAGCTTTATTAGATCAGTCTTGACCTTTATATAGAGGTGCAAAGACTTAGCTTTAACTGAAACGTTACAAAAGGGATTTAATTGTACATCAATCCCTTATTAAAACGTAAAGCTCTAATTATCTCCTCTAATTATACAATCTTCAATAATAGGTTTTATTCCTTTACATTTGAGTCCTCGAAATTCTATTTCCTTATCAAAGGTAAAATGAAAATAGTATATGGTAGATGTAAAATCATGTTAAAATGAAAATGTTATATGCTAGATGTTAAATGTTATACACGAGATCGTCGTAAAATGAAAATGCTATATGTTAGATGTAAATTAGCGTAAAAAGAAAATGTTAGATGTTATATATAAGATTAGGATAAAACAAAAATGCTAGATATTAAATACGAGACCATGGTAAAATAAAAATGGTAGATGTTAGATTTAAGTCCTTTTTAAAGCGATAATGTTAGATTTTAGATACCATATGCAAGAATAAAGTAAAATGATTATGCCATAAGTTATATGTTAGATGCGATACCATGATAAAATGAAAATGTTAGATGCTAGATGCGAAACTGTGGTAAAATGAAAATGCTAGATGGAAAACCATGGTAAAATAAAGATGTTAGATGCGAGAGATCACGGTTAACTTGGATCATGATTTTTTTGAAACAAATCATTCATGAAACTAATTTTGTTTGTTTAGAAAAACAAGACAATGATATTTTTGGATTTTTTTCCGAGTTACGGGTAAAAAAATACAAACTTCTAAAAAAATATTAAAAATGTACACACCATCAACAATAGATGAAACATTGAATATGTTTTGGGTAGTAGCCCATGATTAAATTTTTGGTTAAGTCTAAAATAGTAACTAGCCCAAATAAAAGCAACGATAGATGAAACCCTAATTCAAGGGTAACATGATAGATGCAACCTTAATTTAAGGGTAACAAAGGCTGAAGCTTTCAGAGATAAAAAAAATATTATACAAAAAACTTAAAATAACTTAAGGCATATGAGGCTTTATATAATAGCTGCTCAAAATCTTAAATTAGAGAAATATAATAAATATTTTAAATTCAAATAAAATCAAATCTTGATACAATTAGATTTGATAAGATATTTGAATAAAATAAAATTAAATTAAAAAGTTTTTGTTTTGTCTTCTAGGTTACATCATCCTCCCACGGTTGATAAGATTTCGTCATTGAATTCACACCACCATCACCATCAACAACAAAAATTATTTTATTTTATTTTTCAATTGTTACATTGGGAATTATAACGGTTGACCTTATTGGAATAGGATAAATTATTCTCGAGTGTTCCTTATTCGAAGTCATAAAGTCATCCAATTGATGAAAATAAATTGGTTTTGAAAGCCTTTTCATAGCCTGAAAATAACACCCCTTGTCCAGTTGATGAACAATATTGGTTTCGAAAACCTCTTCATAGCCTAAGATAGCATCTCGATAAGAAAGTTTTACTTTGATTCGATGATCGGTAGCCAATTTAAAATCCTCTGGTAACCGTCAATACGATCGTCATGAAAATCATGGTGTGTCCTCTCATACCAAACGATCTTCGAGGTCTTTATGACCATAGATGTTGTTATCTCTTTTAGACCTTGAATGAGATGAAATCAGAATTCAGAAACATGTTTACCCTGTAGCAGGAACTGAGGCTCTGGTACCAAACTGATAACGCAACGGAAATAGAAGAAGAAACAAAGATAGATGAAACCCTAATTCAAGGGTTACATGATCGATGAAATTTTAATTTAAGAGTAACAAAGGCTGAAGCTTTTAGAGATAAAAAAATTATTAAAAAAACTTAAAATAACTTAAGGCGTATGAGGCTTTATATACGAGTTGCTCAAAATCCTAAATTGGAATACAAAGAAATAAAAATAAATATTTTAAAATAAAATAAAATCTTAATAGAGTTAGATTTGATAAGATATTTGAATAAAATTAAATTAAATTGATAGGTTTTTGTTTGGACTTTTGGGTTACATCATATATGGTTTAATTAATGGTTCATTTATCACCGAAGACCCATATAGAAATTAAATTACGATCTACTATATATAAAAAATCATGAATTTTTACCAAAAATATTATTTTATACAAACTCATCGAACACATTTACATTCTCTCTCATTTGTTTTTTAATTAAAATTTTACAAAGTATGTATCTTTTAAACTGTGACTCGAAACTACAATTGGTTTTATTTTTTAAGACGAACGAAATAGCCCTATGGATGATATTTTTTTATAACCCGATTTAACCCTAATTACCTTTAAATATTTAGATGCACAATCTTGTAAGGCATATAAGCTGCACATCACGAGACATTCTTCTATCACACGGTGTAATTGCTCTTAATATTTAGGTTTTCTATAAGCAAGCAACATGTTGCAAATAATTTGGATGATTATATTCAGAATTATTTGCATAATGTTGTGTAACACGTGTATCCATTCAAAATGTTTTAAGTTTCATTATTTTAACGTGCAAAAAACTTGGTTATATTGAACAAACAGGTCCATAATTCTGATGGATGCAGTATTTTAGAGTTTTTATTTATGCGGAGCATACCGAATTTAACTTTCACTTTTCATGACCGTATGTATAAAAAATAATGTGTTCCTAAAAAAATATGAGAATTTTACAAATGAGAGGAAATGTCCACAAGAGAAAACGGGTTTAGTTGGTTGCGATGTCATGATATGGGTTTATTTGCATGACCTTTTTGACAAAACATATATTGAGAGAAAATACAAAGAAGAAAACGCAATGAAACTACGAAGACATATGTTTAATATACTCATATATGACAACAAAGGCAGTATAAAGTGGAACAATTAGATTAAGTGATATGTCCAAACATAATATTAAAAATATTTTGTTTTATGTCTAACTTTTATGTTAATGTTATTTCTAGGTATTTCAATTAACGAAAATCAATCATGTTATTCATTTTTTTTTGTAAAATAATGACTTTATATGTTTATATTAACGAGAATCTTGTTATTTATTTAAAAATACAAAAACTAATCATGTTACTGATATCAGGAATAGTTTTAAGGTTGTTACTCAATATGAATAGCAGTAATAAGACTGTTACATAACATGATAATTCTAATCATAAAAAGTATAAGAACAAAAAACAAAAACATGGTCAAACCTTAGGAACAATAAAACCAAAAATATAACATGTTTCTTTCATCTAGAAAATAAAAAATATGGTCATTACTTGAACTATAGTCAACCGAAATCGACAGCAACCAAAATTCGAAAATAGAACCACACATGCTCTATGAATAACAAATCGGTATTCCTTTATCATATTATTGTAACTATTAATTCATACCTTACATGATTTCATATATGAAAACAAACACAATAATCAAAGGTGCACATTAAAAGTTCAAAACATGATAAATAATATAAATAGTTCAAAGTTAATATATGAAAACAAAACAATGTAGTCAATTGGTTACATTTTTTTCCTTAATAGATCTATAATACATGATTCGTTAAAGATATTACTTTATATTCTTAGCAAAGAATATTAAATTTTAAGTAGCTCATATCAAAAGTTCGACTTCTTTTCTTGTACATCCACGATTTATTCTTTCCGTCAAGATCAAAGTCATAAAATTATGGCTTGAGAGTGTAGTCTATATTTCATCATTGGAAATTGTTGGAGATAAATTAATAATTAATCATGAACCATATTCACTCTAATGTAATAACTTTGATGATTGTTTAGTTTAACCACATCTAGTAAAATCAAAACTGATTCATACAAATCAAGTTAATACACATAACTCAATTTAAACTCTATTTAACTTACTTCTATATAATAAATATCACTTACCCACTAAACTCTCCACTTGATTAATTCCTCAAAATATAAAGTTAGTTCACTAAACCTTGATAATTGATCAATTTGACTACTTACCAAATCAAACCAAATCTATCAAATCAATAATCTTGTAAACAATATACACCAGCATTATAAAATCAAACCAAAACTATAAACTAAATAATATTACAAATTGCAGCAAGGTTCACTGTATGCAACAAACATGAAGAACACAACAAACTTATCATAATTAGCACAATTTAAATATAGTAGAACATTAGATAACTAACCAATTTTACAAAATTACAATCGATGTACTCAAACCTGAAGCATTCAATAATCCTGAAGATAAACAAAACCCATATTATATATGCACATTTTTGTTATAATCAATAAGTTGAATCATTCAATAATCCAGCAATTAGATATTTATTTTTAAAAAAACAAATCTGATTTAAAGTTAAAAGAGCTACGATTGAGGAGAATTATAGTCGACGACAAAAAAAATTATGTTTTCTTGAAAGGACTCGACTCAAAATAAACTATGTTAATGAAGTAAATATATTATGAGATTAATATAATAGGATTTAACCAAATATAAGTGGTATTTTGGTCTTTAAAATTAATAAAATATATGATTTTGATTTAATTTTATTAATATTCAATAATATTATCTTACTCTCGGAGTTTTTTTTTTTAAATTTTCGATATCTAATAAAAGCACCATAAATTTAATTAGTTAAACTAGACAATAATCAATTACTCTACTAATACACTATATATTCAAAGAAGATAAAATATATTATTTTTCATATTTGAAGTTGTCATATTTATATTTTAATGGTTTTTTATAACCTTTTGAATTCTACCTTATAAAAATAGTACATTTTTGTTTTCATATTAGTTTTTTAATTTTTTGGACTAATATTTTAAAAATTATCAACTTTTTTTATAAAATAAACTAAAATGTCAAAAAGTGGTATGAAAATTAAAATATATTATTTTTAAAATATGAATATCAAAATATCACAAAATTAAATATAAAACTAAAAATTACAGTTGTAAGACATGAAAAACAAACTCTAATCCTAGGTAATATTTTAGTATTAAAACAATATTTTTTTATTTTTATATGAATTATAATTATAAAAAATGAATTAAGGTCTAATGTATTTAGATATTTAAATTTATGACATATCATCAATTTAAAATACAATTATATATAAAATCATCAAATATAAATATATTTTTTTATAGATTTAAAATACAATTATATATAAAATCATCAAATATAAATATATTTTTTTATAGCTAAAATCTATAAGTTTATATTTTTAAAATTATAAAAAAAAAATTCCCAAAATACTATTGGTTTTGTTTTCTTAAAACGAACAAAACTAGACTATAAGTGATACCTTTTTTATGTGAGCCCAAGTAATCTAGTTTTGCCTCTAATTTATTTTTTTCAGCATCTATCATCTAGAAATTACATTTTAGATGGGCTTAACATCTAGCAACTGGTCGCTCATATATCATTTACTTTTTTTAATACTAGTCTGACATCTAGCAACCTTTATCACATCTATTATCAAAAAATTATTTTGCACTATCCTCACATCTGGTCATTGAACTTGCATCTATTATCTAATAAATTTCATTTAACCTAACAATTGCATCTATTATCTAAAAATTATTTTGTATTAGTCTCATTTCTTTCTGCATTTATTTTAAAATTAATTTACATTATTTAATAATAATAATTTGTTTTCAAATATTATTTATTGGTATTTTAGTTTTAAAATACAAATAATTATTTTAAAAAAACATAAAAATGTAAGTCTAAATAGTACTTTAATATACATTTTATTTATATATATATCATTAGTGTTAAAAGTTAAAGTACAAATAATTTTCCAATCTTAAATGTTAATCTCGAGAAAAGTGTGATTAAACCTCCACGCACAACTTATAACTTAATTGAAAATTAAAAAAAAAAAAAAAAAAAAACCAAACCAAAAGAAAAGACTGCTCCGCTTTCTCTCTCTCCCTCACTTTGAAATTTCTTTATCCCTTTCTTCTCTCTCGCCGACGACATCCTAACGGTTACCCGACGCATTGCGGCGGTGCTAATCTCTACACCATACACTCCACTCGGCGATTTCTTTCATCCTCCGAACTTCGTCGGCTTCGATTGTCTACTGTTTTACTCCCTTAGTCCTACGGACTAATCGGCAGGTACTGATCGCCTTCCCATCACAACATCTGATTTTGCTTGTTCGATGTGGTTTACTCGATCGATGCGAGTTGGTACTGTATTTGTTCATGTCATTCTGGATTTCAAACGACGCTTACGAACTCGTTGCTAGTGGTTTCTCTCTTTTGTAACTTTAGGTATTTGCTAGTGGTGTATTGATGCGGAGAAGTTTGATTGCTACCTTGTTAATTCTTTGCTTGAATGCATCCTAGGGTTTGAGTTTTAGAGATTGAGATCGGGGAAATCGGTAACATATATGTAAATGAGCTTTTGTTATAGTTGTTGATGGAGTTGATTTGTTGAAGTAATCGAACTCTATCTTTTTCTGATAGTGATTATATTCTTTCGTTGTTGTGAAACATGTGAAATAGTAGATTTGTGATCGTCTTACATTTCTGCTATGGCTGACATTACTTAAGATATAACCTAAGTTTCTGACTTCAATTTGGTATTGATGTGTTTCTATGTACTAGGGATTTCAAGGATGATTGGATCTTTTCTTACCAGAGGATTGGTGTACGTTACTGATGCTTTAAAATCTTTCTATTTTTCGTCTGAGATTTAAGAGTTGTGTTCTGATTTTCACAGTAGCTGATTTGTTTTTATAATTCTTTCAACCTTTTGGCAGAATGGTGTTTGGTTATGCTTATCCTGCTTACGAGTGCTACAAAACTGTTGAAAAGAACAAGCCTGAGATAGAGCAGCTTCGCTTTTGGTGCCAGTACTGGTATGATAATAAGCTGGCGATGTCTGTTACTTGAGTTCTGCTGGGAAGATATAGCTATAAGATTTGAACCTTAATTTTTCTTTCTTTTAATGGTTGCAGGATTTTGGTGGCTATGTTGACAGTCTTCGAGCGAGTTGGTGACGCTTTTGTTTCGTGGTACGTGGTTAAAGATATTTTCATGTTTTAATAAGAAAAAAAAAGAAAATTAGTCCTAAGGTGCATTTCCGTTTTGTTTTCTTGAAGGGTTCCGATGTACAGTGAAGCTAAACTGGCGTTCTTTATTTATCTATGGTACCCTAAAACCAGAGTAAGTAGATTTATGAGAGCAAGTATTATAATTTACTGATACATCTACCTTGTTTGGAACTGAACTGTTCTTCTTTATTGGTTCGTATCAGGGCACCACGTATGTGTACGACTCGTTTTTCAAACCTTATGTTGCTAAACATGAGAATGAGATTGACCGCAACTTGCTTGAGCTAAGGACTCGAGCTGGGGATATGGTCATTCAATATGGGCAAAAAGCTGCAAGTTATGGGCAGACAAGAGTTTTTGAGGTACTGCAGTATGTTGCTGCTCAATCGACTCCAAGGCCGCGAAATCCGCAGGTAACTCGGTGAAATCAAATCTGGGAATTGCTATATTGTTTATATGTTTGACAGACTGTTTGCTCCTTTCGCAGACTATGCACAACTTAACGCAAAATGTTGGTTTTCATTTTACGAATTTGTTTTAAGGTTTTATGCAAGTTAAGTTAAGACTACATAGAGACGAGGAGTTTTTAGATGAGACCGTGGTCTTGGTTGCTGTTGGATTAGCCTAAGTTTATCCTATAGTTTATTAATCTTTATTTTAGTAACCCTAATATAACTTATTATTTAATATCGAAACCATCACTCTCTTTGATTTATAAGGATAATCCTTCTAGAATTGCTATTTAAGCTTTATTTGACTCCTATTGGCTGTCTCTTTTGGTTGTTTATCAGTTAATTTTTCTGGTGTTGCTTCCTGTTGTTATATGTCTGTTGTTTCTAATGTTGCTTTATTTTGTTTTCTCACAGCAGCAACAAGGACCTAGGGTTCGTTCTACAACAGCTCCAAACCGTCAACCCGCTACACCCCAAGCAGAACCCGAAGAACCACCCTCACCTACATCAAGCACATCGTCAAGTCAGCATCAAAACGAGGCAGCAGAAGTAGTAAACCTTTCAAAGACGAAAACAGCAGCTGCAGCTGGCACAAGTAGCCCAAAATCAAAAGCCACCGGACCTCTAGCACCAGAAAAAGGTCTTCGCTCATCTACATCAGCCGAAGCAGAAGCAATGCAGACTGATGCTGTGCCAACTGAAAACACTAATCTGACCCCGGAAGAGACACTTATGGAAGAAACCATCCGTGTTACACGTGGCAGATTGAGGAAGACCCGTTCGACCGGTGCTAAGTAAAAGATTATATAGTTCTTTTTCATTTCCAGTTTCTGTTTTCGATTTGTATGTGCTTATTGTGTTCTTTTTCTTCGTTTTAACAAGCTACTGGTCATTTCCAACAATTATTAGGTGGCTAATGAGAAAAGAAAGGACTTGGGTTTATTGTTGTCGACATGGATGTAAAGTTGTTGTCTGGTATTGAATTTGTTGTTACCTACTTTGTGATCACGTAATGTATGCAGGAAAGTATGGGTAGCAATTTGTTAGTAGAAGGCTGATGATCCAATGTGATTTATTGTGTTAAGAAGTACTAAAAAAGTAAAGTAATTCATCTGTCGTTTGGACAAAAGTATTGTAAAAAATTCAAAATAATTATAATGAAGCATTGTAAAATAGTTTTGATAAACGTATAAGTTATAAAATCTAGTTTATTAGGTCTGAGAATTTTTGTTTTGTAAAAGCTAAAAATTTGAGATCTTAGATGCCCAACGAATTTGTTACAAAAATTGCCAAAATTATTTTATGGAGCGATAATAAAAGAATATCAAAATTATTTTAAAAATTTATTAATGAAAAATATGTACAAACTTTTTTTATTAGGCAAAGTTATTATTGTTTTTTTCTATTTTCTTTTTTTAAACTTATTTTTCATCTAAAACTAAGAAAAAACAAAACTAAAACTAAACCACACCATTTTAAATAAACTCTTTTTCTATACATATTATCATGCGTCTTCAGGCGAAATAAATAAATAAATACTAATAGTATCATGCATGGAAGTTCATACCTTAGAACTTGGTTGGATTGAGTATTGTTTTTTATATGCTAAAATCAAAATCAAACTCATAACCACCACATATCAAACTCATTATATCAATCCGCCAGTTGTTATGGTCCGTCCAGCCATGACGCCAAGGTTTCCGTGTCCGTCAAACTGAGGTCCATGTCATTTTCTGCTATAGATTTGGCCGAAAAATATTATCTTTTTTTGTTAGGACGACGAACAACATGTGGATGCCATCGTCTAGCGGAATCATGTATTTTTTTAGATCACATCTTTTAAAAAAACATAAAGATAAAAGGGCTCATACTTCTTCCATGTTCATGCGGGTTTTTAGAATAATAAGATCTTCTTCCATGTCGACCATGATTTTTAAATTTCACAAAGTTCAATTTTTTTTTGATGAACTCCGGTTTTGATTTTTTTAAGTAAATTTTAAGATGTAAAATGTTAGGTTTTACTAGATTTTTTGTTGTGCAACTTCGTAGAGTAAATAATGATATAAAACATAAATAAACAGAGCTCTAAAGATTTTATAAAAAATAATTATAAGTGAAAATTTTGTAAATATTGAAAAACTCGAAAATACAACTCCATTAGCCATTTTTAGCAATTCCTTAAATAAAATTCATATTTGATGCGTTTAAGGTTCATCAATTTTCAATTAAAATAAGTTATATTTCAATAGCAATACTATTTTTTCCTCTATTTTTTATTTATTTTTGAAGTCCACATTCACACAATGTTTTATATATTATTTTTATCATTTTAGTCTACATTCATCACTATTTTTTTTTAATTTTTTACTATTTTCATCATTTATGTTTATTATTCAACAAACTTTCAAACTTATTTTCATCGCTCCAATATTACTGCATAACTTTATTCTGAACTTTATCACTCCAACATTATTCTTTGACTAGAGTAAATCTATCCCTAAAATACATCACCTAATTTGTGCTAAGCTTATTTTTTAATGGAAATACATTGGCATTCTTCCTCAGGGCGAATACTTTAAGTTTTAAACACATTATGACTTTTGTAGCTTATATAGTCTTTTCTAGAAGAAATCGGCAATACATTGACCTTTATTAGTTTGACCAAGTTAGACGCAAGATGAAAAAACCCCTAGTTCGCGAGTACTCGTAGGGATCGAAAGACTTAAGCTCGGGAATACAAGAAAATAAAAAAAAAAACAGAGGTAGAATCCAGTTCTACTATCAAGTCAAATGCATAAACTTCTTTAACATTTGAGAAAAATATCAAAGTATATTAAAAAATATTCATATATCAAAATTCCTCAGTCACCCAAGGATTTTAGTTAAAAAATCTTTGTCTGACTTTATGGCCATGCAAATACAAAAATTACAAAGGAAGACAAGTGAAACACTAATTTTAGGGTTTAATTTTTCTGGCTGGAAGAACTATTTGGGGAATTTGACAGCGATTGCAGGAGAACTCTTATTAATAACTTCGGTCTCAACTAAAGGAAGTATATTGTAAAAGGGTGAGTTGTGGTGATTCAAAGGGTCAAACGAAAACTAGAGACTGCTACTCTTTTATTTTGGCTCGTGAAAATGTTGTTTCATAGCATTCACATGAGTTATCAGGGGATGTGCTAACAAATAAGTTTTTTAAACCCCTGATAGTTTTGAAAAAATATGAGATCGACGACCAACATTAAGAGTTGAATGAAAATTAAATTGTAAAGGAGATTAATGATTGTGTGCTTACAGACGGGAAGGTAATGAAAATTAGAGTGCAGTTTGGAAAGAAATTAGTGGAATTTTTAAAAGAAAATGTTAATATTTTTACGTGGAATATTTCCAAGGTCATTGGTATTAGAAGATCAATCATTTGTCACGAGTTGGTTGTTGACAACTAATAGAGATCGATTTTTCATAAAAGTTCCATTTTAAATTGAAAATCTTAGGCTATAGTAAAATAAATTGATTAGTTTTTAAAAAAATGGACGTATCCGAAAATCAAAGTGTTCAACGTGGTTGGTAAATATGGTGTATGTTAAAAAAATATTAGTGGGGAATATATGTTGATTTTATTTACCTTAATCGAGCTTGTCCAAATTGTGTTTTTCTTTTGTCAAGAATTGGTCAACTTCTGGATGCGACGGCTGGTCATGACTATTTGTCTGTTATGGATGCTTATTTAAGGTACCACCTGGTGTGGTTTATTTTATGCCGAGGGTAGTTCAGTCAAATGTTTTGGAAAGTTTAGTGAGTATTAAATGTTTGAGTGTTTTGTAGTGAGAGATTTGAGCTGCCTAGTTGTATTAAATGTTTATTACCCTCATTAATGACAGTAATTGGGGTATTTATACCATTAATTATGGACCCATGGGCTTTCGGGTCAAGTTTAAGGACCCATTTACTTAATAAGTTGATTAGCACCTAGATTAGTCAAAAGGTGTTTAGTTATTTAATACTTTTGTCGTGTCCGGATGGTTCAGTGGGCATTTTATGTCCGAATAATCCCTGTCCGGATATCTCAGTAAGCTTTGGCGAATTTATCTGGACTCATCAATAGCCCCTTTTTTAGGCTTTGTCAAAAGTCTTTGGCACGACTAAAAAGTTCACTTAGTCAGTAACGATATTTTACGGCCCGTTCGTGTGTTTGGTTTGAGGTTTGTCCAGACCGATTTCTTCTCAAAATTCTAAGAGTTTTTCCTTTGATCATGGGACACGTGTCGCATCCTGATTTGACCTACCATCCGTTTTTTACCTAGATCGACGCTCCCACTAAACCTAAAAGTAACTACTGCATTTAATATTTCTTACGCCAGCGCTGTCTTTAATCATTGCTTCGAATCTCTTCGTCATCTCCTAGGTATCAGCTGCTTTTCTATTAATAATATATAAACCATTTTCTTTTACTGTTTTACCATCTTCATTACTCCTCAAAATTTCTTACAGAGCTTTCACCTTTTCTTTCAAAATCATTCTCGGGTAGTTTTATGTTCACAGTTAGAAACGCTCTTGTAAAAGGCGGCTGGTTGAACCTATCTGAACTAGAGAAGGCAAAGAAAGTTGAACGAGAGAGACGCATTGCTGCTGGTTTCCCAGTCTCCCCAGGCAACAAGTCTGATAACCCACCTCAAGAATGATCAAGGGTCATCTTTTACCAAAAATCCAAAACCCAAACGTTTATTCCAGCCAAACCTTTCACCTATCCCATCAGGCTCCTCTGTCCAGGAGTCCCAACCCTCTACTGTCTAAGAAAAAACACTATCAAGTGTTAGAAAACCCTCCTCGTTCATAGCCATGGGGTATGATATTGAGAAATTTCCAGAGAAAAATAATCTACGCCGGGGAACTCGCTTGGTGAAAGCCCAAGCGACTGGTTCACAACCAAAGTCCTCCAAACCGGGGGCCTCTAAGTCTGCGACTAAAGACAAACCCTCTGGATCAGAGATTTCCTTAAGAGCCCCTCGAAATAATCCCTCCGGAGCAGAGGCATCCGAAATCGCTTCTCAAACAAAGTCCTCCGAAATTGAGCCCCAACCGGACACAGACCTCTAGAAGAGACTGACGCTCAAACATCCGGGCAGACCATTGAGCCGGAAGCTGACACTCTTCCATCCAAAACAACCTATAAACCTTCCACAATGATGGAAGAAGTGATGGAGGATAGTGTCGAAGATGCCCCATTTGAAATAGAAACCTTAGGTCAAACCGGTGATACCGTCTCTGACAAGAAAGGGACAGGCAAAGTCAAAGTTGGAATGGCTCATCCGGATCTTCCGGAGTGCTTAGAGGGCAAGGTAGGACCTTACTTTCAGAAGGTCAACATGAAGTATCTGCTGGCCATGCAGAAAATCAACTACGTTTACACTCATACCGCCGAGCTGGGCCGGATCCAGACTAAGTGGGGGATCCCAGAATCAGTGAAGGTGAGGATACCAGTCACACCAGAGACTCCGATGGACTATAAACTCAATGAAATTGTAATCTACATCGAGTTGTTCAACTAGGGGCTCAGATTCCCCTTAGATCCAGAGATCTTCAGGTATTTTCACTTGATCAAGCTTTGCCCCAGCCAGTTAAGTCCAAATGCTTGGTATTCCCTCATTGCCTGCATTATGGAATCAAGGATGTCTGGCATTCCTCTCTTTGTGGAGCAATTCACTACTGTGGCCAGCCTGTGCAAAAATCATCACATCCCTTTCTACCACCACAATATGGGAGACAATTTAAAAGTGGTAAATGATCTGCTAGAGTCAGAGAAGAGCTGGAAGATTCAGTTTCTATTCATCAGTGGGTCATGGGAGAATGGGAGAAAAATCAAAGCCCAGACTAAACCTAGCATGCTCACTAGTAGGTGGAAGAGCACAGGTAAGTCTTCTATTTTATCTTTCATTTTCTCTTTTTTATTTTCACGAATATTTGAGTCTTGAGTTACTTATTTCTTTCTTACCAGTATTACCGAAGGAGTATACCGGACACATTGAGGAGAGGCAAACAACATGCGCTAAGATGAATGCATGGGCCGCAGAACGGTGAGGGAACGCTTTCCACAACTGTTTTACCTCCGGTAACCTGGTGAGATCTCACTTGTGGAACACCACAGGCCGAAGGGATCTCACCTGGGAAGAATTGACCACTAAACCTCCCCCAGCTGCCATTCTTAAGCGAACAAAGGGAAAAGATGGCAAACTGGCCTTGCCCTCTAGAGCCAAAGCTCTTAGAAAGATGAAGGGAAAGGGAAAGAAGAAAAAGGCTGCAGCAGAAGCAGTTCAAGTTGCTGCAGAAGAGACCGGTCCGGGGAACCCAGGAGGGATCGATGCTACCTTGCTCAAGGTAGTTGAGGATGAGACTATTAAGAAGGCAAGTGAATCACAAAATCCACTAAGGCCTCCTAAAAAGGACTGAAAAAGGGGAGCAAACAACATGAGAGGAATGCTAAGAAGAAAAAGGTCACCTTGGGGAAAGAAGTAATCCTCCACCCTCCGGAGCCTCCACCTCCAGCAGAGCATATTCCCACCAATCTACAATCCGGGGAAGGTACCAGAGGGGATATTGATGGAGTTGACATCAGTCACCTATAAAACATTGGTGTATATTTCAACGATTTTGAGAAAGATGACTTCGCTGGCCCCTACCTTCCTCCAAGCTCTTCTAATATAGTGACTTACAATGGCAAGTCCTACACTATCTCCAAGGAGAACGATGTGGTGGCTCATTCTCTTCTGGGACACATTCAACCAGTGCTTAAATTGGAAAGACAAGTGAAAAATCAGTCCGCCCTCATCAATGCCCTCAACACAGACAAAGAGACTCTGTCAACTAACCTCATCAATGCTAACCAGAGCATTGAGGCACTTAAGAAGGAGCTTGAAGATTTGAAGAAGAACAAGGAAGATCTGTCAACCAAGCTGACCACTTCGGAAAAAGCTAAAACAAAGATCCAAACTAAGTGCTCCGGTTTAGAAAAAAGATCTCTCCACCTTAAAGGAAGATGTGAAGACCAAGGATAGCGTCATTCAGACTCTGTCCGACAAAAAGACTTCCCTTGAAGAGGCTGTTTTTAAGGTAACCAAGGAGAAGAAGGACTTGGTTAAAGAGCAGGAAAAGACAATCCAGGCCAGGATTGATGAGTATACCAACAAATTTATAGACTCTCTAGAAGCTAGAGATGCGGAGGTCAAGTCTGATATGATTTTACTTTTCCATGAAAATTTTCCAAAGATAAACCTTGGAGAGCTATGAAGATATGTAGAGTACGAAGACCTCCCATTTCACGTTATGGTAGAAGGTGATAGGCATGGTTACAGCAGTGGAATAGATTCCTCCACTGATGAAGAAGAAGGGATCGGTGAGAGTTCGAGTGCAGAACTCAAAAGCCCTAAGAAAGGAGATGACGCATGAACATCCGAAGGGAATAAGCCCTAAGGTTTTTTTACTATATTTTTGTTTTTCCTATTTTGTGAACTATTAAAGTCCTTGGATGGCCAAGGCATTTTTGTAACTGTATCCGGTTTGAATCCGCATAAGCCTAAAACTTAAAGTCCTTGGAATGGCCAATGCATTTTCTGTGTTTTAGTATCACTGTCCGGTTTTGACCCGGACATGCTTATCCTACCCAATTTTTTCTTTGTTTCAGACTTATTTTTAATTTTAATGGCTAATGTTTAAAGAGCCCTTCTTTACTTTACAAATATTTAAGATGAGAGTGTTTAAAAATCTCCGATGATGTGTATTTAATGACCATCATTCACTCCGGATATTTTAAGAAGGCATCATATTTTATTGAAAAAAACAGACACCTCATTAAAACCTCCCCGCGCCACCAGGATAGGAAAGAGTATGCCCCCTAATATTTACATGGACTTTAAACAAGTAAATATTTATACAACTTTCATTCCAAATATAACCGGAGGTGCTCAATGTTCCACGGGTGCTTTAGGACTCTTCCATCTTTGTCTTGTAGCCTATACGTCCCAAGCTTAAGTCTTTCAAAGACCTTATAAGGGCCTTCCCAATTTGGAGCTAGCTTGCCGAACTGCTTTTCCTTAGTATGTAAGAAAACCTTTCTTAATACTTTATCTCATGGTTGAAAATCCCTCATCTTGACTTTGGAAGCAAACCCGTTTCTCATCAAGCCTTGATAATGGGTGGTTCTAAGATGGGCCTTAATTTTTCTTTCTTTAATTAAGTCCAACTGACTTCTAATTGCTGATTCATTAGCCTGTTCAGAATAGTTGTGGACTCTATATGATGGTAGAGTTGCCTCTATAGGATTAATTGCATCCATCCCATACACCAAGGCAAAAGGAGATTTTTGTGTTGCAACTTCAGGAGTAGTTCGATAAGCCCATAATACTTCTTGTAAGTAGCTTGGCCACTTCCATGCAGCCCCTTCTAAATTCTTTTTTAGACCGGACATAATGATTTTGTTTGCCACTTCAACTTGACCATTTTCCTGTGGGTAGAAAGGAGAAGAGAAGCAATGCTGAATGCCTCTAGAGGCACAAAAATTCTCCATATCCTTGTTATCAAATTGTGGCCCATTATCTGTGGTTATTTTTTGTAGAACCCCAAATCTGCAACAAATGTTAGACAAAATAAATTTTATAACAGCTTTTGAAGTAGTGCCCGCCAAGGGGGCTGCTTCTATCCACTTTGAGAAATAATCAATGGCTACAATAATAGTCCTGCAACCTCCGAACGTTATTGGTAGAGGGCCAACCAAATGCAGTCCCCAACGAGCAAAAGGCACTGGCTCAGATATTGACTGCATGAGAACTGCTGGGATACGAATTTCATTACCATATCTTTGGCATGGGTCACATTTGTTCACCAACTCCTTGGCATTTGCTATTATGGATGGCCAATAGTATCCGGCCAACAAAACCCTCCGGGTTAGAGCTCTATAACCACAGTGTGCAGACCCCTCTCCATCATGTAGTTCGGATAGAACAATTTGGGACTATTCAACCCCCAAACGACGCATGAGAGGTTTGCTAAATGACTTTTTATAAAGGACCCCTCTTATGATCAAGAAACCACGAGCCTTGTGTTTCATTTTTTGGGCTATAGCCTTCTCCGAAGGCAAAATTCCATCAGAGATTTATTGAAGAAGGGGAAATATCCAATCTTTGGGTTGAACCACTTGTACACTTAAGCTCTCCTCCTCTTTCTTGCTCTGGTCTGGTTGTATGGATGGGAATTCTTGCACATGAATCCATGGGTAGGACTCAGAGTATGCTATGGTTGCCAAGAAGTGTGCCAGGGTGTTTTCCGATCTAGGAATATGCTCGTAGCTCACATTTTTTAAGTTGGATGCCACTTCTTTAAGAATAAACAAGCATTTGATCAACTGCTCCTTATTGGCCTCAGATTGACCTTGAGCATGGTGGATAAGAAGCTGAGAATCACTCATCAATGTAACTCTTTTAGCCTCACACATAAAAGCCAACTTTAGACCAGTTATAGCTGCTTCATATTCAGACTCATTGTTAGAAGCCCTAAAAGCAAAGCATGTAGCCTGGTATAACTTATCACCATACGGAGAGGTTAAATAGATCCCAGCCCCACGACCCATTGTTCTTGATCCTCCATCTGTCCGGACAACCCATTATTTTTTAGCTTTCTCTTGTAACTTTTTTAGTACTTCTGTTCGAATGAAATTCTACCATGAAATCAGCAACAGACTGAGTTTTAATTGCAATTCGAGGAACAAAATCAATGTCGTAATCGCCCAATTCTACTGACCATTTGGTTATCCTCCTTGATATATCTGCTTTCTGAAGTACATTCTTCAAGGGAAAAAACGTTTGGACAACGATGGAATGAGACTGAAAATACGGCCTCATTTTTCTTGCAGCAATCACTAGAGCTAGCACCAGCTTTTCAAGTTTTAGGTACCTCTTCTCAGCATACATCAGACTCTTGCTGATGTAATACACCGGACGAGGATAATTGTCCACTTATTGGCCAAAACTGCACTTATAACACACTCCGACACAGCCAAGTATACAAAAATTGTTTCTCCGTTGACAGGCTTGAAAAGGGTCTTGGGGAAGACAAATGCTTTTTTATTTCATAAAACGCCTGGTCACACTGTGGAGACTAATTGAAGTCTTTAGCACCCCTTAAAGTCTGAAAAAACTGAGTGCATTTATCCGAAGACCTCGAAATGAAACGATTCAAAGCAGCTAACCTTCTTGTCAGCCTCTATACTTCTTTAATATTTCGGGGAGAGTCCATTTTTAACAGAGAATCAAGTTGATCTGGATCAGGCTGTATCCATTTTTCACTAATTACATATCCCAAAAACTTTCTGAATTGCACCCCAAACACACACTTTTCAGGATTGAGTTTCAAATTCACCTTTGTTAAGTTGGCAAAAGTTTATTGAAGATCAGATAGATGTAAATATTCTTCTAGGCTTTTAACCATCATATCATCGATATATAGTTCTATATTTCTTCCAATCTGATCAGCAAAAGATTTATTTACCAACCTCTAATAAGTAGCCCCGGCCTTTTTCATCCCAAAAGGCATCACCTTGTAACAATGAAGACCCATATCTGTAACAAAGGTAGCGTGTTCCTGGTCTTTCAGATCCACCTGTATTTGGTTATAACTGGAGAAGGCATCCATGAAGGACAATAACTTGTTTCCAGATGTGGAGTCTACCAACGGATCTATTCGGGGGACTAGATAGAGATCTTTTGGGGAAGCTCTGTTGAGATCAGTAAAGTCGATACACATACGCCATTTTCCATTCTTCTTCTTTACTAACACTGGGTTGGCTGTCCATAAAGGATATTGAGACTCCTTTATGTGCCCCATCTTGGTAAGTCGGTCAACTTCTTGAACTATTACATCAGCTTTCTCCTTAGAAAAAGCTCCCTTTTTTGCACAACAGGTGCAACATCTCTCCGGATGGACAGCTGGTGTGACATAACACTTGCAGGTACTCTGGTCACATCAGCATTGCACCAAGCAAAACCACGTTGGTGATTTGTTAAAAAGGACAAAAAAATTTCTTTAATTCTGGTGCCATCTTGGATCCAATTTTAACACTCATTCCTTCAGCCAGAGAGTGAGTTTCAACTTCTTCGATTGGTATCAAAACACCAGGCGTCTCTCTGGGGTCATCAATTTCACCCTCACCCTCAGAGGGCCCCAACAACTGCTAATCTTCATTAATCTGGACTGCCCTCAGAGTTTTAGGGGCAAGAGCAGTTGCATAACATTCTCTTGTTATTTTTTGGCTACTCCGGACAACTCTCACTTGTCCTTGAACTGCCTATTTTAAATATTGATGGATTGTTGAAGCCACAACATGCATCCTAGAGAGCCAGGACCTCCCAAAGATCGCATTGTAACATGCGGGGAAATCCACCATAATGAATAGTACTCTGACCATCTTCTTGAAAGGGCCTTTGCCCAGTAATACATCCTCCTCAAATTCTCCGATGACATCCACAGAGCTCCTTGTGAAGTCTACAATAAATATGTTCGAACGCTGAATCACTGCCAGATTTTTTATCTGTTTATAAGAACTTAAAAAGAGAACATAGGCTGAGCTGCCAGTGTCAATCAAAATTTTCTTGATGTCATTGCCTCCAATGGAAGCTCCTATCACCACAGCATCCTCATGAGGCCCAGCTATGTCTCTTAGATCATCTTCATCAAACACAATGAAGGGAAAAGGGATTTGAGATTGATAAGAAGATATGCCTCCCTCCAAGTGAGTAGCTAGAGTGTGAACATGCCTCTTCCTTGAAGAAGGAGTTGACGCTGTCATAGTGTCCCCTCCGAATATAGTAAGTGACTCAAAAAAACTTATGAGTCCAGAAACTGTCTTAGTATGTTCTGTTATCACCCCTACTTTATTCCGGGTTGGATCAGGATCCAAATACTCTGATACGATACCAAATCTTTCAATGATTACCATAGCCCCGTCCGGAGCAGACGTCCCCGTATTATTTGTTGGGCCAATCCGATGAGCATTGTCAGGCCTATTTCCACTTCTTCTCTTGACATAAGCTCCTAGCTTCCCTCTTTCAATCAGATTTCGCACCTCTTGTTTCAGAGCGATGCAATCTTCGATGTTGTGGCCAATATTATGAGGATATTGGCAAAAACAAGTATTACGACTTTTCTTAGGAGATTGAAGTGCTGCTGGCTTCTTGAAATGCACCTCATCTTTTGTTTTGTCATAGATGGTTGCCACACTTTCTTTCAACTCAGTAAAACACTCCGGTTGGACCCAAGGTCCTCATTTATTTATGGACTGCTGGCTCTGAGTCGGAGCTGGGTGGGATTGAGTTTGTTTGGCCCTATTGGGCCCCTGTCCGATTTCTTTAGCCTTGTATCCGGACTGATTTTGGTTTGGAGCAGCTGGGGCAGACCTCACCTGTCTGTGTACCCTAGTCTTTTTTGTTTCATCTACGTTGATTTACTTTCCCACCTGATTCAGCAAACCCCCCAAGTCATGGCCTTCTTCCTGGTTACCGAATCAGCCAGATTCTCAAGGTTTAACCATTGTCTCATAGAAGCTATTGCTACTTGCTCAAAGGAGTCAGCTAGACCATTTTTAGTGTTAACAAACCGGCTTATATAGTCTTCCAGTGATTCATTTGGCTCCCGGGCACAATGGATAATATTATCTACATTTCCCTTTACCTCCTTACTCCCCACAAATTGCCTTCGAAAGGCCACCCAAAACGTATCAAAATTTCTGATACAACCGTGTGGCAAGCTGTTGTACCATTTCAAAGCACTTCCCATAAAAGATTGGGAGAAGGGTCTACAAAGAAGTTTGTCATCATCATCAAAATTCATCGTGAACATTTTAAATTATTCCAGATGGTTGTCCGAATCTTTGCTCCCATCATACTTCTCCATTTTAGTACTGTCAAACCTCTATGGAAAGGTCTCCGGACAGTATCTTGGATGACAATGAGGATTGCCTCCAATTACGACTTTGACTAAAAACTGTGTCTTCATTAGGTGTTGCAAAAATACCTGGCTCATCATGGAAAGCAAAAGGATCCATCAAAAACTGATCCACATGCCTGTGGCTATGGCTGTGAGATGACCTTTTTCCCAGATGCCTCTTTAACCTCCCATGTCTATCTCTATTTCTTGAATATTTTTTCACCAGCTTTTGTTTCTTCCTCGACCTTCCTTTATCACTACTTGATGACAAAGACTTCTCAAGTTCATCCTCATTCGAGGAGCTACTGGAGGACTCAGATTCTGAGCTCTCCACTGGCTTGGATCAGTGAGATTTCTTGGAGCTGACATGGGTCTTTTTGTGCTCTCATGAGTATTTTTCGATGAGTCGTTCTCCCTTGGGTTGTCAGTATGGTGAATGGATGACGTTTTTTACTTTTCTTTTAAACCCATTTCCGCATTTTTAGTGGCCCTCAACGCTTCTATTTCAGCTTCCAGCCTGTCTCGTTCTTCAGTCGTGTACTCATTATTTTCTCCCACCACCTCCACCAAAGGTGGTGACACTGCTTGCTCATCCGGATTCATCCGAACTGGTTTTTCTTACTGGTTTTGAATGCTAGATTCAGGCACCTTCAACTCTCACTGTGGTGGCCAATTTGGTGTGGTTTATTTTATGCTGAGGGTAATTCAGTTAAATATTTTGGAAAATTTAGTGAGTATTAAATGTTTGAGTGTTTTGTAGTGAGATATTTGAGCTGCATAGTTGTATTAAATTTTCATTACCCTCATTAATGACAGTACTTGGGGTATTTATACCATTAATTATGGACCCATGGGCTTTCGGGTCAAGTTATGAAATCAGGTCAAGTTTAAGGACCCATTTACTTAATAAGTTGATTAACACCTAGTGGTGTGGTTAATTTTCGTCTGAGGGTAAATTTGTAATTTGTTTTAGAGTTTTTTGGAGGTATGTAGGTATTAAATGTTTGAGTAAAGAGTAGAGGGAGAATTAAGCAGCCTAGTTGTATTTAATTTTCATTGCCCATATTAAATGCAGGTGGTTGGGTATTTATACCCTTCTATTTGGGCTTTATGGGTTTTAGGGTCATGTTTAATGGACCCGGGTCATGTTCAAAGACACATGAGATCTAAGTAGAAGAGCAAGCTGCTTAGTCAAGAAGTGTTTAGGTTTTTAAGTACTTTTGTTATAGTCCGAACAGTCCAATGGACTAGGTGTTCGAATTACCCCGTCCGGTCTGATGATCTTGGTCCGAACTGTCCTTGTCCGGAGAGGTAGCAATATTCGGACTCACCAGGAGCCCCTTTTTTAGGTATTTGCTCAAATACCTTTGCGAAAAACCTGAAAAACAGTCCGATGACAGAGGCAGTTTTAATCCGGACAGGTCTTTTGACTTGTGCTATGGTTTTATCCGGACTGAAGAAGCTTTGTGAATCCAAACGGTTTTTTGCCAGAGTTCATGGGACACGTGTCACTTTTTGGTTGGTTGTTTCAGCCATTTTTTCACCTTGAATTTCGCACCCACCTTTTTCAAAAAGCAACCTCTTCATTAATGAGGGTGATGTCATCGCCGTCTTTTAATCATTACTAATCTTTTCGAATTCTCCTAGGAATCAAGACTCCTTTTTTATATTTACTATAAATTGAAATACGTTCTACTGTTTCACCATCACTTTCATTTTTACTCTGCAAATTCTCAAAGCTTTTTCTCTCAAAAACAAAGTTCTACTTAGGTCGTTTATGTTCACAGCTAGGAACGCTCTAATCAAAGGTGGGTGGCTCAACCTCTCTGAGTTAGAAAAAGCGCAAAAGGTTGAAAGGGAAAGGCGTATTGCAGCAGGCTTACCCACTTCCCCTGTCGACAAACCAGCAACTTCAGCCACAGAGTCAGACCAGGTTTCTTCTTCTACAAAGGGCATCAAACCGAAGAGGTTATTTCAAACCAATCTCTCACCTATTATCTCATGTTCTTCGGTTCAAGAATCAGAACCCGTCGTCGAACCAGGTTTAACAGTTACAAGCTTTAAAAAATCCTCCCCTTTCTTAGCCATGGGGTCAGATGTCGAAACCTCTCCTTATAAGTTAGTTGATCGACGCATAGGCCGGCTGGTCAAAGGGCAGGCTTCTAAGGGCACCCCTTCGAAATCGGGTGCCAAGGACAATAGTGCTGGGTCAGAAGCACCCATTAGAGCTCCCAAGGATAGGCTGTCCGGTCCGGAGGGCACTGGCTCAAGTCCTCGAAGAGAAATGTCCATACCAGAGCCCCAACCGGAGGCCAGGAATCAAGAGGATACTGAGGCGCAGCAGTCCGGAAGTTAAGCTGAGCCAAACTTAAACCTCTCTCTCACCACTACAACTGAAAACCCTTCCTCAATTATAGAGGAAATAATGGAGGACTCTATTGAAGAGGCTCCATTCGAGTCTGAACCTTCCGGACAGACTAGTGGTGCTGTTATTGCTCAAAAGGACAAGGGCAAAGAAAAGTTGTGCTTGAGGCATCCGGATCTGCCGGAGTGTCTCAAGGGAAGGGTGGGGCCTTGTTTTCACAAGGTCAATGTTAAGTACCTCCTTGCCCTGCAAAAAATCAACTACGCATTCATCCACACAGCTGAGCTGGGCCGGATACGTACGAAGTAGGGAATTCCGGAGAACGTGACGATGATAATTCCTATGGACCCCGAAACTCCCATGGACTGCAAGTTGAGCGAGATAGTCATCTTCACGGAGCTGTTTAACTGGGGGCTCAGATTCCCCTTGGACCCAGAGATCGTCAGATACTTTCATCCGATAAAGCTCTGTCCAAGCCAGCTGAGTCCCAATGCTTGGTATACCCTTATGGCATGTATTATGGCCTCTAGGCTCTCCGAGATCCCTCTACCCATGGAGGCGTTTGCTGCTGTGGCCAGTCTCTGTAGAAACCCCCACATCCCTTTCTACCACTTCAATATGGGGGACAACTTCAAAGCTGTGGATGACCTGCTAAAGTCGGAGAGGAACTGAAGGACTCAATTCCTATTCGTAAGTGGCGTTTGGGAAAACGGGAAGAAAATCAAGGCTGGAGTCAACCCAAGTGTCCTCATGGAGGAGTGACCGTAAGATATTTTCTTTATATTTTTATCTCTTCTTTTATCAAATTTGCTTAAATTGATGTTCTTATCTTTTTTTTCTTAGCAGTGCTACCCAAAGATTTTACGGACTACCTAAAGTCCGGACAGGTCACTTGCACGAAGATTAATACTTGGGCTTCTGAGAAATGGGGAAACCGGTTTCATGATGCTTTCACGGGGGGAAACTTAGCAAGGTCTCACCTCTGGAACACTACTGGCCGGAGGGACTTAGCCTGGGAAGAGCTCACCACTCAACCCCCTCCGGACGTAGTGCTCAAGAGGACGCACGAACCGGATGGGGCACTTTACTTGCCAGGCCGGGCCAAGGCCCCGAGTAAGATGAAAGGCAAAAAGAAGAAGGGCAAGAAAGTGGCAGGTGGAGCGGACCCTGATGAGGTGGAGGAAGCTGTTTTAACCAATCCGGAGGGGCCACCCCCAAGCCAGAATAATGCTGCTCTCTTGGAAGTGGTAGAGCGGGAAAGTGTTAGGCAAGAAGCTCACTCCCCAACACCCCCAAGGGCTTCCAAAAGAGACCGTAAACGGGGAGCTGAAAGCAAAGATAGGGAGGCCAAGAAGAAGAAGACCTCTAAGGGTGATATAATTTCTCTCCGGCCTCCGAAGCCTCTCCCCCATGTTGATCCCACTGACCCAACACAAGCAAAAGAGATACCTGGTGACTTCCAAACTGATGAGGTCGAAGGGGGAGGTCTTATCATTGATGGGGTAGACATCACTGGTCTTGGTGGGCTTGGTGAGTACTTTATCAACCTCCCAGAGACGATTTTGCTGGGCCTTACCTCCCTCCAAGTACTTCAAACACCGTCACTTTTAATGGTAAGACTTTTACTGTTTCAAGTGAAAGGGACATTATAGCTCATTCTTTATTAAGTAGTGTTCAGCCGGTGCTTGCTTTGGAGAAGCAAGTTCGAAGTCAGGCCGACATTATCAAAGACCTCAAGTCTGATAAGGAGAGGTTGTCCGATGACCTTCTCACTGCCACTCAACATGCTAATATTTTAAAGCGGAGAACGAGGAGCTGAAAAAGATTCAGGAGGAGTGGACCACCAAAGTTGCTACTTTGGAAGACACCATCAAGGATCTCCGGGAGAAGTTGTCCGGAGCAGAGAAATATCTCAACTCTTCAAAAGAAGAGACCAAGGCCAAGGACCAAATTATCAACAACTTGATCAGTGACAAGATTGCGCTTGAGAACACCGTGTCCAAGGCTGCAGAGGAGAAAGCTGATCTGATAAGGGAGGAGGAGGCCAAAATCCAAGCCAAGATCGACGCCTATGCCAACAACGTGATCGACACTCAAGAGCAAATGTATGCCAAGGTGAAATCAGACATGGTCCTGCTCTTCCATGAGAAGTTCCCGAAGAGGAACTTGGGTGATTTGTGGCTTCATGTAGAGTACGGAGACCTTCATTTCCACACTATGGCTGACGGAGACTTGCATGACTACTCCAGTGCTTCTTCTTCTGACAAGGCAGAAGAAAATGTCGGGGAAGGTCCTCCTGAAGAGAAAGACGATCCCAAGGGGAAGAAGAAGATGGCTGAGGCTAAGCCATCTTCAAAGGCTCAGTCTTGAATTGTGAATTATTTTCTACTTTTCATGTTATCTAAACTAAAGTCCTTGGAAGGTCAAGGCACTCTTTTTGTTAATGTATCCGGTATCTGACCGGATAGATCCTTTACTTTGTTTGAAAATTTGGAAGTCCTTGGAAGGCCAAGACACTTAAGTTATTTCAATGAATATCCTTGTTTTGCATAATTTTCGCATCCTTTCATAGTTTGTTTCAATTTTGGTGGCTAGTGTTTAAATAGCCCTTAGTTATTTCATAAATAGTCTAAAGTGAGAGTGTTTAAGTTCTCCGATGACAAATGTTTAAGTGGTCATCATTCTTTTACTTCAATCTGGATGGTGTGACAAAAAACAGAGTTTGAACACTTCGGAAATTTTTTAAGAAGGCACCAAATTTCATTAAAAAAGCCCGGACACCTCATAAAAACCTCCCCGCGCCACCATGGTGGGAAAAAGTATGCCCCCAAATATTTACATGGATGTTTAAACAAGTAAATATTTACACAGATGCTACTCCAAGTACATCCGGAGTTGTTCGATATTCCAAGGGTGGGTCAAAATTCTTCCATCCTTGTCTTCTAGCCAATATGTTCAAGGTTTAATCCTTTCAACAACCATATAAGGTCCTTCCCAAGTTGGGGCCAGTTTGCTGAGCAGCTTCTCCTTAGTGTGTAAGAAGACTTTCCTCAATACTTTGTCCCCTGGCCGGAAATCTCTTATTTTAATCCTAGAAGCAAATCTGCTTCTCATCAAACCCTGATAGTGTGCAGCTCTAAGGTGAGCTTTAACTCGTCTTTCCTCTACCAGGTCAAGCTGACCTCTAATCGCCACTTCGTTAGCGCATTCGGAGAAGTTGTGAACCCGAAATGATGGGAGAATCGCTTCTATGGGAGCTACTGCATCCATCCCATAGACCAAGGCAAAAGGTGACTCCTATGTTGCAGCCCCAGGTGTTGTCCGGTAGGCCCACAAGACCTCTTGTAAATAGCTGGGCCACTTCCCAGCAGCTCCTTCCAGATTCTTCTTTAAACCGGACAGTATAGTTCTGTTAGCCACTTCAACCTGACCATTTGCTTGTGGGTAGAAAGGCGAAGAGAAACAATGTTGTATACCCCTTGATGCACAGAAACTCTCCATTTCTCTATTGTCGAACTGTGGCCCATTATCTGTCGTTATCTTTTGTGGAACACCAAATCTACAACAGATGTTGGATAAAATGAATTTTATGACAGCTTTTGATGTTGTTCCTGCCAGGGGGGCTGCTTCAATCCACTTTGAAAAGTAATCTATAGCTACAATTATAGTTTTGCGCCCTCCGGACGCCATTGGGAGAGGGCCTACCAAATCCAAACCCCATCGAGCAAAAGGTATAGGCTCAGAAATTGACTCTAAAGGGATGGCTGGGACATGAATTTCATTGCTATATCTCTAGCATGGATCACACCTTCTTACCAGCTCTTTAGCATCCTGCATGATAGATGGCCAATAGTAGCCGGCCAGTAAAACTCTCATTGTTAAAGCTCTAAATCCACAGTGAGTTGATCCCTCACCATCATGCAATTCAGAGAGAACCACTTGAGACTCATCATCTCCCAAACACCGCAGAAGAGGTCTACTGTAAGACTTTTTATACAGAATGTCTCTTAGTACGATAAAACCACGAGCCTTGTGCTTCAGTTTTATTGCTAATGATTTATCCGGAGGCAAGATGCCGTCGGAAAGGTATTGCAGGAGAGGAAATCTCCAATCCTGAGGTTGTTTCACCTGTACTTCAAAAATTTCCTCCTCTTTACCCATATTAAGTTGAATGGAGAGGCTCTCCAGCACATGGATCCATGGATATGACTCTGTGTAAGCTATAGTTGCCAATGAATCTGCCAGCTCATTTTCTGTCCGGGGTATATGCTCATAAACAACGCTTTTAAACTTGAGTGCCTCATTTTTAAGAAGAAGCAAATACTTCACTAGCTGCTCCTTTTTAGCCTCAGATTGACCTTGAGCATGGTGGATAAGAAGCTGGGAGTCACTCATTAGCTTGACCCTTTTAGCCCCACAAATATAAGCTAACTTTAAACCAGCTATAGCTGCTTCGTATTCGGACTCATTATTAGAAGCCCTGAAAGCAAAACATATAGCCTGGTACATTTTGTCACCATATGGAGAAGTTAAGAACACTCCTGCACCACATCCCATAGTGCTGGATCCACCATCCGTCCGGACGACCCAGACCTTTTCATCCTTCATCCTAGTAGTCAGCTCCGAATCTCTTTCAGAGTGGAATTCAACTAAAAAATCAGCCACAACTTGGGCCTTGACTGCTGTTCGGGGAGAAAAATCTATATCAAAATCCCCCAATTCTACCGACCACTTAGTCATTCTACTTGAAATGTCTGCTTTTTGGAGAATATTCTTCAATGGAAAAGATCTACGGACGATAATAGGATGAGCCTGGAAATAGGGCCTCATCTTTCTTGCAGCTATTACCAGGTCTAACGCTAACTTTTCGAGTTTCAAATAACGCTTTTATGCATCTATCAAGCTCTTGCTGATGTAGTACACCGGATGGGGGTAACCATCCACCTCTCTCACCCTCACCCCCAGAAAGCCCCTCAAATTGCTATTGCTCGTTGATTCGAACTGCCCCCAACGTCCGGGGAGGCAGGGATGTAGCATAACATTCTCTTGAAACCTTTTGACTGCTGCGGAAAACTCCTACCTGTCCTTGAACAACATATTTCAAACATTGGTGGACTGTCGAAGCCAGTGCATGCATCCTAGAGAGCCAAGACCTCCCTAAAATAGCATTATAGCAAGTGGGACAATCTAGCACAATAAAAGTATCCTGACCATCTTCTTGAAACGGCCCTTGCCCAACAGAACTTCCTCTTCGAACTCCCCGATCACATCTGATGAGCTGCCAGTAAAGCCCACAATTGATATGTCCGAACGCTGAATTACGGCTAGATTTTTCATTTTCTTGTAAGTGTTTAAGAAGAGGATATTAGCTGAGCTTCCAGTATCCATCAAGATTCGTCTTATGTCATTTCTCCCAATGGAAGCTCCTATGACAACAGCATCTTCATGTGGGCCAGCTATATCTCTTAAATCATCTTCATCAAAAATAATGAAGGGGAATGAAATCTGTGATTGATAGGAGGTCATGCCTCCTTCTAGCTGGGTAGCTAAAGTACGAACATGCCTCTTCCTCGGAGAAGCAGTAGGAGCTGTCATAGTATCCCCTCCGAAAATCGTAAGTGACTCAAAAAACTTAATGAGCCCGGAGACCGTTCTAGAACTCTCCTCAATGGTACCCACTCTATTTCGAGTTGGATCCGGATCCAAGTATTCTGATTCCACATCAAACCTTTCGATTATAACCATGGCTCCCTCCGGAGCAGCATTACTTGGACCAACTCGGTGAGTATTGTCAGGCCTATTACCTCCTCTTCTTTTGACATAAGCCCCCAGCTTTCCCCTTTCAATCAAGTTCTGAACTTCTTGTTTTAAGGCTATACAATCATCAGTGGTATGGCCAGTATCGTTGTGATACTGGCAGAAGGAGTTATTGCGATGCTCTCTATGAGATTGCAATGTGGCCGGTCTTCTATAGTGTACCTCTTCCTTTGTTTTATCATAAATGGTAGCCACACTTTCTTTCAATTCTGCAAACCACTCTAGTTGAACCCAAGGACCTCTTTTATTTCTGGATTGTTGACTCTGGGCAGGTGCAGCTGGCTGAGATTGAGCTTTAGCCCGGCCATGCCCCTGTCCGGTCTCCTTTGCCTTGTTCTTGGACTGATTCTGATTGGGGTTTGGTGCAACTGGGGCAGACCTCACCTGCCTGTGTACCCTAGTTTTCTTCGTTTCATCAACGTTAATCTGCTTTCCAACCTGATTCAGCAACCCTCCCCAAGTCATGGCTTTCTTTCTGGTCACTGAATCAACCAAATTCCCAGGGTTTAAGCATGTCTCAAGGATGCTATTGCTACTTGCTCGAAGCAATCAGCCAACCCATTCTTGGTGTTCACAAAACGACTTATGTATTCTTTCAATGACTCGTTCGGTTCTTAGGCACAATGGATTATTGTATCCATGTTGCCCTTCAACTCTTTACTCCCAACAAACTGCCTTCGAAAGGCCACCCAAAAAGTATCGAAATTCTTGATGCAGCCTTGTGGTAGGCTGTTATACCATTTTAGAGCACTCCCCGTAAAGGATTGGGAAAAATCTCTACAAAGTAGCTTGTCGTCATCATCAAAGTTTATCATTAAGTTTTTAAATTGCTCCAAGTGGTTATCTGGATCAGTACTGCCATCGTACTTTTCCATTTTAGTGCTGTCAAACCTCTTTGGGAGGTTTCCGGACAGAATTTTGGAAGATAATGGAGATTGCCTCCAATTCCGATCACCACTGAACACAGTATCCTCATTGGGAGTTGCAAAGATACATGGTTCATCGTGGAAGGCAAAAGGATCCATCAGCATCCGGTCTACATACCTCCGGCTGTGAGATGTCCCTTTGCCAATATTCTTCTTCAACTTTCCATGTCTATCTATTTTCCTTGAATATGTTTTTATCAGCTTTTGCTTCTTTTTAGTTCGGCCCTCATCACTGCTAGAGGACAAGGACTCTTCAACTCCATCTTCATCCGAGGAGCTATCAGAAGATTCTGAGCATGAGTCAGAACTCTCCACTGGCTTAGACCGGTGAGATTTTTTTGAGCTGGCATGAGTCTTTTTGGTACTCACATGAGTCTTTGACGGCTCATGCTCTCTAGGGTTATCGGTATGGTGAACAACCGATGCTGTTGGTTTTTCTTTCATGCCCATCTTAGCCTTTTCTGCCCATAGAGCTTCTATCTCGCCTTTTAACCTATCGCGCTCCTCGATGGTGTACTCATTGTTTTCACCCACCACTTCGAGCAAAGCTGGTGGTACTTCCAGGGTGTCCGGATTCATTCGGACTGACTTTTCTTGTTGGTTTTGAATGCTTGATTCAGGCACCTTCGTGCTCCCACTGTGGTCGCCAATTTGGTGTGGTTAATTTTCGTCTGAGGGTAAATTTGTAATTTTTTTTAGAGTTTTTTAGAGGTATGTAGGTATTAAATGTTTGAGTAGAGAGTAGAGGGAGAATTAAGCAGCCTAGTTGTATTTAATTTTCATTACCCATATTAAATGCAGGTGGTTGGGTATTTATACCCTTATATTTGGGCTTTATGGGTTTTCGAGTCATGTTTGTTCAAAGACCCATGAGATCTAAGTAGAAGAGCAAGCTGCTTAGTCAAGAAGTGTTTAGGTTTTTAAGTACTTTTGTTATAGTCCGAACATTCCAATGGACTAGGTGTTTGAATTACCCCGTCGGGTCTGGTGATCTTGGTCCGAACTGTCCCTGTACGGAGAGGTAGCAATATTCGGACTCACCACCTAGCTTAGTCAAAAGGTGTTTAGTTATTTAATACTTTTGTCCTGTCCGGATGGTTCAGTGGGCACTTTATGTCCGAATTACCCCTGTCCGGATATCTCAGTAAGCTGTGGCGAATTTATCCAGACTCATCACCACCAATTTAGTATTCATCTAAATGACGAACAAAGTAGTGTTTTTACAACAAAAATATGGTTTTATTATAATAAAGTACTGTCATTTGTTTAAAGAATGTTGGAGAAATATTTTAGATGCGTGTGGATTATATTTTTGCTAAGCAGCTGAGCAAGAATATGGAGGCTTATATTGATGATATGATAATTGAAAGAAATTAATCAAGTGATCATGTGGCAACATTGTCTTATAATTTTGAGAATTTAAGGAAATATAATCTCAAGTTTAATACGTTAAAATGTTCATTTGAGGTTAAGTCGGGAAAGTTTCTTGGATTTGTGATAAGCAAAAAAATAATTAAAGCCGACCCAAGTTAATTAAAATCATTATTTGCAATTTCTTCACCTAAGTGAGACAAAGAAATTCAAAATTAACAGTTTGATTGCCAATATTATCAAGGTTTATCTCCAAAGCATCGAATAAAGGTCATATATTTTTTGAAATATTGAGAGGTTTTAAAAGGTTTTCTTGGGATGATAAGTGCACTAAAGCGTTCAATGAATTAAATGAGTATATAACTTCGCCTAGAATTTTGACGATACTAGAAGAAAAAAAAAACCTTTGTTTTTGTATATAACCTTTGTCGTGAGCGTTGTTCTTTTGAGAGAAAACGGTGGAGTTTAGAAAGATATTATGCGAGTAAGACGTTAGTTGATGCAGAAACCAGATACTTAAATTTAGATAAATTGGCTTTTAGTCTAGTTGTATCTGCAAGAAAAATGCAACCATATTTATAAGCTCATGTAATCATTGTTCGAACATTTTTTTCTTTGAAGAATGTGCTTAAAAAATATGTTTCTAGAAAAATATCGTGAAGATCAATCAAATTACGTGAATATAAAATATAATTTGAGCCTATAATAACAATATATCACAAGTATTGGTGGAATTTATTAATAATTTTTAAGAAGAGAGAGTTGAAATGGAAGAGGATGAACCGATAATAATTCATTTGAAGGATCAGGAATGGGTAGTTTGAGTCGACATGCCTTTAAGTGTAAATGGTAGTGGAGTATTTTTGTTTTAGTAGTTCTAGGAGGGATGAAGTTAAAATAAGATATTAAATTCAAATTTGCTACTACTGATAACGAATCAGAATATGATGCGGTGTTGGCTAGATTGAGAGTAACTCATATTTGTGAAGCAAAGATCCTTCATTTGTTATTATATTCTCCGTTGGTCGTTGGTCATTCCCAGGGTAATTTCAAAACAAAAAATAAAAAGGTATTTGAAGATAGTAAAACAGATGAAAAATACTTTTGAGAAGGTCACATATGAACAAGTTCTGTGTTTGGAAAATAAAGAAACAGTTGTATTGGTAAAATTCGATTGTTTAGACGATACTCTTTTGATAATAAATTAAGAAATACCATTAACTTTAGGAAATATTGAATGATTGGCTTAAGGAATATTTGGTTGTATTGAATGATAAAATACCGTCTAAAAAATTGTAAGCTCGAGCTTTGTGGTTACGTGCTCCAAAGTATGTTACCCTGGATAGAAGTATATATATGAAAAGTTCTACACGACAGTTGCTAAGGTATCTGGGTAAAATAGAGGCTTTGTTTATGATAAGAGATTTATACGAAGGGGTAGCAACAAAATAATATGGGTTTCAAGATTTGATATGATGTTTTCTCTTAGCAAGAATTAATTCACCAATACTTGCAACCGATAAAAAACAAATAATTGAATATTTTGATAATTTTTAACATTTTACCAATACGAGTCATATTCATAGTGAATAAATGAGATCAAATCATTCTTCATGCACATTTGATATATGGGGTATGGATCTGGTCACAATGAGAATAAGGAAATTTCTAATTGTAATTGTTGTTATTCATTAAATGGGTTGAAGCAAAGATCTTAAAAAAATTGTAAGTTTATACGATGTGATATTTTAAGTCGTTTTGGATTTTTGAGGATCTTAATGACGGATAATGGTCCACAATTTGAAAATGACATGGTAATATAATTTTATAGAATATACTGGATATAATAACATTTCTCCACTCCATATTGTCCATAAGCAAATGAACAAGTAAATGTCACAAACATAACTATGTTTCATGTGATACAAAATAAGCTTGAGTTGGTTAATACAAAATGGTCGGATTTCCTTAATGAAATTTTATGAGCATAAAGAACAACTCATAAAGTTGCGACAAATGAAACATCATTTGCTATATGTATGGATTGGAAGTCGTTATTTCGACAGAAATTGTGGTTCATAGGCACTGAATATTGTACATATAAGTATTGATTTGATAGAGAAATAATAGGATCAATCTCAAGTTAAAGTAGAGAATTATAGGATTTTGATGCATAGTTATTACAATGCAAAGATAAGGGTGAGAAAATTTCAAGAAGGAGATCTGGTGCTAAGAAAGGTATTCCAAGTGACAAGAGATAAAATGCTGGAAAGTTGGCTTCTAATTGAGATTGGCCTTTTAAGGTACTATCTAAGGGCATAAAGGTTCTTACAGACTGATGGATATGGATATAAATCCATCAAAATACCCTTGGTATATTCGTCATATTAAATTGTACAAAACTCAAATGTAACATTTGGTCGGTGAATTCCTTTTTTACATAGTGGTTTAGAATGTTTTTTAATAAGACACCGTAAGGGTCATTATGAATAAAACGTCTTGGGAAAAAACTTGTAAAGCATTGTCATATTTTTATTTTCAGATTTAAAAAGTGAAGTAAGAAATAATATTTAAATGTGATGGTGCATCGTTTCAAATCGACGTTTACTAATAATTTTCCATGGCGAAATGTTGATAATTTATAAAGCAAAAATTAATAATATTTTCCAAAGTAACAATCTTCATTTTCCAAGTGACTCAAACCGACGGTTACTGATGATTTTTTGTGACGATAATAATGATGTATTCCAATGCGATAGTTTTTATGAGGTCTCTCTAAATCGACGGTTAAATAACTAACAAGTAATGAGGAGCTACATGAGTTACAAACTTATAATTAAATTATACTATTTCAAATTAATAAGTGGAATAAATTGCACAAGTTAAAAAGTTATGGCTAAAGTATAAATAATAAGTGAATATGTTTATAAGCCCAAACTTACCTGAAAAATGTAAGAGGTTATGCACAAAATCAAAGTGAATATGTTTATAAGCCAAGCCCGAGTAAAACGTGCACGAGGAACCTTTGTCGTGATCATGGTTATAAGCCAAGTATAGCTAATAAAGCATAAAATATCACACACACACAATCAAAACAAACATGACTATAAGTCAAGCCCACTGAATAATGTAAAAAGTCACAATAGTTTTCAAACATGATAGAAAACTTGGTGTGCGATAGATGATGATGTTTACAAAGAATTTATTCAATAAATGGTTATAATAAAGTAGCATCTACAAGATATTTATCAAAGTAACATTCTAATGATATTCTTAAGATAATTTGATAAAAAAAAAACAAAAACACATTTTACATAAAATCGACGTCCAAATATCATTTACGAAACAAATGTCAAATGAGAGTTCCAAAAGTACATTTCTCAATTTATTTTTTTATAATAGTTTCTAAAGTATCCACATGATTAACATCTGTACAAGACAAATGTTACATGAGAAAAGTGACATATAATTGATAAGGAAGAATAAAAGACAAGGAGAAAAGTGTGAAGAAGAAACATGACAGGAGAAAATAGCAAAGAAAAAGTATGATAGGAGGAAAACGCATAGGGAAAACTGTGTAAGGACTAAATTGTATAAGGAAAACTGTGTAAGGACTAAATTGTATAGACTATATAAAGAAGTAGCCAGAATAGGAAGAAAGTAAAATGTAGGGACTAAAAGATGTAATTAACAGGAATTAAAGCGTGTGGGGTCCGCAATTGTACTATAAAAGGACCACACATGCTTCACAAATCCCGAGATGAATAATATGATATTTTTCTCTCTCTACTTAACCTAATAACTCTCACTTTCTCTCTCTAAAATTGACACTAAGAGATTTCTGTATCACCAAATTGTCACTAAGTAATCCTCGTATCGCATAATCACCCCTGGACATTCCTGAAACTCTTCAATAATGTGAGAAATTATAAAAATAGAAATATTAACAATAAAAGCAACATGAAATGATCCGCATAAATTTCAAGCAGACATTGGATGCTAGCCGACAAAAGTTCTAAACAGGCAAAGTAGTATTAAAAATTGATAAAAAAACTTAATGATTCTTATGAAGAGGAGAGTATCCTAGTGATTTTTTATCATTTACATTTAACTATTTCTTTAACATAAATAATTGGAATTTTGTTTCCTTTGATATTGGCTTCGCCTTCGTGTTCAAAGTAATAGTTTTTCCAAGAAACTCTATTATCATCAATATTTGTGGTTTTTGGACATAAGTTTTTATAATATTCAGGTGGATATTTGAGGTATGTCCCCATGAAATGTTTCCTTTTTTATGATCAACCAGTTTCGTGAGTAAGTTTCTATAACGTGTATCCATTAGTTTTTTAGCTTCATTCAAAACTTTGTCAAGTAGTTTTTTTTTTAGTTTTTTCGACGTTGGGTTCATGTTCTTTTTTAGCATTGTCAATCTCTAGCTTGAGTTTATTAACTACTTCTTGCAGATTTTGGTTAGAAGTTTTGAGGTCTTCAATTTCAGTACTCTTAGTTTTTACGTTGGTTTTAAGTGTCGTTTCTTTCTTTAACCATCATGTTTTTTTTTCTTTTTTCCATTCATAAGAGCGTTCTCTTTTATAAAGACTTGTCTGGAAATTCTATTGATCTTTAACTGAATAAGATGGGTGGGGTTGAGGTTCGATATAAAAAATGATATCCTCGGATAAGAAGTGCATGTTGGCAATCATGATAGAGTTAAAGAAGCTTTGCAATATATATTACAAAAAATATGAAGATATTTTATAAGTAAAAGTATGTTGGAAAATATTTACCCCAATTTGAAGGTTCATTTGACGTTGGAGGAGTTTAATGTTAGTAAGAGATGATGAGTATGAACGAGGAAACTTGGCTAAGAAGCGTCTAGTAAATGATTTTTGTTTGAGAAATACAAAATAACCCACGCAAGCATTTAAAAATTAGGTGTTTTAGCATTAGTAGTTGAAAGTAGGAGATATGTGCTGGATCAAATTTGATTATACTTATGACGTTCAACAAGAGAAGGTGGGACATCTTCTCCGATGGGGGTAAGAAATTCTTGGAAATGATAACTCATGTCTTTGGTTGGACTATATATTTTGTTTTTAGCTTGTGCCTTCAATGGTCTTCTTTTTTTCTCTTTAATATGCTTATGACTTTTTAAGGCTATCAATCGTGATAGCACGATATTTTTTAAACGATATTTCGTTTGGTGGTTTAGATCCTTATGTTTTAAGATTATAAATATATATGCTCCATTCAGGGTCTCTGATGTAGCCCAGAAGTCCAAACAAAAACCTTTTTAATTTTATTTTATTCAAATATCTTAGATTATTCAAATCAAATCTAATTGTATAAAGATTTGATTTGATTTGATTTTAAAATATATATTTTATTTCTTTGTATTCTAATGTATGGTTTTGAGCAGCTATTATATAAGGCCTCATATACCTTAAGTTTTAAAGAATTTTTTGGAATAATATACTTTTTTATCTCTGAAAATTTCAATCCTTGTTACCCTTATATTATGGTTTCATCATGTTATCCTTGAATTAAGGTTTCATCTATTGTTGCTTCTTTTTCTATTTCCGCCGCATCATCAGTCTCCTCCGAGACGATGTGCCAAGTCATTGGAAAATTATTCCTCTTCAATACGGGCATTGGTGATAATATGCATTACTTCGTAACTAGGCATGGGCATTTAAACCGGAACCAAAATAACCAAACCGAAGCTGATTTGGTTCCTTCATAATACCCGAATGGTTCTAGTTTTAATTACTCACGGTTCTCGCTTCGAAACCGAACCAAACCAAAAAACCGTGGGTCCCCGTTAGGAACCGTATCCATCTATTAACCCTCAAGTTAATATTATTTGAAAAGATAAATCTATTGTCTATCACTGACATCTCATTATGTTTTCTTTAATAAATGACAACATAGTTAATTCAAAGTGGCGACATATTTACAAACAGTTACGTGTATAAACAAAATAACAAAATATCAACCTTTATATAATCTAATAAACTTGATATCATCTCTCATTTTTTTGTATTGCTAACATTATTTCTTAATATACTAATTTTGGATATCTTTTATATTTAATATATATTTTTCTTATAATCGAACACAATTTAATAGTTTTAATTTTTTAAATGAGTTGTATCTACTAATATTGCAAAGCATTTAAAGTATCGAAAAATACCTGATTGGAACTGAATTAAATACCCATACCGAATGAGGAGAACCGAATCGAACTGAATCGAACCGAATTTTATTCAGTTCTAAAATGGTACTAGTTTTGAAGAACCGAAAAAATCAAGAACCGAATGCCCATGCCTATTCGTATCTATCTTTTGGAAACATCCCTTTTAAAAGATAAAAATAAAAAGTGGAATATATTTTCCTCAGTAAACAAATTATGATATTTGTCTTCCCATATTGGTTGAGCATCTATGAAAAGTTGATCAAGGAAGTTATGTCGGAAATTATTTTTCATCAACCCTTTAGAAATTGCATTAGCCTCTGAAAATTAAAATAGTTTATGACAAGAATATTATATGAAAATAGAAGAATAAATTTTTATAGTATATATGACTTGAACACACTTCTTGTCATCCAGTATCTTTCAGCTTCGCCAATTAGCTCGGGTGATTTGGATTCCCAGTTTCCATTAATATAGAAAAAATAATTCTTCCAATTATAGTCAGACGACAGTATTGAAACTACACCACAAAGTTCTGGAGCAACGACATAGTAGAAAAGAAAGTCGTTGACTTTGTTAAATTTGCATTCACTTAAAAAATGGGAGACTTCAAAATACATATTCGACAAGACATAAGGTATAATTATATTGCTTAATAGCCGCAAACTATTGGGAATAAACTGACTTTGGCATAATATACACAACTATAAAAAAATTAAGATTTTAGGTTGAATGAGGAACTAAATACCCCACTCCGTTGTTATGTAAAATAAACATACTTCAGTACCAACAACGTGATAATGGTATTTTCTATTTGATGGGATGAGAATGTTAACATCGTCAGAAATAGCTTATTTAAATTGAATAATTCGTTCTTCTTCAACTTTGTTTTCAATTAGATAAACTATTGTTGAGAAAAATATTGGTAAAAAGATACAACTTATTTTATCTCAAGTTTGTTACATGAGGAGGAAATCTTTGGAGTAGTAGTTTTATCTAAGTGTTGGTCATTTTCGTCTTTATTAGAAAATGAAGGATATGAGATTTCTTATGAGGAATCATATTTTTTCCTTTAGTAATTTTATTAATTTCAGAAAGAGTATTTTCTAGAGAGATTTCTTCATTTTCCAACGGCTTGATAACATCTTCACCCTTAGTTGATGAAAATGGTCAAGAAGTTTCATAATCATTAGCATTCGACAATCTAAAGTCTTCTTCACATTAGCAACTCTAATGATCGCTTTGAAAATCTAATGGGTTATTTACATAATTGGATTCTCTTGTTCTGGACACTTGATGATGAAAGAACCAAGGTCTAATGTCGAACATTGGTGTGGGAAATCATCGCCTAAATCTAATTATGTTTACTTATTCTATTTATCTTAATTAATTAATCTAGTTAAAAGTAAAAGAAGAAAATACTATACACGCATATTGATTGATGAAAACTAAATTATAGATAATAAGTGTCGTTTTCAAAAAACACGGTTAGAGATATAAGTTAGAGAGAGAACTGAAGAAAGTAAATATATTATAAGTGAAATAAAGGTAACTCAATATATATAGTATATATTGATGAATAATAGTCGTTGATTTGAAAAGAAATGATCAGTCTAGATTAAATGTTATAAGTGTAATGAATAAAGCGTCAAAAAATTATTAGTGTAAAATAAATTACAATATTATTATTTCGTCATTAAAAATTAATAAAATGTATAAATAATTTGATGATACACATCCACGATGGAAGATAATAAAATTAATATGAATTTTACATTTCTTGTTTGGTGATAGTCTTTAAATATATGAATATATTTCAAGACTATGGGGCATCCCGATAAATATATATATTGTTAGGACGTCATTATCTCTATTGAGGAAATGTAAAAATTCATATCATCAAGGTAAAGATGTCGAATAAACATATCATAAAAACTTCAACTAAAAGAAAGTTTAAGGTATTATATACAAAGGAAGCATTGGCAAAATAATGAAGAAATGTAACGGCTAAAAAGAACATATTTCACAGACGACACTACAAGTGATAAGAGAATATAGATATAACACTACATGAGAACGACATAAGAGAATAAGCTCTGAAGATAGGAAGATAATGGAAACTATTTAGAATTACTATAGAGATTGAAAAATGTGATAAAAGTATCAAGAAAGAGAGATTACTTTACTAAAATACTCATAACAGTTGAAGGGTAATATTGTAATTCTTATAACGGATGGCTGACACGTGTCATAAGATACAAATGTCATCCATTTCGTATAATTAGGAGATAAATTTACTATAAATAGGTGATGTAATCATTATGAAAAAATGTTGATTGATTAATATTAATATTACACTTTCTAAATAAATTTTGATCATAAACTAGTCTTTAACTTTTTGGCGTAATCTACAAAGGTGTTTCTTTCATCATTTGGAATTTTTATGTGACATCAAACTTTAACAGTTTGAATACCTGAAACTTTTCATAACTAATCAGTAGCACCTTGAAGTTAAAAAAACAGTTATAAGTTTGGCATAGGTAGTTATACTTCGAGCATCACTTGGTTTAGCTGCATGTTCTTTCGAATCATCTACAATGGCGATCAACATATCAGATTATTAGAGGTACAACCTTCTACCTTAGTCATTATTTATAATTCAAAAGGACTATGAGATACATACATACGTTCATAATCAAAGAAAAAACTACTTGTGAAACAATATTTTTCAACTTCTTGCAAATCTAAACCTAACTATAAAACATGTCTATGATATAACCAGCTATGACAAAATAAAAAAATAAAAAAATGATATTTATGTTTGTACTCTTTTTTATTCGTAAAATATAAAAGTTTTATCCTCAATTGAGGTTTTGAACGACAAAAGTTTATATGAGGTGGTATGAGGAAATAATACATTAAAACTCTCATGAGTTCAACCATAATCGGCTTGGTAGCTCTGTTTGGCATACAATCAGTTTGGTTGGTACAATTCCCTCCAAGAAATCAACTCAGACAAAGTTCGAAAATAAAGTTAAAACATAGGTGTCCACGGTTCAGACTCAACTGTAGTTTGGTTAAGGGTGAAAAAATCAAAGTAATAGTCCTCGTTCGATTCTAAGCAGTCGAAATAATAGTTCTCGGTTGATTCTCTCGTAAGGATTAGTGATAAATAAGTTTATGAATTTAAAGACCTAGCTAATTAGGTATAAGATAAGACTTTATGTGTAATTTGACATAAATAAGACTTTAGGTAAGAGTTCTTAGTACTAAAAAACTCAGAATTTGAGCCTTATCACAAAAAAATTAAACCATGCGTTAAAATACTAAAAGGTCAAGCTAAAATCACTCAAAACGCAATTATTCCTACCCAATTTTAAGCTCACCCAAAATTGGTATAAGCCCATTAATATTTGGACCAAAATACCATTTTGCTAGTATTTAGGGTGTTTTTTCTCTTAAACTCTATCCACTTACAATTTTGTTTCAAAAACAAAAAACAACACTCCTCTTTATATTCTCTTGACAATTTAGATAGATTTTGTAGTTAGATTTTAGGTAAGTTTTTGTTGATTTGGACTGCTTGATGTGTGAATAAGATGGGTTAGATTTAGAGTTTCAAATTTAAGATTGAATTTAGGGATTTATGGTAGATTGAGGAATGAGTTTTTTTCCTGGTTTTTGGTCAGTTTCCTTGCCGGAAACAGCTGAAAAATGGCCAGCACCTATGGTGCAGGCCATTACGCATCATAGGTGTTGTGCATTATTTTTAATTAATATTTTTTTAAAGTAAATTGGAATAAATTTGAAGAACAAATTTAAATGTGGATGGAAAAATGTTTGAAGGTTGAAAAACTATTAGACAACCTATAAAAACAACACACGACATGGAAAAAAAAAATCTAATAATTTAAAATATTTTTTGTGGACGGAGTTATATATTATGTTGGAAAATAAGATACATATTTACCACATTTCACAATATTAAACAAATATGATTGAGTATGACATTCTTATGACCAAAACGTCATGAGTTCGAGTCCCTCTACATACCTTTTCTCGGCCGAGTCTGTCACCTTGTGTGGTTTATCTTCTGGCGTTGGTTTGCAGGCTATCGCGTCAGACTGAGGATTTATCCTGTGCGCACTCATTGCACTCTGAGTAGCGGCGGCGGGTTCCCTTAAAAAAAACAATATTAAATAAATAAAATAAATACTTTTCATATTTAACTCATTTTCTCCTACTATTGCTTCCACAATATTACTCTACTACTCTACGTTAATCATTATTCTTCCTATTCTTTTTACCTCTTTTATCATTCTTACCCAAAGTTGAACCGATTTCCAACATTGTTTTCACTTCTTTCATCCTTACAACATTAATATTGATAAAATTTGTCACCAAATTTATAAAATGATAATTTTTTAGAAAAAGGATAAAAGAATAAAATTTTGATTTTACTTATTATTATATTTTATTGTTCTTTTTATATCAAGTGATAGTTAAGAAAATGCTAAACGAAATTATTAAATTATTTAAACTTCAATCATTTAAGTATATGGCGCTTTTGTTTTGTTGTTATTTAAAAGAGCTGATATAATTTAATGTCATGTCGGGTACTTTTCGGATGCAATTGAGATTGTGATCCGCTCTCAATTTGGATTAGGTTACACTGAACCAGCTGTTTAGATCAACATTGGACACTGGGATTCGATCAACATTGCTGTATGCTCTTTATTCATTTAAAATAAATATGATGTTTACGGTACGAGCTTTTAATTATTTATATTTTATGTTATTATTTATGATTAAAATTTATGATCTCTTAGCTACTATCGATTAGATATGGTATGTCGCTGTTGGAAGTAGATGGGATTATATTGACTAACAAAATATTTTACATTTGATTCATACCATGGTCCAAAAAAAGCAAAACAATTTTGAATGGGCTTCGAGATATTTGAAAATGGTTATGGAAGAAAATGATTTTGAATTTTCTTGTGCTATAATCTCATATATGAACTTGCTTTGATGAATACCATAAATATAAAATTCAAACGTGAGTCACATGTTATGCGACTTACATATCAACAAGAACATAGTTGGGGGAAAATTGAAGATGGTAAAGAGTCTAACAAATCTTTGGTTGCTTGGAATGATGTTGTTGAACCGTCCACCGTTGATCGAATGAACAAAAGGTTAAATAAAACATAGGGGATGTTAAAAAACCAAGAGAAGACGATCAACTATTTTCTAGACCCATGGATTAACCTATGTAAAGAGAAGTGTGTTCATACATACACTAACAAGATCAGACATTTTGATAATATGGAGTGTAAAGCATGCATGCTACTTTGAAGAAATATTTAGGAACAAGAAAATAGTCTAAATACATACCAAACATTTTCATAATTTGATATATTAAACAACTAATCATTTCTAGTAGTAATTGTATAACAAATATTTTAATAATTTCATATATTAAACAACTAATTATTATAATCATTTTATTTGAAAATGGTAAAACATACATCAGATTCCTCAAACATGTTGAATGTAATCCTCCAATTCAATTTGCTTTGAGAATCAAAATTGAACCCACTTGCATCTCATCAAGCAATATATGACAGCCACTATGTATAATCGACATGCGTCACCGAACGAAGTAGGGGAAATTGATCCCTTATCCACGTGTTGAGGAGCGCAATACACTCATGCATTATCTCGGTCCCCTACAAAGCCTCTCTAATATGATGATACATATATTCCAACACGCAACACCTTGAGCATAGTGATATTTGGTTGGTCAAGTCTCGTGGGACGAACATATACTTGTAATTGATGTAAGTATTGCTCTTGTCAGCAAAAATACTACACCTCCAACATATGAATAATATATGCACGTGCAACCTGATACACCATATCTTCATTGAACAAAATGTTATTGTTGTGGCAGGCGTGGCTGTTAAACCTGGTCCGGAGAAAATTGTGGCCTGGCCCAACCCATTTTCAAAGTTCAGTCTCATCACTAAGCTCAGTCAACTCAGTCGAATCTACACATATGAGTGATACAAAATCGATAATGGCTAGTGTCTTGTCATCTTTGACTGAAATAGACAAGAAATCACCATCGTGTTCGTATGGATTTCAATGGTGATATTCATCTCACCAAAGTTGAAAAGAAAACTGTTTGTTTTCTGATGTCAACACTCTATGAATACCTCTGTGATCATGGTGTGTGTTTATGTTACAGAGATCATATTGGTCTCCTGCCACATCTATACGTTACTTTTAAATCCTGAAATGATATCTGTTTGGTTCTCCTTGTTTATGTCTCTAAATCTATATGTAAGGGAAACAGAACTCAAAAGGGATAATTATAATTCCAAGTTATTTTACTTCTCTCTATTGTCTATTCAAATACACACCTAAGAGAATTTGTGTTCTTAGAGGTAAATCTTCTTACTTACAGTATTATCTCATAGTCCTTATTCTACCATTCTTCGAACCTTTCGTCGGGTTTCTAATTTGGATTTATCGTGCCTAACGAGTCCTGTAACATTGGTATCAGAGCCATTGATCTCCCGGACCCAGATTTTTTTCCTCTTTCAAGTTAAGCAATCATGGAAACTAGGGCAAAAGATTTGATCGAGGTTAACAAGCAACTTGAGAAGATGAAGCAAGTTCAGGTCGATCTAGCCAAGCAAAATGAAAAATATCGTGTGGCTCAACTCCAACAAAACGATCTATTGAGGAATGGGATGACTGCTCGATTCAATAATATTAAGAGCATGTTCGTGGAGTTACACCCTATTACACGGAACCCTTAAAAGCGTTCGCTGGTCGACGACGATCCTTCACATTCCGGTGTTTTCACGATGCTTCTCTAAACATTCTCTTCGGAACCACATGATTCATTGAACCTCGTCCAAGGTTTGAATCGTAGAACCGATCAGGAGCGTAATATGACAGCAACAAGCGGTTTTCTCACCCGCCTTACTAAGGTTGGGTTTCTTATTTTTGATGCATTCGACCTACGCGATTGGGTTTTCAAATGCGAACAATTCTTTGCGCTTGATGGAACGCTAAATGAATCGAAGGTAAGACTCGCTACTATCCATATGACAAGAAAGGTATTGCAATGGCACCATAACTATATTGCAGAACGTTTCAATCGATACCCACCATGGACAGAATATGTTCTTGCGATCTCTACTCGTTTTTTAGATTGTATGTTGATCCATTATCGGAGTTGGTTAACTTACATCAAGGGACTGATTCGGTCGAGGTGTTTCATGATAAATTCGAGTGTAAACTCACACGATTATCCTTACCACGAGCCCATGCGTTAAGTTTTTTCTTGACTAATCTAAATCCACATTAACAGCTTCATGTGAGACAGTTTCAGAATGTAATATCTGTTACCGAAGCAACAAAAATAGCTATGATGCATAAATCATATTTACGCATACTCCCTCACAAACCCTCCTTCAATCCGAACACTTATTCTACTACTAACGCTTATCCAACATCGAAATATCTTAATTAAAACACCAAGCCACCACTTTTACCAAATGCCCCTACCAACATCCAAGCACACTTGAAGCCAAATTTTATCTCCGGAAACAGCCACCAAACACCCCGTAAATTTACTTGGTAGGAGATGCAAGATCGCAAACACAAAGGTCTATGTATGTATTGCGATAAAATCTTCACACCCGACCATCAACAAACCCATCGCAAGCCTCATATATATGTCATGGAAGGTGATGCAAAATCTGAACTTTCCGATGCGGATGCGGTTCATGAAGTCGTAAACACAGCGGTTGTTGAGTCAGAGCAAACACAACCCCCTATGATATCGCTACACGCACTGGCTGGCAACACAACCTTCGATTGTGTGCGTTTGACGGGAAAAAATGGTAGGCGAAAGATCCACATTTTGATTGATCCCAGGAGTACACACAACTTCTTAGACCTAAAGTTGCCAACGAAATCGGTTGCCCTCTCGAAGCGACAAAAGCGATGGTGGTTTCCGCATCCCTGGGAAGCACAATTGTTACAAAATACAAGTGTAGCAATTTTTCTTAGAAAGTACATGGCTATGATCTCACCACCGAGGTAAGACCTTTAAACCTTGATTTTTGTGATTTTGTGCTAGTTGTTCAATGGTTGCACACCCTTGGTCCAATTCTATGGGATTTTCTTAACCTCTGAATAGAATTCAACCTTAACGGTTTGAAGTATGTGCTGCGTGGGAATGTAAACAAGGGATGTAAGGCGATCAACGGAGCAACTTTGTACAAGTTAATATTTCAAGAACCTCATATCGTATTGTTGTTTGTCCATGAGATAACAAATGACACTTTAGACGACTTGAACCCGAAAGCTCTTTTGTCTCATATTTCGGCGATCGAAACAGAATTCTCTACGAACTCTACGTTGCGTGAGTTGATCGGTTGGTACTCTGATAATTTTTGTAGAACCCACAGCTTTACCGTCTTTTTGCGAAGGGTTCAATCACAAAATTCCAGTGTTAAGCAGTTCTAATCCCGTTAATCTCCAACCCTATCGTTACTCATCACTTCAAAAAGATGAAATGGACAAGACGATAAAGGATATGTTGAAAAAAGGAATAATCGAACATAGCTCTAGTCCGTATACTTCCCTAATTTTCTTACTAAAGAAGAAGGTGGTACTTGGAGGTTATGTGTTGGTCTCCTGCCACATCTATACGTTACTTTTAAATCTTAAACTGATGTTTTTTTGGTTCTCCTTATTTATGTCTCTAAATCTATATGTAAGGGAAACGGAAACTCAAAATGGATACTTATAATTCCAAGTTATTTTACATCTCTTTATTGTCTATTCAAATACCCACCAAAGAAAATTTGTGTTCTTAGAGGTAATCTTCTTACTTACAGCATTATCTCATAGTCCTTATTCTACCATTCTTCGAACCTTTCGTCGGGTTTCTAGTTTGGATTTATCGTGCCTAATGAGTCCCGTAACAGTTTAAAAAAAGGACAACGGCTCGATTAGCGACTGAAATATGTAGTATCCAACACTACTCTGAATCGACTTTAACGTCCAAAACTCAACTTTTATTATTGGTGTAGAAGGCATACAAACACAGTTCTCTTTTCTACAAATAATAACTTTGTAGCGCATTAGTAAAGATAATGTAATCGGCAACTTAATATATATTTCAAATAAAAATAATAATTTGTGAAATTACCTCTCGAAACCAAACATAATAGGCAGGGTGGTTTTTGAAGGTTTCGCTAAAAAAATTGGATAAACGATCCGGGGTGGAGCTCGAAAACAAAGTGTTAGTCACATAATTTTGGCGAAGAACAAATGTCCAATAATGAATAAAATTGTATACCCTAAATCTATTAAAACAACCAAAATTGATTCGAAATCATCTAAAAATTGAAATTCAGCTTTTGAAATTAAACATTGTTTCCCGATCCTTGTGAATACGGGAACCAAATCGGTCCGGGTTTCAAAAACCCAAACGGGTCCGATTTCAGTTTAAAAGTATTAATTATTTTTCAACCTGTGCATGCGCAAGCCCATTATCTTCTTTGTACCTCTATGTCAACGTGTTATCCGGCCGTCGTACTATTTAGATATTTGAGTTAGATATTTGAGTGTTAATTTTTTTAAGGAGGAAATTATGCAACCGCTATTCAGAGCGCAGTGAGTACAGAATAAACGCTCAGAAGGTAAACCACAACAGGCTCAGCCGAAAAAGCGTATGTAAAGGGATTCGAACTCATGACCTTTAGTTACGAGCATGTCTTACTCTACCAACTCTTTGGACACTATTTGAATGTTATTTGTATATAAATATTATTTATTTTTCTTAAATAAAAATCCTAATATATAATTTATTCAGTTTTATTTATATATTAGTAATGATTTCCTTTTTTATTTAGATATTAAATTTTATAAATTAAAATCAAAATTATTTATCAAAAATAAAATATTAATCAAATTTTTGTTTTATCGGTCCAAAATATTAACCGGTCCAAATTCAAATCTCCGTTCGTTAAAACCAATTTCAGACAAATTTTACCAGATCATTAGTGGATGAGTTATATAGGGAAACCCAACAACACCCCTACTTGTGAAAGGTGAGAGTTGTTGACCGGTGAAACAAGAAGTTGCCTCGTGTTATGGTATTGATTTCAGGTGTTTGGAGAGTTGATGACTGTTGCTCGTGATAGGCGGAATTGGCGAGTCTGCTTTAGGTGTTAAATGCCAACGGTAAATTAAATTCAGGTAATATGGGTGTTAAAAAAATTTAGATCGTATAATTACTTAACACCTAAATTATTTTTTAGTTGGCTATAATTTTTTAGTTTTAGGTGATAATGCTGGTGGCTGAACAAATTATTAGAGAAAAAATTTTGCCGAGAGGAAAATTAGTTCAAATAAAAAAAACAAAAAAACTATGTATTAGAAAAAAGATAGAAAGTAAAAAACATATGGCAGCTATGAGAAATAAAAAAAAATTATACGTGTTTTGGGATTTTTAGTTTAAAGGTGAATGTAAAAAATAAAAACTATACAAAACAACTTTTAGCTTTTTTAGTATCACCTTACCAAGTAATTTTGGTTTTTTTGTTTTTTTAGCAAATCCCTACGGTGTACAATTTTAAGATCACAACATAGATATTATTGTTTACCACAAACCATAATTTTTCAATACTGCTGTAATTTAAACAAATTAAGCAACACTGACTATCCATCTCTATGAAGTACACTTGCCAAGAATTTTAGGAGAAAAATAGAACCACTACAGTATTCAATGTATTCAATCACAAAGCGGAAACCCAAGAATCAATGTATACATTCCGAACTTCTCATTCAAATTATAGTTTTTATTAAAAGAGAAAATATGAAGCTATAAATATATATACACTTCATAATCTTAAAACAATTAAAATAACCTAGTTTACAGCAAAGTACTAATTTAGATTATGGCTAATGCTGCAGCACAGGATGCAGTAGTTTCAAGCAAAAGAAATGTACCTGACTGACATCGAACCTGGTTGCCTTTTTAAGTTATGGAGAAGTAAAGGGTACATGTCTGTCTATACAGGTTTCAAGTGTCCTGAAACCAAATGTCAAACTGTTTTTCCAATTGCTCCGCCAGCAGCTCTAGATATTATTCCTTGGATATAAATAAAGAGAGGAATAGCTCAAGGTTGTTAATTTTACCCCCACAAATCCGTAATGCTGACATCAGGATCTGATATAAACCAATAATCAGCGTCAATCTGCAAAATAAGCCGGGCAATCGGTTTAGTAACACAAGCGTGATAATATAAACCTGAAACCTGATAAAAGAATAGTTTTTCAAGCAAATCTCATCTCTTCTTTAGATGAGACCAATTACAACTACACATAGGTTGAAATAAGATTAGATCCAGTAACTCGGGTATGGGTAAGTAATTGGGTATGGGTCTGATATATTATACATTGCAAGGCTTTGTCTGACCCGAACTCAGATTTTTGTCACAGTTAGCCAAAGGCCAAAGGTACAAAAAAGAAGCTTTACTTACATCACAGTCTGAAGGAATTATTTTCTGAATGCCAGATGCCTCTTGGCCCATTAAGCTCTCCGAAGAATTAGTCTGATTAACATTGTGTGCAGGAGACGGCTCCGAACTTTCCATTCTGCACTGGCCATGATTCCAAGTTGATGGATCCATAGTTGCGACCTGATTGGTCGTTATGTCTTCCCCTTGGCTTTCATATTTGCTATAGACATAATTAGCATGTGTTACTACTGTTATAGATAGTAATAATGCACAATATGTTGGTTAAGTTTGGATCACAGAAATTTTACAGGAAGAATGAAATGTCTTTGAAAACATTTGTTATTCGTGTATGGTTGAGATTGTAGGGTAAACTCTGAAGTACATATTCTCTTGGATAAGAAACTAAAATGCTAGGGAAATGATCCAAACGACAACAAAAAAGTTGTTTTTCCAATCCCTCATTTTCTCCCAGAATATATTTTTCTTGAGAACTTTACGTAATCTAAGCAGATACCGAACTGGCCTAAATCTCTCCAATCTTGTTTTATAGTCCCTCGATATGCATGTGGTTGCAGAAATGTTAGATTAGATTATAATTGACTATAAAATACCTCAGCAGGTACAAATCAATTGGTCCGGTTGTACTTCTAACAATCATTTTATATTGCCTTTGAGGAAAACCGACATCCTGTATGTGGAATGAATAGGTTAATTAATATAAAAAGATTGGCGTATCATAATCAGTTTGATCTAATATATACCTCGTCAGGATCTGGAACTTCAATATAACTAGCTTGAGGAGCTTTAATTGCAATAAGTGTTTGATCCTGTACCACACAAACGAAACAAGAAAGTGAATAAATTTTATCACCACTCAACTAAAAATATTACAGGAGTTTTCAGAAGTTACAAATGATGACCTGGAAGCATGGTAAGCTCATAATATCATCCTCCGTCAAAAAGAGGTACCTGATGGTCAAATTAGATAAACATATTAAATAAATTTATCAGGTGCAGACTTATAATAAGAAAAAACACCAGAAAAGAAGAGGAACAAAGAAAAGAGAATTGTAAAATACTTTTGATAATTTTCATCTTCTTCAAGAATCCGCAGAGCCTCTTGCTTTTCCCTGATGAAAGAAAAGGATGGCATCTTTATAGACTAGATAGATAAACAATACACAAAAGTCTGTGCAAGGCATGGTTAACTAACCTTATATAATCATCAAGTCGGCTCTCCTCGGCATACAAACTGCCTACTTCGGCCTGTTAAGCCACAAAACATAGTGAGTTACTGACCATCTAAAATACAGGTCGTGATTTGTTCTAAAAAAGGCAGAGGCTAACTTAAGTAAAGGATAAAGACCAGTTGCACACTTCTCCACTATACTCAGAATACCAAGCTAGGCCATTTAGTTGGAATCGGCCACTTATTACTAAGTTATTTAAAGATTTTGTAGAAGATGTTTAAGAGAATTGGCGTTTCCGAAGAGAACCGGATAAAGAAACTGATCAAATAATTCTGTTAACTTGTTCTTCGAGCTTGAAGAAGGCTACAAGAAAGTTTTATGAATTTCTCATTGATAATGGTACAAATTATGGGCGGATAGATTTTAAAACATCACGAGTAACTAAGAGAATACGACTTCTTCTAACACAGGAAAAAAAATGTACTGCACTCCCCAAATACTGCAGCTATCTCACAGTAGGGATTCAAGTAAATTGCAATTCTGTATCACCTTCATTCTGGCCACTTGATCATTTAGTTCCTTTGCTCCTAGATTGTCAGATCCCCTGTTTATAAGGTCCAGTGATCAGTATTGGCACAAGGTGCGTGATTTATAATAATACAAGAAGGAAAGAAACAAGATTGACATCCATACTTCCATCGTATATGGTTCTTTGAAGTTTTTTCTATCAACCCAATTCCTTCGAGAACATTGGTAATGTCATATATCCTCCTCTTTTGGACCTGTGAAAGAACATTATAGATGTTCATAACAGAAACTTGAGCTATTCTCAAATATGTATATATATATATAGGATATAGTACATTACTACATTTTTTAACAAGTCAAGTACCTCTAGTACTTCTGCAGTATAGTTCAGATCAAGGGTTCCATCCTTAGCTCCTTGGATTAGATTAATGAACTTCTTTGTTAACAAGCCTGCCAACCACGAAAACATTCAGTATATCTAGCCAATAACCATAGTTAATGAACAACGGGAGCTTGTATACTTAATGTAATTGCTAGAGTGAAAGATAAGATATAGAATTGCAAAAATAAACTTACCAAGAGAACTATCATACCGACAACTATTAGCTGGATTTAGTCCGTCTTCAGATTCTACGGAGAAAATCAAGAAACAAAGCAATTAATATAAATATTACTCGAGGCCATGTATACAAGTATAACAAACTAAAATGGTGGCAAATAATTATACCAGCAATTGCTTTTTGATTTGAAGCTTTGGATTGTTTAGTAGCCCTGCCTCTCATGCTACGCTTACCACCTTTACGCGCATCTACTTCAACAGACCCTCCAGTAATTGCCTTGCTTTGCCCAGGGATAGCTGGCCTCCCGCTAGGCTGGGCCTCAGAATTGTCTTTATCATTTGCGTGACTTAACTGCAAGGATTGAGATGTAAGGGTTTGTTCCCGTATTATTCTAATGCGGCAAGAAAAAACCAGGAATAAAACAAAAGAACAAACACTATAGTATAGCCTATACCTTTGTTGTAAACTAGATAATATATGTAACCGAACATATATACATGTATATATAGGTCAAACCCTATAGCAGCACTTAGTGAAGCTTCGAGTTATAATCTAAGAGATTATATATAATCTAAGATATTATATAAGCTCCTTGGAATAACTTATATACGTTTTTGTAAACTTTACTATATGCAGCTGAATAGATATGTATATATATTTAATCTTATAATATATATATTTAGGACAAACCCTAGAGTAGCACTTAGATAAGCTCCTAGTTACAATTGTATGAGCACTTAAACGACAGAAAATCTAAGAAGCTTTGAATCTCAAAGTAGTCCTTTATTAATTGGATCATTAATGGGAGGCAGGACATTATTATAGAGACTATATTTGTTATCACAATTCTGATTACTCACAATTCTTAATATGTCAAATTCACAAAAAAAGAGCTCTAAAAAGGCAAAAGTTTCTAGCAAAGCAGAGTTTACAAGGACATCCAGTTGGTCTTAAATGGTGAGTGATCCATCTTTAAATTTAAATACCTTCAATAGTTCAATATTCAAACTACCTTGCAGTAGCATTTGCAACACACCGACTAAAACTATAGACCTCAATCTACTTTAGCAAGGGAATTACAATGCATGGACTGAATATAGAAATCTTAGTTTATATTTAAAATGCAATTGACAGACTGAGATTGCTATATCATAATCCAAGTTCACGGCTGATGCTAGATACGAGAAGTTAAAAGAAGAATTTAAGCAACTACTTCTAAGAAGCCAATAGAACAAGCTGGAGATTCAACCAGCACTCTGCACTTAACTCTTGATTCCTTGTCAATGCATAGATCACACAAAAAAAGACAAGTATGGATAAAACTAAGCTCTACAAATTGAATTACCAGCTACTGTACTGAATAGCATAATAATAATTCACGATCTGACATCAGAATCATATAAACAAAACTAAAAAACATCAAATCGTATAATCTAGCTGACACATTAGTGATCAATTCACATACGACGATAACACAGTCAAATCAAGTAAAAAGGTCCTGCAAATAACGAAATCGAGTTCATACTCTATCAAAACCTGGAAAACTAACTATGATCCATAACCTTAAATGCGAAAACCAGAACATGTCATCGACCTAGCTATCAATCTCATAAATAAATAAATAAAACACAGATGATAATCGAAGAAAAAAACGGCATCATACGAAGAACAAACAAAAGCGTAAAAATCGATCGACTCACAGCGAGACGCGAGAGATCCCAATGCGCGTCGTCCCTACGAGTATTGTTCTGATGATCGGAGGAGTGAGAGAAGAGAAGCGGAGCTGGGGAGATAGAGTGAGGCTGTTTGAACTGGCGATTCACCAAGGTAGAAGATGAAGGAGAAGGAGAGTGAAGAAGCTGAAATTGGAATTGAGAGGGATGATAGGAAGAGCGGGTTGGATCTTCGCTTGAGTTTGACATCGCCATTAGAGCGAGAGAGCGAGGTTTCGTGTTTTCTCTCTCTAGCTTTTTTTTTTTGTTTGGGTATTGGAGGGAAACAAGGGGTGCGTTTTTGGTTGTTTAGAGAGAGAAGGGGGGAGAAAGAGATTTTTTATGAGAGAAGCCTGACGTGATTGAACCACAGCGGGAGATCGAACTAAACACAAAAGAAGCGGTGAGATTTTTTATTAAAGATATATGTTTGGAATATATCCAAATATAATTATATTTATAATAAATAATAATATATAATTAATTACTTTAATTAATATTAAGTTGAGATAAAAGCGCAAAATTAGATAAATAATTAAATCACATAAATAATTGTCATTCAAGTAAGTATCTTCTGAAATTAAAAATATTAAATTGAGATCAAAACAGCAAAGTCAGGTTAATAATTATATTCCATAGTTAGCAGCACATAGCATTCAAGTTTAGTAGGTAGATCATTAAACCTAAATCACAAATTTTATCTTTTAAATTGTAAAATTAGTTCATAACTAAAAATTAATAAATTTAAGCCACGTATCAATGTGAAAATTGTTTGAAAAAATAATCTTGGGGGATTGAAAAAAAAATTAAAAGTTGTTAGTGGTGAAATTTTATTTTATTTTTTAAAAAAGTCAAAAAATATCTCAATGGATCTTTTTTTTGTTCATTTAAAAAAACAAAAATGATGGTACTTTCATATATATATTTTTTAATTAGGGTTTGGAAGATATGAATCTTTTTTAAAATATATATATATTATTTTTCCTAAATTTAATGGACTTTCTTTGTAATAAATTGCTCAATAAAATTAAAATTTAAAGATTTAAAATTTACACGTAAAATATTTAATTTGTTTATTTATCTTGAGCTGTTTTTAAGAGTTCAGTTAATAATATCAAACTTTTGTAAACAGAATATACGCTTTACTTAAATGTTCTTTAGTATTGTTATTAAATCACATCTATATGTTCGATTTTTTGGGGTGTATCTTTTATATTTCTGTTGTTATATTATGGTTTATCTAATTTTTATAAATTAAATTGATTTTAATTTCTGAATTGTTAATGTATATTTTATATAATGATTTATATTTAAAACAAATTAACTAATTAGCTTTTAGGATTTTTTTTCAAAAATATGTTAAATAATATGAAATTGAATAATTTTCTAAACTTTTATCTATCAATAACACAATTGATTGAATAAAAAGTTTAAAAATTCATGCTATAGTTGGTGTATAAAACAAAAAAATTGTAAAAAAATTGTAAAATAAAAAAAAAATTGAATAAGCGGATGAAAAAACACAAACAAAAACCAAATTAATATTTGTTAGATGCAAAATTAAAAGTATTGGAAATGGAATATGAGTTCGGTTAGATTTAGTGACAGTCAACCACGGTAGGAGGATCGACTTCGGTTTGAGTTAAGGTTCGACAAATAAGTTAGGATAAATCCAAAAAAACAGTAGTCGATATATAGAAAGGGTTTGGTTTTGAAGGATTTAGTCTCGAGTAGCTTATTATTTTAGAAATAAGCCTAAATATGGATTCGTTATATTGGTTTTGGATTTGAATGAATAATAGTTGATGTGTTAAGGATGTATAGGTTTGTTATAACTTATTGATGTACTATTTGATCAAAGTTGTTGATAATGATGTTAGTGCAAGTTTGTTATAAGTTTTTGGTGGACTATTTGATCATAGTTGTTGATCTGGATATTGGTAGAGTTTGTAATAATCTTGGTTGTTATTGTGAGCATGGCATATGTTTGTGTTTATATATATCTCATTACAAATTGTGTATATATCTTGGAATAGTACATATACAAGTGTTAAACTTCTAAGAACAAATATTTTAGATAGAAAAGCAAGTGTTACTACAGAAAAATGTTACAGGAGTTTAACGATTTTAGACTTGATGATTTTTTAAGAGAGAATCGATGAGGTTCATAAACTTCATCAAACATGCCAAAATTTATTTAGATGTAAATGAAAGATAATATTTATTTTTTGAGACAAAAAGTAATTAAGAAACTAAAATTGGAATAAAATTGATATCATTAAATGAGGCTTTTGGTCGTTATTTATAAAGTTTACAATAAATTTTAAACCAATTACAAGATTACACATGCAATTCATTTATAACCGCCTAACAAACATTTTTAATAACCAATTTTATTGTTAGACGTATGATCACTCTTGTTTAGTTCTTTTTATGTTCATCTCGCATCTCTTTATGAACCCCATTTAGTCTTATTTAATTTGTCTTACACCTCTTTGTGACTTTTGTTTTTTATGACTTTCGCTTCTTACTTGTTTTATCTTTTACTCGCTCTACTTCGTCTTCCATATGTCTTTTATTACCTTATCATGCCTCATTTTACTTGGTTCATCTTGTATGTTCTGCTTTGTTTTTTATTTGTTTCTTATTACCTTATCGGGTCTTATCTTACCTGGTTCATCTCGTATGTTATGCTTCGTATTACATATGTCTCTTATTATTTTATCAAACCTCGTCTTAATTGGTTTGTCGCGTATGTTATGCTTCATCTCCTACATGTCTCTTATTATTTCATCACGTCTCGTCTTATATGGTTTATTTTATATATTTTACTTCGTCTTCTATTTGTCTCTTATTACCTTATGATGCCTCATCTTAATTGGTCCACCTTGTATGTTATGCTTTGTCTTCTATTTGTCTCATATTACCTTATCAAACTTCATCTTAATTGGTTTATCTTGTATATTATGTTTTGTCTTCCATCTGTTTCTTATTACCGTATCAGACATCTATATTATATAATTACATAAATGTTCATGTTCTCACATTACTATCCGGATATTATATCCTCATAAGGACTTCTCTCTAGTCATTGAGTTGGAATATAATAAAACTGAAGGCTTAAACAATGGTCGAATATAATGTCCGGAAAATATAGTCTAAAGTATTTCCTTTTTTGTACCTCCATCTTCAAGTCATTATTTTTCCATGATTTAAAGCTCATACTTGATTTTATTAACCTTTATTTTTTCTTAGCTTAGGGTTCGAAGATATATTGATTTAAATATGATCTAAATCGTTCATTTGAATGTTTTCTAAATCACTCATTTAAAATATTTTCAAGGTCGGCAAGTTTAATCAAATATCTCTGAGGTTGATTTTCATCAATACACCTCATCATTCTACTCGTACTAGTTAGATTGATAAAGTTGTTACTGAAATAAATTCTTTATGTAAATAAATTGTTTCTCCAAAACTTTATTTTTATCTTCGCTCATCTCCGCCTCTTACTAGTAATGTTTTGTACTTTACTTTGAACTGTGAATGGATTTTAATTATATATTTACTTATCTTTACTTTCAAAACATATTTGTACTTCCATTTTTTTGTGGGGTCAGTATATATATATATATATCACTATTACGTTAGGACACAGTATGGCCATTTGTGTAACCTTAAGGTTTTTTAACCTTACGCTTAGTTTATTAACCATGTTCGCGAATTTGAGATTTTAAGTCAGGAACATTGTGGTTGCTTGCGTAACCTTATGGTTTTTCAACCTTAGGCTCGGTTTATTAACAATGTTCGTGAATTTAACATTTTATATCAAGGTATAGTATGGTCGTTTGCGTAACCTTATGGTTTTTCAACATCATGTTTGGTTTATTAACCATGTTCATGAATTGAATATTTTAAGTCAAAGCACATTATGACCGCTTACGTAACCTTATGGGTTTTCAACTACATGCTTGGTTTATTAACCAAGTTCGTTGAATTATAGTTAGATACAACCCCTTTTATATGGATTTTTAACTTATTGTTCATTAAATGTAGGCATTCACATTAATATCACTTGGCTTATAGCTTTTCTATCATGGAAATCACTTGGCTTATATCCTTTTTAACACGGAGATTACTTGTCTTATATCATTTATATCATGAAGATCACTTGGCTTATAATATTTATTTTATGGAAATCACTTGACTTATAAATATTTCTATCATGGATATCATTTGGGTTTTAGAATTTCTATCATGCAGATCACTTGGCTTATGGCTTGACAATTATCATTTTTTAGGGTTTATTGCATAACCTCACTTTTATTGATGTAAAATTTAAATTTAAACCATGTATAAAAGATCATTTTGAATCCTTAATTGTATTCCAAAGCTATGATAATGTATTTCTAAATATATGCATGGTGAGGGTTTCTATTTAAATATATGAATGTAAACCAACGGATCTTATGATAGTCGAGTTGAGTTATAAGATGTACCTTTATTCTATTGTTGTCTAACCCAATTTTTTTTCATGATGTTATACTGATGAGCAACCTTATTACATTAATATTGAAATTATTTTCACCAACACAGGTTGGCACAATGGTAACATCGTTCTTTCCACGAATTCAATGCTACGGGTTGGATTCCTACAACCGTTCAGTTTTTATTTTATTTTCTATTGACAACCAATCTTATTTATTATATATCGGCTTACACTCACATCAACATGGCACAATCGTTGAAGTATCAGTTCTTCAATTTTGAGTGACATATTCAAACCAAGACAACCCAACCAAAATAAAGGTCCATTCAAACCAAGACAAACTAAAAAATATCTTTTAATTTAATCTCTAACGGACCTCTTCAAACCTAGAAGAAGAGAAGCTTCTTTAAACCAATACAAACTAAGAAGAGCCTACTTCAATTTTATCTCCACTTGACGACCTTTTCAATTGATAAAAGGTCATATTCAAACAAAGCCAAAACAATAAGAATGGGGGAATATTTAAAACAAGACAATCCAAGAAGAACTTCATTCAATTTAATCTTCACTTGACGATCTCTTCAACTGATAATGGGTCTCTTAAAACCAAGATACGCCAAGAATTGTTTATTTACATTTTAAGATCTCTTTAATTGATAAGGGTCATCCTTAAATCAAGACAACCCAAGAAGAGCGCGAGCCTTTTCAAACCAAAAAGAGCCTCTTTCAATTTTATCTCCACTTGACGATCTCTTCAACTGGCAATGGGTCACTTTAAACCAAGACAGACTAAAAAAGAGTATGGGCCTCTTCAAACCAAGATAAGCCATATCCACTCAACGATCTCTTCAACTGATGAAAGGTCTTTTCAAGCGGAGACAACCCAAGAAACATTGGGGGCTCTTCAAACAAAAAACAACTAAGGATAGTCTCTCTTAATTTTATATATACTTTACGACTCTCTATCATTTAGGGAGAAGAACTCATTATGTTTAAGACATATGAAACTTTGAGGGTAAAATTATCTAAAGTTTGAGCCAAGCTTTAATATTTATGGTAGTTTGTGCCAAATTTGTTATCTTCCAGATAATTCACATACTATGTTCAACTTGCAACGCGAATGTATTTAACCATAGGAATTGTGTAATATCCAAATGTATTGCCTTCAGCTCATCTGTTTATATAGTGAAATCACAATATAATTTGAATAGACATTGGGTACATTCTTTTTTTCTTTATCGTCTAGAATATGATTAATGTTAACATTTACGAGGAAAACTTCATCACTAAAAGAAAAGACATATGTAACTAATTAGAATAAACATTCGAATATCGATGATTACTTAGTATATCATGTATACATTTATAGGGTGATCTTCATAACTTATAATATTAATTTAGAGTATTAAAATTTCAATTAATTACATTTACAGGGAAACTTCATCCCTAAAAATATTCACTTAGCATATAAACATTCCAATTAATTACACTTACATGTGAAACTCCATCACTTAAAATATTCACTCATCGTATACATACTTATGGTTCCATATTAGTAACAACAAATTGAATACTCATATTATCAAGCACGTATGTGAGTATATACATGTAATTGGCAAACGTTGATTATGAATAAAACACATGTGCATGTATTCTATCTAAAATCATATGCAAATCAAGCATAATTTTCATAAAACATGAAGCAATTTCATAGTAATTATATTAATATATTTCTGAAAAAATGCAAGTAAAAAGTATACACTTGATAATGAAATCATGTATAGTATTATTTAAATAATATGTTACCAGTATAATTATGTAGTCTTTTAAAACAAGTGTACCTGATTGCATATAAAAACTAGTCACACTAATTGCAATTTCATCTTCTGTGTGATCATATATAATGTTAGATGATTCATTTCTATTACATTTTAATCGCTTATACAATTAAAAATCAGGTCTAATAGGCTGCTACATATGCTTCAGACTGACAACGAACATATAGATATAAGTACTAGAAATATAATAATGTTATGATAGTTAAAAATGTTTTCATTGACCAAAAAGTCATTCAAATTCATAAAAATATATTTTATATAGCTAAGTGTAATCAATAAATACAAATATGAAACTAAGAATCATCTACTAATTCAATACACAAATCCAACGATTAAGCACAAGTAAGAGTCAAACTCCAAACTAACATCATCATTATAGTTAAATCTAAATAATCGTTCATACTTACTGAAACCTAAATACTGAGCCTTATTTTATCAATTATTATCAATAAATTAATATATAGAATCTAATCAAGAATCAACAAGTCGATTACTGATTTTTCCCGATCTAAATCAAACTCGATTCAATTATTCGAAAATCAATCATGAATAAAAATCAAAGACTAAATATCATACTTTAAAAAATACCGATTTCATGATTACTTTGAATTGTCAAAGATCAATTACCTTATATTGGTTATAATTCACAAAAAGAATGATTTACCAGAAAATGAAGAGAAATAAATGACTCAAAGAAGTGGTTGGAGAATACGATCTTTTATTGCTTGCTGATATCGACCTGTTTGATTGAAAAAGCTTAAATAAGTGATTGGAAAAAACAATGATGTGACAATCGGTTGATCTTGAATAATAATCTAGAAAATACTTTTGCGTTAATTTTCCTTTAAATAATGAAAAACCTCAAAACATAATTGCATCATATAAATTCATTTTTATATTTATCTATTTATAAAAAGATTGTTCTCCAAAAAAAACTTTAAAAATTAAAATATTCTTGGTTAAAAGAATATAAAACAATAATATTCTCATTGAAGATGTCATTGATGAGGTTTTAAACAAATGTTACAAAAACTTCTTAAATCTAGAGAAAAGAGAATACAACTTTTTAAAGAGAATAAAAGGATTTTTAAAGAGATAAAGTAATTATGAAACTAACATTTGAATAAATATGATCCCCTTAAATAAGTATTTTGGTCCCTATTTATAGATTTTACAATAAATCTTGAAGCAACTACAAGATTACACATGCAACTAAGTTATAACCACCTAACAAATACTTTTAATGACCAATTATATGGTTACACGTCTGATCAATATTGTTCAGCTTTTTATATGCTTATCTCATATCTCTTTATGGCCCTCATTTAGCCTTAATTAATATTTGTTGCACCTTTTTATGACTTTGACTTCTTATGATATCTGCTTCTTACTAACTTATCATGACTCGCCTTACTTGGTTCATCTCGTATGTTCTGCTTCGTCTCCCATATATCTCGTATTACTTTATTAGGCCTCGTCTTACTTGATTCATCTCGGATACTATGCTTCGTGTTTTATCTGTCTCTTATTACCTTATCTTGCCTCTTTTTACGCTGTTCATCTCGTTTGTTTAGTTTTATCTTCCATACGTCTCTTATTAATTTCTCAGGCCTCATCTCATTTGTTCATTTCATATGTTTTTTCCATCTTCCATATGTATTTTATTACTTTATCATGCATTTTTTTTACTTTCTCGTGTATATTTTGTTTGATCTTTCATCCAAATTTTATTAACTTATCAGGCCTCGTCTTACTTGGCTTATCTAGTATATGTTGCTTTGTATTCCATATGTATCTTATTATTTTACCATCTCTCGTCTTATTTGGTTATCTCGTATCTCAAGCTTCATCTTTCATATGTCTCTTATTACTTTATCAGGAATTGTCTTATTTGATTTATTTATACTTTGTCTTTCATATGTGTTAACATGCACATGTTCTACGTAGCATCTCAGTTGTTGTCTTTGTTAAAAACAAAGAGACAAGTAGCCGCCAGGAAGCGGCTAGGTTTTGTGTTTATTAGAGAATCTCTTTTTTATTATAATGCAAACCCAAGTAAGGCTCTCAATATATAGAGAACTTAAAGGCATAAACAAGGAAACTTAGTATATTGAATATTTTAACACTAAGTGTTTTTTCTCCTTGCAAAAGTGTGTCTCCTAGTTGCTCCATCAGCTATATATTCTAACACTCCCCCTCAAGTTGTGTAGTGGGATCACCAATACCCAACTTGGATAAAACTGATTCGAATGTTCTTGCAGCAACCGTTTTTGTCAGGATGTCTGCAAGTTGGTCTTCGGATCTAACAAACGGAAGTTCGACTGTCCCATCTTCAATCTTTTCTTTTATGAAGTGTCTATCTATTTCAACGTGCTTTGTTCTATCGTGATGTACCGGGTTCTCTGAAATATTAATCGTCGCTTTATTATCGCACATTAACTGAGTTGGACACTTCAGAGGGGATCCGATTTCTTTCATTATCTTCTTTAACCAAAGTATCTCGGTAATCCCCTTAACAATTCCTCTAAATTCTGATTCAGCACTTGACACTGATACTACTTTCTGTTTCTTACTCCTCCAAGTCACCAAGTTACCTCCAAGAAGAGTAAAGTAGCCAGCAGTTAATCGTTTGTCGTTAGGATTCCCTTCCCAATCAGCATCTGTGAATACTTCAACATCAAGGTGTCCATTTTTTAAAAAATTATGCCTCTTCCTGGTGTGCCTTTGAGATATCGAATAATCCTCATTACTGCCTCCATATGGTGTTCCTGAGGATGATGCATGAACTAGCTAACTACTCCCACTGCGTATGCAATGTCGGGTCAAGTGTGAGCCGGGTAAATCAATTTTCCCACCAACCTTTGGTACCTTTCTTTACTCGCTGGTCTGGCCCCTTCAATTATCTTTAGTTTGTGATTCACAACTATATGAGTGTCATTTGGTTTGCAATCCACCATGCCAACTTCAGCTAATAAATCTAATATATATTTCCGTTGGGAGATATAAATCCCTCATTTTGACCTAAGAACCTCGATTCCTAGGAAATACTTCAATCCCCCAAGGTCTTTCATTTCGAACTCCTTGAAGAGGTTTTTCCTAAGAGAGCTAATTTCTTCTTCGTCATTCCCCGTTATAATCATATCGTCGACATATATTATAAGACAAGTGACTAATTCTCCTCTCTTTTTGTAAAACAAGGTATGATCCCCATTACTCTGTTTGTAGCTATACTGCTTCATTGCCATTGTAAATCTCCCAAACCAAGCACGGGGAGACTGTTTGAGCCCATATAATGCCTTGTTTCAGTTTACATACCTCATTTTCTTGAAAACCATCAGAGAACCCTGGTGGGGGTTCCATATATACCTCTTATTCCAAGTCTCCATGTAAGAAATCATCCTTTACATCAAATTGATGAAGAGGCCAATCTTTATTCGCGACTATTGAAAGTAAAACTCTAATAGTGTCAATCTTTGCAACCTGAGAGAACGTTTCAGAGTAGTCTATACCATATGTTTGTGTATATCCTTTGGCAACCAATCTTGCCTTGTGTCGCTCAATGGTGCCATCGGATTTGTATTTTATATTAAACACCCATCTACACCCGACTGCTTTCTTCCCTTGTGGTAACACACAATTCTCCCATGTACCATTCTTTTTTAGAGCTTCCATTTTGGTATTCATTGCCTCATGCCATTCAGTCATCTTCTTAGCTTCTTGAGCTGTTTTAGGGATTTGTTCAGAGAGAATAGTAGCTGAAAACACCTTTTCAATATTCGTCATTCCTATCCTGTCCGTTTTTACCAGATATGTAGAAGCACGAGGAACGTGTTCCGGTGAATACCGGTCAGGAGGAACCCCTCTATTTTTTCTTGGGGGAAGAACCGGAGTTTGAGTTTCAACAAATGAACTTCCTGAAATGTCATGGTCAATAGCATTTTGTGAATTATGACATTGTAAATTGTTTACCTCTTGATGGACATTTTCTTCGGCTGATTCGCTGGTAGTATCCATTGCATTTATTTTTTATTGGGCATTGTCTTTGGGAGAATCATTGGTGGTAAGAACTGCCTCGTCAATCTCCTTTATGTTGGAAGAAGCGTGTTCAGTGGTGCCGTCTACCGACTCTGTCGGCACATCCTCAAAGTAACTTTCATATAGCAACCAGTCGAGTGATTCACTTACTTTCTCCCCATGAGTACGAGATTGGTGGTCAAAACAATAATTGGATTCTAAGAAGTCACAATCCATGGGGACATGAATTCGACGAGTAACCGGATTATAACACCGATATCTCATTTGATGAACACCGTATCCAACGAATACACACTTTTCAGCACAAAGATTAAGTTTGTTTCGACTAGTTTTAGGGATATGAACAAACACCGAACAACCAAAGACACGAGGTGGTAAGGTCATAACAGATGAAATTGTAACTTGGATGGAAAGCACTTGTAATGGAGTTTTATTCCTAGACATCGGGTTGGTAGACGATTTGCAAGATACGTAGTTGTAGCAAGAGCTTATGGCCAAAGAGAATGAGGAACTCTAGATTCAATCATAATAACACGGGTTTTTTCAAGTAAAGTACGATTTTTTCGTTCTGAAGTACCGTTTTGTTGAGGTGTGTTTGGACAAGTGGTTTGATGGATAAGACCATTTGTTTTGAAAAAATTATGCATTCTTTGGTTGACAAACTCTGTTCCATTATCAGAACGGAGAATCTGTATTTTTTTCCAAATTGAGTCAAAATCATTTTGTAAAAACAAACAAATATTTTTGGTACTTCCAATTTATGTTTCATGAAGTATATCCAAGTCATTCTTGAGAAATCATCCACAAATAAAACAAAGTATCTGATTTGATTGTTAGTAGAATTTGGTGCTGGACCCCAAACGCCATAATGGATTAACGAAAAAGCATAATCAACTATAGTATTACTTTGATTAAATGAGACCCTACGATTTTTTGCAAGAATGCAGGTTTCACATTTCTCATCAATGGAATTATTCAGAAAAAGACTAGGAAACAAACTCTTAAGATAGCTAAAAGAAGGATGACCAAGTCGTCGGTGCCATAACCAAAGTTGTCTTTCGGTTGTTCCGTGAGCAAGCATGGCATGTCCCTTATGAACTACCTCATCAACATAATAGAGACCTCCTTGTTCAGTACCACGCCTAATGATCTCCTTCATACGAATGTCTTGTAAAATGCAAAAAAATGGATACATAAGAACCACACAGTTAAGTTGTTTTGTCACTTGACTAACAGATAATAACTTTAAGGATAGTGAAGGAATGTAGAGGCAGTTTTTAATTTCCATTTTTTCCGAAAAAATAATTGAACCTCCCCCTTTAACTTCACAAATTTCTCCACTAGAAGTCTCAATATGGGATTTCTTTGGAGATGACATGTTACCAAAGTCTTTAGGATCATAAGACATGGTGTCCGTAGCCCCGCAATCAAAGATCCAATTCATTGATTTCTCAAACCTTTTAACTCCAAGTTTTTCATATGAGTTCGCCGCCATTCCCACAAAACCAGTATCACTTCCTTGCTCATTTTTAGTCGGATCTTCACCGTCACTTGTAGACGAATCCCGTTTGATATTAGATCTGAAACGCTGGTTATTTTCTCCTTATGACCGTCCTCCCACCATTCTGGATAGCCAACTAGCTGGAAACATGTCTCTTTAATGTGTTTCTTCATCCCACAATGAGTGCAATACAACTTGGATTTATCTTCTTTCTCTTTAGATCGGAATTTAAACCTTTGTGCAGAATCTTTAGCAGCCAAACCCATTCCAATTTCAATCGAGTCATTATCAGAAGAACTTGATTTTAGTATATTAAGCCTGGCCACTCCCCTTCGTATTGTAGCATATGTTGTTTCCACGGAAGGAAGAGGATCATTTTTCAGGATATCTCTCTTGACTGGTTCCAGCTTGTCATTAATCGCCATTAGAAATTGATAGAGTCTTTGTTCTTGAGTCTTCTTATTGTAGATCTGAATGTCTTATGGGTCTTTCATAGGGTTCAGATCTCGCCTATCTATAGACATCCAGATGTTCTGCAGTTTGTTCCACAAGTCTTCTAGTGTATCGGACCCTTGCCTTAATGAATTAGCCCTCTTATGAAGGTCAAACACCTGTAACGAATCTGTACCAGAACTGTATGTGGTGGCTAACCCATCCCAGATGGATTTTGCAGTGGGATATTGCGAGACATTATTCACCAAATTGGATTCAAGATTCTGGATAATCCATGTGAAAACACATTGATCTTCTTGTTCCCACCTTGTATATGTTTTGTCAGTTTTGGATGGAGGTGTCGGCTTCCCTGTAATATGAGAACCTCTCCCCCTTCCCCCAATTGCTTTCTTCATCAGGTTTACCCATAGGGCATAGTTATCACCACCGAGTTTAATCCCTAGGGATAAATTCTCGGGGTTAGTTGTTTGTTGTTGTGTTCCGAGATCATTTCTCATAATGGCAGCAATCTGCATTGTTAATTCATCAGGGATTTGACTGACCACGACTTCATTGCCAGCCATATTTGTTGAGGATGTTCAGAATTCCCAGAATCACACGTGCTCTGATACCATGTTAACATGCACATGTTCTACGTAGCATCTCAGTTGTTGTCTTTGTTAAAACAAAGAGATAAGTAGCCGCCAGGAAGCGGCTAGGGTTTTGTATTTATTAGAGAATCTTTTTTTTATTATAATGCAAACCCAAGTAAGGCTCTCAATATATAGAGAACTTAAAGGCCTATACAAGGAAACTTAATATACTGAATATTCTAACACTAAGTGTTTTTTCTCCTTGCAAAAGTGTGTCTCCTAGTTGCTCCATCAGCTATATATTCTAACAATATGTCTTTTATTACCTTGTCATGCATGTTCTTATTTGATTTATCTTGTATGTTAGGCTTCGTCTTTCGTTTGTCTTTTATTACCTTAATAGGCTTTATCTTACTTGGTTCATCTTGTATGTTCTTTTTTGTTTTCCATATGTTTTTTTATTACCTTATCATGCTTTTATATTATATAACTACATGAACATATTATTGTCTTATTATTATCCATATATTATATCCTTATCAGGATCACTAAGAATACACTAAGATAAATACTGAGAGTTGGAAGATACCTTTGAAATATTATATTTAAAAAAATGAGCATAGTTATTTGCTTACATTTTATTCATTATAATTTCTTATAATTTTTTATTAATAAAATAATATATATTGTGTGTGAATGTGAGATTACTCCATAATTTAAACCACGTAAGTCTTATGTTGTTTTCTTTGAACTTAAAAAAAATACATTTGTATAAACCGAACTATCAAATTTAACTGTTGAAGTTGGTGTGTTAATCTGGAAGTTAATTTCCATCTTATACCTCTAATTATGTGTTAGTCCTTAATAATTTATATAGTGAGCATGTGGATATGGAATCAATTTATCACTAGTGATCAACATAAAAGACGAGTGGTGAAAAATTATAACAATAGGTTCAATGAAATTTGATTTTTTTTCTAGAGATTATGATTTTTATAAATGGAGAATTAAAAATCAAGGTTTTTCTTATACATAAAGAGTCATATGTTATCATTGATAAGAAAGTTGTAACAAAGATTGATGTTGCATTACTGTCCAAGGATCATAATGTTCTGATTTTGAGCTTAAGGGATGAAGGCTTGAGGGAGGTCTCTGAAAAACATAATACTACAAGGATTTAGAATAATCTTAAATTTATTTACATAAAGAAATATTTGGCAAATAATTGTATCTCGAAAATCAGTTGTATACTGTGACAATAGATGGTAGTATGAAGATCATAAAATAGTTAAATGATTTCAAGATGAGTATTTTTTATTTAAATGCACTGTGCGTCAAGATTGAAGACGATGATTAATAAATTATCCTATATTCTTAAGTTATTTACCGAACGCGTATGAACAATTTGTTGACATTATGTTTTACGATAAACAGTCTTTCACCATGTTAGAGGTGAATGATATTTTAAATTCTTAAGATCTTTAAATAAATTATATTTTAAATAATGTCTTTAATGAGAATATCTTGAGTGTGAGAGGAAATCATGGGAAGAAAAATCCAAACAATAATAGATAGAGCTCAATATTTAGATTTATAGGATCAACTACTTGTTTTATAGTAAAATGTTAATTATGTAAATGAAATGTCATATCATGAAAATTGTCCAATATACTGGAGATAGTCATCAAAAATTTCAGTTTACAGATATCCCTCAATGAAACAGATGATTATAACTCTATTGATATACTAATAATGACTTATACATGTATGTATGATGATAAAAAAATGGGTCATGAACTTAGTATTATTATCACATATAACTTCGAACAAACACTAGTTTGAAAATATGGATAAGTTTGATGATTGTGACGTCACACTAGAGACTTATGAGTCATGTGTGGTAAAAAAAGGGAGCAATATTGGCTCAAGTTATCTACAAAATATGAGCGAGTCATAACAAATGTGAGGTATGTCCATACTGTTAAATGAAACTTTCTATCTATTAAAATATCATGAATAGTATAACTATAAGGGTGAATATGGCATACATAGAATTTTGCAAGACTCACTTGTTGTTATGAAAGTTAATAGATCTAACGGTGTATTAGTATTTGAAGGATACATAGTGTTCAAGGTGTATTTAGTGTTGATAATGATTTTATCAACCCGTTAAATATAAAGTTAAGATATTTAAGTGCGAATAATGAAATACAATTAACAACCAAGAGATTTTGAATAACGATAAGGTTCATAAGTTAAGATTATGTGAGAACCACGTTTTGGGAAAAAGTAAGAGAGTCAAGTTTGTGACTAACAACCATGTTCTTGAATATGTTCATTCAGGTATTCAAAGACCTACAAGGCCTTCTATAATAGAGGTGTTAGGTACTTTATGTACCTAATTAATGATTATTCTAAAAATTGTAGGTTATATTTTTTAGGTCAAAAGATGAAGCATTTAATGTCTTTAAGAATTAGAAGAAGTTGGTGAAGAATCGGTTTTATAAGATATTAAAGAAGTTATCAGTTGATAATGGCTTAGAATATATGAATGAATTATACACTATCTATTGTTATAATTTGGCATTACTTGGCATAGAACCATTAGAGGAACTCCTTAAAAATAGTTTTACTGAGAGGATGAATCAAACATTACTTGATAGAGTGAGGTGTATGATTCTTACAATTGGACTGGATAAAAAGTTTTGGGGATAAGTTACATACATCATCAGCGTGAGCCATTGTATTATACTAGATCTTAAATATCATAAAAAGGTAGAATGAAATAAAACCAATATTGAGCACTTAAGATTGTTCATATATATTATGCATGCACATGTGAAACATGACAAGCTTCAACTAAAAGCATTATATGTTTATTGGTTATCCAAAATGCACAAAAGGATATATGTTGTGATGTTTGGAACATGTGAATGAAAATGCTTTATTGGTAGGGATGTCGTATTCAATGAAGCTGAAATACCATTTCTCAATAAGGTTAATACTACATATATTATTTCCAAAAGTGGAGGTGAAGTTTGAACATGAAAATAAAGTTGAGGATGAATCTACAGATAGGTATGCTTATACAGACATTATATGTTATACTTTATATGTTAAAATGAAATGAGGGGTTCTTGAACCTAAGAGTTATAATAATGATATGAAAGGTAATGATAAACTGAATTAACAAAATGACATGTAGGAAGATTTGAATTATGTAAAGAATAATGACAAATGGATAATTATGAAGCAACCAAAAGTGTCATAAGTTTGCTAGATTTAAATGGATATTCAAGAGAAATCACATATTCCTAAAGTTGAACTATATACGTATAAGTTCAGGATGGTGGTTAAGGTTTTATGGAAAATAAGGGTGTATATTTGTATGAAATTTTATTACCGGTTGTAAACCTTTCTATTGTCAATTGTTATAACATTTTATTATAAGTTATAGCTGATAGATGTTACCATTAACTTCTTACATTAAGAACGATAAGAGATCATGCATATGAGACAATCTTACAAGTTTAAATAAGGATAGTAAACTGATATGTGCTTGTTCAATCGACTTTTATATGGGCCGAAATAATCTTCGAGATAGTTGAATAAAATATTTGAATCATTTATGAAGTCAATCAATTATGATAAAAAAGATTGTGATATATGTGTCTATTTTAACGGGGAGCACACATGGATATGTAGATTTTGTTTCTTTTGTATATTGGTTGCACTTATAACTGGTGTAGTTTATTTATGGCTGAGGGTAATGTGGTAAAGTGTTTAAAAAGTGTTTTGATAATTTTGTGGTGTTTTGTGTTTAGTGTGTAGAGTAGAGAGATAATTAAGCTGGCTACTAGTATTAAATTATGATCACCCTTATTAATGAAAGTGGCTGGGATATTTATACTTTAATTAGTAACCCATGATCTTATTGGGCCGGGTTGTGAAACCAGGTCGAGTTTAAGGACCCATTAGTCATTTGGTTTTAAGTTGATTAGCAACTAGTTTAGCAAAAAGCTAGTACATTTATCTTGTTCAGATATTTGTAATAGTTTAGTCTGAATTTCCCTTTAGATTTAATTATGGCATAGTGACTAAAAACTCCGAACTCATCAATAACTATAAATAATAAAATAAGAATTGATATTGTGAAACTCGTTTTAAAATAGAGTTTGAATTAAGGATATGTATCAAAACGTTTGTATCATTCCCTAGGTGACTGTTTCAAACCATATATTTAGTTTTTTGACAGACAAACCTTATCCTCCATATTAGATTCGATAAATTTCTATGGTTGTCTCATGTAGATTCGTTCCTCCAATTCACCAGGTAGAAATACAGTCTTCACATCCAACTGCTCGGGATCTAAATCTTACAACACTACAATAGCTAACAAAACTCGAATCAAACTATGTTTCACCACTTGAGAAAATGCTTCACTGAAGTTGATTTGTTTCAACCCTTAACGACCAGTCTTGCTTTAAATTGAGGTGCATAAACCTCTGAATTACCTTTATTTTTTTGAATTCCCATTTGCATCATACTACCTGTACTTTAGGAAAGTGAACAAGCTTCCATATACAATCCTTATGAAGAAAGTCAACTTATTCCCCCATAGGCTATATATTCCTTATAACTATTAGGTTCGTGCATCTTAACTTCTTCTGCAGCTGACAAAACATACACAACTAGATTCACATAACTTTTTAGTGGTTTAATCTCTCTTCTTTCTCTGCCAATTGATATGATATAAGGTTTTTATTCTGGCTAGGGCACATCATTGTCACTATCATCCGATGCTGACGCTTCACCTCCTGATTATGGATCTTCCTCAAAACCATTTGAATTATTAGACATACTAGGAACCGATTATACTTCAAACTCCACCTGTTTACTCACACTCCATCATTTCCCTTACTTCATTATGACTGTCTAACAAAGCAAAATCGTTAAAAGTCACGTCCCCACTAATGAGAAAACCTAGAGATTGTGGAGAGGTACACAATAACCTATATTCATCCACTCTAGTAGTATATCATAAACATATACATATATTTCCCTTCGGTTCAAGTTTATTGTCTCCCACACGAGCGTACGCAATACAACTGAACACACTAAATTGTTAATAATCAACCGACGATACATACTAAATCTTAAAAGGAGTTTTAAAATTCATAATCATTGATGAAGACCGATCCACCAAGTACCCACAACTTCCAGGGGGAGACTAGCCTCATTACTTCTTTCTTACTGGGTGAGACACGTTGCATTGCTAGCTTCAGCCCAAAAATCATTTCCCATACCGGAATGCGAGAGCATGCTTCATGCCTTTTCACAAAGTATTATGTTTATTATTTTTGTGACCCCATTCTGTTATAGTATTCTAAAATAAGTTTTATGGCGTACTATTCACTCGGCTTTGCAGAACTCGTTGAACTCGTGACTACAAAATTCTAACCCATTATCTGTCATAAGATGCTTGATCATTATTCATGTTTGCTTCTCACTCATCGTCTTCCATTTGACAAAGGTTGAATAAGCCTCGTATTTAATTTTCAAAAAATAAACCCACGTCATTCTTGAATAATCATGGTTCAAACTCATGTAGTATATGACTATACTCTTCTATGAAATTCTATTTGAGCCCCAAATATCTGAGTGAATATAATTCATTGTCCCTTCAGTCTTTCTTAAAATAGACTTGTTGAATTTGACTATAGATTGTTTACCAAACACACAGTGGTCACAAAATCCCAATGATTCTGTTTTATAGCATTTTAATTAAATCATTTTTTCCTAAAACAGATAATCATCGTTCACTCATATAGCCGAGACGTCCATGCCATAATTGATTTTGATCCTGTCGAATGTGGCTATTACTCATTGATTATGCTACTACAGCATCGCCCACAACAACACTCTCTTGGAGAATGTAAAGCCCCTTCTGAAAACTTCCTTTCATACACACCATTGACCTATTTATCACTTTGATTACACCATCGTCTGCACGATACTGTAACCCTAAGAGTCCAGTGTCCCACGAAATATCAGGTTTCTTTTCAACTCAGGAACATGCCAGCACGTCATGGTTCCAACAATCCCACCAAACATTATGAGCATGGCATTACTGATCTCACCAGCAGTCAGCGAATGATTGTCCCTCAAATAAACAATAACATATATTGGCTTGTATGTATCGAATCATTGCTTGAACTAACATATGTGTTACATAAAGTCATTATCAAGTATCCAAGGGTTTTTCCCACAATCTAAACTTACAGAGAACACATATTCTCTACCGCTGTTTTCACTATCATCAGAATCGTTCACACCTTCTTCTAGGTTTGCAATATTTTCCTTTTAATTATTACCTTCCAGTTTCAGATAGTCTCTCCTATAATAACTTCGCTCACCACATTCGTAACAAGTTTAATTTCTTGGCTTTTGATTTAGACTTCCATTTGTTTTTCTTTGAAGAACTCGTATTGTTGTTAGGTATTCTCCTAGTCATAAGACCTTCCCCTTCCATTTCATTATCTAGATGCAACTATCTCAACTCCTTTGATTTCAACACTTATTTTACATCCGCTAAAGATAACTTACCATTACCGTACATTGTGGTATCCATGAAGTTCTCAAATGAACTTGGTAATGATGTCAAGATAAACAAATCTTGATCCTCATCTTCAATAATGATATCATTGTTCTCCAATTCCATAATAATTGATCTAAATTATTAAGATGTTCGGTTATGGACATACATTCTTTCAATTTGAAATCGTACCAGCGTTTTCAAGTATAACCGGTTCATGGCTGATTTATCTGAGTAAAGTTCTCCTAACTTCTTCCATGCGCAGATAACAGTCTCCTTACCACTAATCTTGCAAAGAACATTGTCATTTACACTTATTGGTATCCAATATAAAGCCATTTCTTGAAAATGTTGATTTCCTCATTTTCTTTCATATCTACTGATAACTTATTCTCTACAATCTTCCACAACCCTTGTAGTACCAATGAAGATTTCAACTTAATCTTCCACAACATTAAGCTGGATCCCTCATCAAATCTTTCGATTTTGTATCTTGTTGATGTAGACGCCATTGTAAACCCTAATTGCAAAACCTAATTCCACAACCAAAGATCTTATACAATTTTTAATGAATCAATGTGCAATATATTACAAATGACTCAAACATAAAACAAAATAAAAACCATGAAAGAAAAGAACATATTGATTTTAACGTGGTTCGAAAAATATCTACATCCACAGACGCCACCAGAAAAAAATCTCACAATACTAAAAATTGATTACAAATAGTCAAATCTACCCCTCTCTAATAATAATATTATATTTATATAATGAAAATAATCTTACTTGATAATAGATATGATAAACTCATATGCACAAAAATATAAACTATAACTCACTTAATTGTTAACACAAATCATATTAGCGAACACACAAAACAATGTTAATAAAACATCGCAAAACATTATTAGTGCCTTTCACATAGTTATCAGTGGCGTGCGGTGGTTCGTGACGATTAGGGCTAAAAAATCCACAACGACAAGGCGAGCGACGAGGTGATGGCCACATGACATGCGACGATACATTACCTGTATAATATGTTTATAGTACATAATTGTAATTAAAATAGTACTATTTAGACATTCAAACTAACGATAACAACTTAAACATCAAATTACATAATTCATAGAACATCCGAGTCAAATGACAAACACATAGACTAAAAGATCCAATTATAAAACATCCAATCACATAATTCTTAAAACGTCTGAGTTAAATTACAAACATAGACTAAAATACATCATCGTCCGAGACAACATCTTCACACCTCTCATTTCCACTATTTTTTCCATTTATATCCCATAACAGAGTATATTCTTCTTTATAGTCTTCATCAACAAGTCTCTGATCTCTTATGCGAGTCGTTGAAGACGATAAATTCTTAAATCGAAGATTGTAGTCTACTTCATCAACCTCAACAGCTCCAGCACTAACTCCTTCCAAAACATCTTCATCTTTCCAAAACTTAGTTTTTAACGTGGCGAGCACTACGAACACTACGCTAAAAATCTCACCACGCCTCACGCTGAAGCGATATCGCCTCGCTCGCCTCGTCACGTTGACGACTATGGCCTTCCATGACAATATGGGTGTAAAACCCTTTTCTTTTCTTTTTATAGCAAACAACCGAGTAATAATTTAAGGGCAACGCTAAACCGAGACCCGTTTTGGTTATAATGAGACCCCGTTATAATGAGACCTTCTTCAGCTATAATGAGACCCCAAATTTTACTAAAATACCCTTAATATATAAACCTTTTTTAGTCGACTATCTTTCTTCTCTCTTTTCTCTTTTCCTTTTTTTTTCTTTTTTATCAAATTCAAGTTGCAGCTCGCATCTCACCAATCAAAATTAGAAATTATTTATCTTCTCTAATTAATCTCTCTCTCTAGAGAACTCATTTCCTAATCAAAATCAACAATAGCACCCCAAGCAGAAAAGAAGCCGACTGAGAAGAAGGTCGCTGAGAAATATCCATTGGCCGCCGTAGAAGCTGAGAAGAAACCCAGCTGAGAAGAAACCAAAGGCCAGAAAGAAGTTACAAAAAGAAGCTGGCGCCGGAGCTGATAAAAAGAAGAAACGATCCAAGAAAAGCGTCGAGACCTACAAGATCTACATCTTCAAGATCTTGAAGCAGGTTCATCCCGATATCAGTATTTCCAGCAAAGCTATGAGAATCATGAACAGTTTCATCAACGATATCTTCGAGAAATTAGCTGGTGAGTCTGCGAAGCTTGCGAGGTACAACAAGAAACCGACTATCACTTCAAGGGAAACCCAGACTGCGGTGAGGTTGGTGTTGTCTGGTGAATTGGCTAAACATGTTGTATCTGAAGGAACGAAGGATGTTACAAAGTTTACAAGTTCTTAGGTTATGGAATTTGGAGATTTAGGGTTTCTGGTTGTAAATTTAATTCAAACTTAAAAATCGATGTGTTGTTTTCTTTCTTGTGGTTTTGTTATATGTTTCTGATTTCGCTATTAATCAAAGATCTTGATTTCAAATATTGATTTCTTTAATGTTTTTTTTAAAAAAAATTGCAGCTCGCGTCTTATCTTGCCATCAAGATGATCAGTTTTCGAACAAGATTGTCATTACCATCAGGCTGAGAAATATTTTCACAGTTACTAGTTTATTTCTTAATAGAAAATTATACAAATTAGTGGGTCCACAGATTACTTCATTGTAATATAATTCTGTAAAAAAAATTGGCTCTTCGACTAGTATGATTCATTCTTTTTACACTAATGAAAAGTCGGAAAGTTCCACAAGGCGATATTAGAATATAATTAAAAAATAGAGAGAAGTTATGTTAGAGAAGAGGAAGAAAATAGTTAGATTTTAATGTAATTCATTCTTTAAGTATTAGATTAGTTTTAGAGAGAATTTTGGTTGGAGAAGAGGAAGAAAATTGTTTAGACTTTCATTTTACATAAAGTAAAATAAAAAGTTCGATTTAAGGTCTGATTATAGCGAAATTGGGTCTAGATATAGCTTTGCCCATATTTTAAACTATAATGTTAATTTAACATTTGTTAAACCATTTTTTAAAATTTCGGTCTTTTATTTTTTTAAATGGACCCTTGAAAATAGTTACGATTGAAATTTTCAGTAGTCTTTTCGTCTCTACCTGTAACATCACTCTCGCCGACGACACCTTAACGATTTCTATTATCCTTCGAACTCCGGCGGTTTCAATAGTGCAGTTTCGCTCTCTTCGATTATCGGCTGATTGTCAGGTATCGATTGCCTTCCTATCGTAATATCTGTCTATTGCTTGTTCGTTGTGCTTGATTCGATCGAGAAGAGTTGTTTTTGTTTCTCTTAAGCTTGATGTGATTCTAGATTGGAAATGGCAGTTACGGGTGGCTTGAGATTCCTTCGACAGTATCATACTGTGTAGAAGTTTGATTGCTACATTATCAACGCTTGTGTTAATGCGTTCTGGAGTTTGAATTCGATCCGAGATGAAGATCGATTAACGCTTGTTCTGATATGATTGAGTATAGTGATTGTTTCTATGCTTCTTGTTTATAATTGCTAGTGAATATATCAGTTTGGGGATTTGTGTAGATGTTTAAGCTTAGGGTTTCTAGGGACAACTGATTCAAATAAGTATGTCGATTTGGTTTTATTTGGCTCATCATCAAGTTCAGTAGAACGTAGAATGTTTGAAGATTAGTAATATAGTCTATTGCTTGTTCGATGTGCTTGATTCGATCGAGAAGAGTTGTTTTTGTTTCTCTTAAGCTTGATGCGATTCTAGATTGGAAATGGCAGTCAGGAGTCGCTTGAGATTCATTCGTCAGTTTCTATCTCTATTGTAACGTTAGGTATATGCTAATAGTATCATACTGTGTAGAAGTTTAATTGCTGCATATTAATGCTTGTCTTAATGCGTTCTAGGGTTTGAATTCGATTTAAAATTAAGATCGATTAACGCTTGTTCTTATATGATTGAGTATAGTGATTGTTGCTACGCTTTTTCTTTATAATTGCTAGTGAATATCTCTGTTTGGGGATTTGTGTAGATGTATAAGCTTAGGGTTTCTAGGGACAACTGATTCAAATAAGTATGTCGATTTGGTTTAGTTTGGCTCATCATCATCAAGTTCAGTAGAACGTAGAATGTTTGAAGATTAGTAAATGTTGGTGAGTTATTAAGTTGGATAGTATGAATTTAGGATTTGGCTGTGGGATGTCTTTGTTTGGTTGCTCAGAAAGCTAGGAAAGCAAAGCAAGAAACCACCAACCTACTGATTGTTTGCCGACACAGTTCATACCGTCCTCTTCCTCTTCTCTGCAGCACATCAAAATATCTTTCTCACTTTTTAGTTTCTAGTTTCATTTTCTAATTTCGGTTGTTGTTCGCTAATAGACTTTTGGAGTCTTTATTTCACATTGCTTCAAAGTGTATGATTGTATGACTGACCTGAACTTTATTTTAAATTTGAAATTATCTACGCATACCCATTAACTGGTCATTCCCTATTGAAAAGGCGAGTACTTACTCGAATTTTATAGCAGAGAGATGTCACTGAGACGGTTATTCGGGTGGTCGGAGGGTGACCTGATGAGGTCGGATTCAAAACCTTGCACCAGATTGATGAGGCATACAGCGGGAATTTTCTCTTTTGGTGGAGGACTTGGCTTTTGGGTCCTCTGCAAATTGCATTACGGTCTCTTTCTTTTTCCTCTTTAATATGTTTTCGTACTCATTTTCCTTCTAGTATTATTAAACAACCAACTTTGGCCTTCTCTTATCCTCATGAGAACAGAGGCTATTGAGGATTTTTGCGGAAATAAGTTGTTCGCTGGAATTTTTTGTGAGGGTAGTGGTTAATTTTTTTTTCTTTCAATCATCCCGGGCTTATCCTGCAGTTGAACACCAAGTATTTGTTTACTTATTGTAGCTAATTCCAAAATCTTTTCTAGTATCTTCTTGTGACGATCTAAATGTGACTGGTCATGTCTTTCAGCTGTGTTGAACAAATTTTAAACTGAGGATATCTCAAATTAGCTATCAAGTGGGATTGTTGTCAACGTTGTGGTGATAAGAAGTCGTCAACTCTATGTGCCGTGTTTAACTGAATCTCCTCTTTTAACATTGTCTCAAAGAACAACATTACTGTTTAATGAAGGTCACATTGGCGTAGACTTTTATCTGCTATATTTATGTTTCTTGGGTAATGCAGGTCCTAGAATTACACTTCCGAGAACTCTTCGGTGGGCAGGTTGCGGGGCTGTTTCCACGAGCTCAGCAACTGCATTACTTGTTCGTCTATTTAGCCCTGAATGTGAACCCCAGAATATAGCTGCGTTTGACAAGGTAACATAGCCATTGTGTAAGAGGTTGTATCTTCACTTTGTTGAACTGTTAGATTTGATGAGCCGGAAGGGTAAGTTGCTTGTTCTTACAAAATCATGAATTTCATTATATATTTATAAAAAATGCAAGTTTAGATGATAACTATAATCTTAGCTATGTATGATAATAGTCCCTTGATTATGTAACATGAGAATCAAATGGGTTGTTTCTTATGACCATCAAAGTCCGCATCGGAATAAAAAAAGTCTCCGAGCTATCGGATCTGTCCTACATGATAATATGCTTTGTTTTCTGTAGATAACGGGTAATCTTGTTTCTAATGCCTTTCATTTCTACTCAAAACCCTAGTAAGAATGCTATATTTGGTGTGGTACTTTGAGAATAGAATTGGAAAGTTTTTATCAGATGGCTTATTGATTTTTAATTAGCATGAAACATCTTATTATATTAGGTATGAGATAAAGTTTTTTTTTTAATTTGCACAAAAAAATATCCTACGTTTTTAAAGTATTAGATCGTTACCTTTAAAATTGGTTGTAGTATCTCATCACATCTGATGAACTATGCTAGATAAATTAGATGACTGTTTTGTCTTCTTTTTTTCCGTTCATTTAGTCTTTTGATTGTGAAATTTTTTCTGACTTTTTTTTTTATTATTATTTTAGTTATGAGAGTTTTTGGATTTTGTAAAATCTATAAATTTAGTCATGAATCTATTTTTTTTTATCTACTAGATTTATAGATTTCGGAAAGTTTCGGAAACCTCATCAATAATTTCAAAAATTATGAAATTGAATATAAAAAAAATAGTTGAGAGACACTTATTGAGTGATTTTAAAATTGATTTACTAAATAAAAAACAAAATAGTTATTTCTGATCCAACCGGAATTATATATTCATTTTGTCTATTAAGTTCCACATAGTCAAATTGATTTATAGACCGCTTATCTTTAATTATATTATTGAAAATTCAATAAGTTTCGGCAACTTTTCTTTACTAATAAATATTATTTTCTAAAAGATCTAATTTATTAATCAATAGAACTAAACTATTTATTAAATTATATTATTATAAAAAATGTATGTTTTTATTTTTATTTTTTAATATAGATTTTTAAGAGTTTTGATATCTTAAACTATAAATTGGAATTATAATTAGTGTTGTTTTTCAAAACTATGAGTAATTTTTTTATATTTTCGCAACCTTAATTAATTTTGGTTTTGTATCTAACTTATACATCTCTTGAATGTAAGTATACACGTCTAAAATATTGCATATAGATTTTGCATCTAACATTTTCATTTTATTAAGTCTTGCATCTCGCAAATTAGTCTAGTATCTAACATTTAAGTCTTGCATGTGAAATCGAACATTTTACTTTAGGCTTGAATCTAGACCACGTATTTAATATTTTTATTTAACAATGGTCTCGCATCTAACATCTTGGTCTTGCATAAAATATCTAACATTTTATCCCGATCTCGCATCTAGCATATCAGTCTAGATTGAAATATCTAGTATCTAGATTTCGCAACAAATATTTTCATTTTACCATGTTCTTGCATCTAACATCTTGATCTTGCGTCTAACATATAGGTCAAACATCTAACATATTACCATGGTCTAGCCTCTACTATCTAGGTCTCGCATATAACATTTTTATTTAGCATTTCGCATCTAGCATCTAGGTTTCACATCTAACATTTTATCTTGGTCTCGCATATAACATTTTTATTTAGCATTTCACATCTAACATCTAGGTTATCACATCTAACATTTTATCTTGGTCTCGCATATAACATTTTTATTTAGCATTTCACATCTAGCATCTAGGTTTCACATCTAACATTTTATCTTGGTCTCGCATATAACATTTTTATTTAGCATTTCGCATCTAGCATCTAGGTTTCGCATCTAACATTTTATCTTGGTCTCACATATAACATTTTTATTTAGCATTTCGCATCTAGCATCTAGGTTATCACATCTAACATTTTATCTTGGTCTCGCATTTAACATACAAGTCTTGCATCTAACATCTAGTACATAAGTGTCACATCTAGTATTATTAGAACTTATAGGGATATGTGTATTGAGTCTTTCCTTAAATGCAAAGAATGTATTTTTTTAAATTAGTATTTTGGCTTATCTCTAGTTAGCTTTACCTCTTTCTTATATCATAAGATCAATTTTATTCTAAATTATTAAATTATAAAAAATAATGCATAGAATTTTAGAAACACGTTCACTAAAATAACGTGGATATCTATCTAAAACGTTTGACATCAAACCTGATATATCTCTGTCTCCAACTTATATTTTAAATATGAGTATTTCAAGACAAAATTTCCTATATGACTCAAGTTTTAACTTTTTACAAAAAAAATTTAGATAAAAATGGCAAAAGTTGTGATAGGGACAAACATAAGTTAAGTTTCAGTTGGGATTCATAATTTTCGTTCGAACAAAGATTTTTATTAATTATATAATTATTTCTTTATTTTTCTTTTACCGTGTATATTTAAATGCAATCACTATTTGCTTTTTAGTAAAACTATTTACAGTCCCGCGTCTGTAAGATAGTAGATGTGAGACACATGACATAGTAAAACCTACTCAAAACGCACAATTGTTTTCTTTTTCCAAAAAGGTTACAATCCTAAACTTAGAAACACATTCTAATTCTAATTACCATTCAAATTTTGTTTTATAAAAAATTGTCAATCATAATAAAAAATGCAGTTTAATTAAAGTTCAAAATCAACAACCAAATGTTGTTCTAAATTGGCAGCCAAATGCAGTGCGACGAAAATGTCTTATCATATATCTTGTTACCATTCAAAAGTAGTCGTAAATCGGAACAAAATCAGCATCCCAATCGGAATACCAAAATCAGAGAGGTAAAGAAAAAAAAATAGAAGTTTAACGCTCCCAAATAGAAAAAAAAAAGTTTATTGTATTAAGGTTTCAGAAAATATATAAATGCTTATATATTTACTTAAAGGCATATGAATATGAAAGTTAATTGGATTTTTGCTAGAAAATAATATATAATTAAACCTCACAAGTAGACAAATAAGCTTTTTTATAGTTAATTGGATTTTTGCTAAAAAAATAGGTTCAATTTGATATATTAATGAATATAATCTTATAAAATTTAAGAATCTAATTTTATTTTTAAAATTTCAAATTTTGAAGATATTTTGTTTATAATATAAAAAATAAAAAAAACATATAAATCAACTATTAAAAGTTAAAATTGTTTATGCCATTATTTTGGGGCAACTTATCATCTATTATCCATCCAAAAAATCAATTACGGTTTATTATCCATATATATATATAAGTTTATATACGATGTTTGACCTAAAATATAATTTTGTACAAAACCATCAAGTACTTGTACATTCTCTCTATTTTTTTTCGTGATTTAAATTTGTAAAAATTCGTATCTTTTAAACCGTAACTCATGACAAAAATTAGAAAGTAACATTGGTTTCGTTTATTTTAAACGAACAAAACTAGCTCAAACAATGACATTTTTTTTTTCAATTTTTTTATATTCACAAGTTCATTTAACCCGAGTTCGACATCTATCATCTAGCTTTTATGCCTCACATCTATCATCTCCATTTTACATTGTTCTCACATCTATCATCTAAACATTTATCATCTATCATTTATGTCTCGCATCTACCATTTCCATTTTACGTTCGTCTCGTATCCATCGTGTAAAAATTAAGTCTCGTATATATTATCTAACATTCACGTCTTGAATTTATGATTTCCACTTTACACTATTCCTGAATCTATATTAAGTCTCGTATCTATCACATATCATTTATGTCTCTCGCGCCCGTCATTCAGCCTTTACGTCTCGCATCTATCATCTTTATTTTATATTTGTCTTACATCTCGAAATGCGAGATGCAAGACACTGGACACGAGACACAATTTTACTGAAAAAGCACAAAAATGTAGGAAAACTTACCTCAAACACTTGATAGTTTTCTTTCTCCAAATAATATATTATCATAAACCTTAGAAACACATTTCAACTATAATTCTTCAGGTTCATCCTCTTGTTCAAAGTTTCTCAATTTAGAGAGAGATTGAGAGATTTGTCGATTTAAGTTTTGTCCAGTACCTATGAACACGGAAACACGTACAAACTTAAACAATTAGTTATTTTTAACCATCAAAACTTCGTATCTTTCAAAACATGACTCAATTTTTTTCCAAGAACACTTATATTTTTATTTTTTAAGACGAACAAAATGAAATTCATGAGTGATAAAAATTTTAGATATCATTTATTTATTTTCTAACCATTACACGTAATTCCGCACCTTGAACACAATTTTTTTAGCAACCAAATTATAAACAATTCCGCAACTAAAACAAACCGTTTCTTGAAGACTTATTTTGCAACCAAATTCCACGTATTTTGCAACAATAACACAATCCATTATGTTTTTTCAAAAAAAATCAATGAAAAAATACATTAATTTTTGCAAATACAAATAATTTAGTTGTTTGACACCCAATTAACATTTATTTTCACAAAACAAATTTGTATTTTGTTTTTCACACAATCAAAATTTAGCAACCGAAGTCGTATTTCCGCTGGTATTTTCTTTTTCTTTTCGCAACATATTTGCATGTAATTCTGCAACTAAAACATAATTATTTTCTATCAACAAAACTACACGTAATTCTGCACCCGGAACACGCTTTTCTTTTCAACCAAATCATAGTAATTTCACAACTGGAACACAATTTCTTTTTCAAAACTTATTTCGCAGCCAACTTACATGTAATTTCACAACTAACCAAAGAAAAAAAAACAAAATTAGTAGTATTTTTGGATATTTTTAAGGCTATAGATTGAAAAATTAAACATTTAAAAAATACAAAAAATAGATAAGAGAAAAATGTTAAGGGTATAGTGGACTACCAAATGGTTATCACTAAATACCAATTTATCACAAAGTAGTTATCCATTATTAGTAAATAAGTTTGATACCGGCAGCGAAGAAGATGACAGAGAACATTTAAATAATATACATTATTTGGTAAAAAGATAATCTTATATAATAATTAATGATATTTGTAGTATTAAAAAAACGGAGTATTATGTAGTAATTAGTAGATTGTAATTAACAAAGTTAAATGATTTTTTGTTAAAAATAATCCATTTTCAAGATAATAAATAAAAAATAGTTATCCATATTTTACTATATGGACGGTAGTGGAACGTAGACTGGGTTCGAGTCGACCACTTGGGTTAGATTCTTTTTATACTCGAACCAGAACTCGGCTGGACCGGCTACTGATTTAATAATATTTAATGTGAGTCCTTATCCGCAAACAATATTTCTACTATTCGGATTCTGCGGTCCCAATCGATCCGGCCAAAACCAAATTTAAATTTGACTTCATTTTTTAATTTGTACAAAAATTAGGTTACAATATATTTTAACCAAAACAAACATAACTATATAAATAATTAAATGTTATACAAAAACAAACACAAACCTTTAAAAAACCAAACAATTTGAAATATTTTTCAAAGAACATAAAATAAAAAATAAAAAAATCAAAGAACTTTATTTAAAATTGTTTACTTTTATAGTTCCATCACCCTTATCTATCAATATTTCATATCAGTATTTTGTTATTTAGTTTCTAATAGGATTATCAATCGTCACCTTTATAACACATATCAACAAAATTTTAATGTTTAAAAACATATTATAAAGATATGTTTAACCTTTTTTCTTTCGGAGAGTATATAAAACAAACTTATTAGGTCTATATATAAATTTTTAAATATCAAGGGTTGAATATAACTTTATTACCAACACTATTTAGATGGACGGAGCGGTTTGTCTTTGATTTTGCCTATTGTTTAGTCCTATGATTTGAAGATAAACATGTGTCTTAGGAAAATATATATATATATATATATATCAAAAGACAAAAAGACAAGAATTACAATTATCCAACAAGATAAATAAAATAAAATAACATTTTAATACAATTACGTTTTTAATCAATCATTTGTGGGGGATTATCAGTCTACAATTCACATTGAAATTCAATAAACTAAAAATACAATTTCTTCAGGTTTACAAAGATTTGGTAAGAGAAAAGTAACACCAAGTGCATACCAAAGTCTAATTTATATCCATGCATGTCTACTCTGAATTCAGAGGGCGAAGTAGAGTTGTTATTGTAATTGTAAGGAGAATGAGAATAATATATAGGACGCATGAATCCAGAAAAAACTTTGCACCTGTTATTGTAGAGGTCTTTCAGTAGTAGAAATTTTTGTGCCACTGAGAATATAGCCACCAAATGCACTCATCTGCATACAAGGGTGTGTTCTTGAGGGAAGAACCTACAACAATATACACACACGACATGAGTTTCTTTGATGGAGAGACTTGAAGATGAGTTGCTAAGTAGAGGGTACCGTAAATGAACTTTTAGTCCAAAACCTTGGTTCAGGTTCGAGTGTTTAAACGTTATCAACCCGGACAGTTTGGGTAGGATACAAACAAAATGGAAAATACTTTAAAAGTCGAGCTTTCTATACCAATTTAGAAAATATAGTCTCTTTTGAGTCGGATCAGTTAACAAGGTCCGTTCTGGGTTCAATGAATTAAAACTGGGTTCGAAATTCCACTTGTGTCTGGTAAGACAGAGACTATTAACAAGTCTTCTAAAATAGTTTGAGAAGGACGCTTACAAGGGGAAGGTGCGTCACCTATCCGATTGCTGTGATTATAAGATTTAATAGTTTTGAGATGATCTAATGCAGTCCAAATAGGTACCTTTTGTCGTTCAAATCTGTTAGTCGGGTTAAACTTCATAAAATAGTTTTCAAACCTTTTTTGCTCATCTGAAAAGCATTCGAAGAATAAGATAGAGAAAATCGGCAAATCATATATTTTAAATAACGGGGCAATCTTGTTAACCAATTTGCATATTAAGAAGAAATTACGTGTTAGATTGAGTCTATCCTATCACTGTTATTTCGTGGCAATACTATAAAAATTATGATGACTGCATCTCGGTTATAAAGTTAATTCAAATGACAATACTATAATTGTTGTTTACTTGTGGATTGTTAATTATATATGTATATATATTAATTAGTTAATTAATAACCGTTTCATAAGACGTGCAGTATTAAAGTAATTATGTTTAATATAATTACAAAATTGAAGAAATTAACGGTTAGCCTAAAAAATAGGTGTACTGTAAGTGTTAGCCTAAAATAACTTTTAAGCATAAAAAAGTAGGTGCATTAGTGGTCATGCACAAATTACACGTTAGTTGCACTTGTCGTGCGTTAGTTGCGTTAATTGCACTTTATTGCGCATTAGTCGTGCGTTAAAAGACGTGCATCAATTAAAGAGTACGGAAATAACCGTTAACCGTGAACTAGTTGTGCGAAAACAAAACTATATATATTTATCTAATTACCATTATCATGTTAACCGTTATCATGTTTACATTTGAGTTTTAAGCTTTTACCGCATAATAATCAAGATGCAGCTATGAAATTTCTTACATTCACATCTTTTAATGCACGGTTAATACGCAATTAAAATGCAATTAACGCAACTAACGCACGGCAAATGCAACTAACGTGTAATTTGTACATGACCATTTATGCACCTATTTTTTAGGCTTAGAGTTATTTTAGGCTGACAGTTACAGTACACCTACTTTTTAAGCTAACCGTTAATATCTTCAATTTCGTAATTATATTAAACTTAATTAGTTTAATACCGTACGTCTTATGAAACGGTTATTAATTAATTAACTAATTAATATATATATATATATTAATATAATTAACAATCCACAACTGTAAACAACAATTATATTATTGTCATTTGAATTAACTTTATAACCGAGATGCAGTCATCATAATTTTTATCGTATTGCCACGAAATAACAGTGATAGGATAAACTCAATCTAACACATAATTTCTTCTTAATATGCAAATTGGTTAACAAGATTGCTTCTACTGTTATTTAATATACAAATATATAATTTGCCGATATTCTCTATCTTATTCTTCCAATGCTTTTAATTGAAACCACTTAGTTTTTTTATTAATCACGGTCTCATCAATTAATAGGTATTAAGTACCAATCCAACTCGGACATGTCTCACGTTTTTAGAACCTTGTTATTAAATATAATTATAAGGCTTTGTTCAAACTGAGCTTGAAAGGTGGTAAAAATAATAAATTTGCATCCGACATTTCAAACAGGGAAACCAGGTTGCAGATGTTTTAGTAAAATCTAAGGTTTTGTATATACAGCTCCGATGTGGGTTTAAAAGACAGGACAACTAAATAGAATGTAAGCCTCAGTTATATAACATTGGTTGACCTATATGAGTAGTTCCGGAATCAGAGAAACTAATGCGATACATTTTGCAGAAATACATTCGCTACTGCGACGGTATGTGAGAACTTTGAGAGGTAGTTTAGGCGTGTAGTGGTCAAAGCCATGTTTACAGAGTTTAATGAAATAGACGTTTTAGGGTGTTTACCACAGAAAGTACAAGTTAAAAATTGGACTCCATGGAAGAGAAAAATACCTGATATTCACGCAACCAAGGTTCTGAAATTTGCAAACCGATTGCCATTTTCTCAAGCTGGAGTTTGTGCATGCATGTTGCGAGTGGCTGCAAGATTAGAAATGTCCAAATAAAAGAAGGAACAATTACAAGTGTAAATTTTTTTGCAGATACAAATATGATGATATAAATCGATATAAAAGTAAAGTTCCAGCCAAATAACCTGTAAATACTGATGATATATCGCAAAAGGGGCTGAATAAGATAAAAGTGGAAGAAGATCTTTAACCAAGCTCCAAGCATCTTGTTCTGGTGCGGCAATTATGAGGCTGCAGAAAAAAATTGTAGATTTTTAACAAAAAGCTTCATAAAAGTGATAAAGTAGCAAGTAAAAGCTGAAAGTACCTAGAAAAACCATTTTTCTTCCATGATTGAATCGCTTCTTCAGATGCCTTAGCTCCAGCCTTTTGTGTTTTACTGAGTCTGTTCTCAGGAACAATACTATCGGGAATAAGATTTGATACTCCGTCTTCAGATGGCAAAGGAACTTCGTCCATGCTAACACATGAAGACGTATCCTGTAAATGGAAGTATTTTATTCACATTAGGCAACTACAAAGTGACTCTGATAACTGCAAAGGCAGGTGTACCTGTACTTACATTTGACTGATTTTCTGTCGTAGAAATAACTTCCTGTTGGGTGTTTTCCTCTGATTCTATCTTCTGAGGTGAAGATAGGTCATTTAAAGAAACCCGCACAATCCTAGATCCAAAAGATGAGTTAGAAAGGAGCTGTACAACCCACTACAGTTTTATTTTACTGTACCTTGTAAAAGTTAGAAACCTATACATACAAATGGGTACTGGATTTTATTTAGTTTCGTAACTTCTAATTCAGATGATCAATGCAAAAAAATATGAGAACGTGTAGATTTTAATATATTCGTATATCTTACTTTGGAGGATCAATGCAACAAATATGAGAAGATCAAGCACAGGCGAAGTGTATATGAGGAACATGGTAATAGATGCTTAAAATTGAATGTAGCATGTTTTCTGAACCACATTGCGTGAATAGTGATAGAATTCTAATTACCAACAAAATAAAGTAAAGGAATTAGTTTCAAGGAAGCGGCTGATAACAATTCGGTCGAATTTACCTCTTTGAGACTTCATCACTAAAATTGAAGATTCTCACTATTTCCAAAGAAAGAGACGCACCTCCATGAGATATGTTGCACACGTGACCAGTCCCTATTGATCAAAATACTCCAAATATGTTATGCCACAAGAATGAGACTTAATAATGACGTATAAAGCCAGCAAGTATGGTTCATAAACACTTTCACTTCAAGATTTTGCAATCCTGCTAGTCAATCAATAACAAGATATTAAATTGTAAATGGAACGGAAGAACTGCTTTGCCTTTTGTAATAATGTTTATCAACAACCCCGTCATTCTCCCACATGCCTAGACAATTAGTAACTCTTCTTGTGGAGAAAGAGAGTGAGAATTACAAATGCCCCCTCCATTATTTCGATTTTTTTCACATTATCCCCTAAAATTATTTTTTTCAGCATAAAATTAACACCATAAACAATTGATTTTGTTTTAAATCACACAGATCGTATTTTTGACTTTCTTTGTACTACTATACTAGTAATGAATACTAAGAGACAATTTGAAACAAAATTAATGACACAAGGGTGATTTCAGAAAATAAAAGCTAAATAAGATATTCAAAGAATAAGAATAAGCTGTACCCATGGGATGCTTTGACAGCAAAAACGAAAACATTAATGAGTGTTTCGATAAGAATCAAGTTTCAGTGAGGTATTTATGTTTCTTAGCGTCCACTATTTAAAAATAAGATCTCATGTGCGTAGAAGACAAACCTCCTAGACGCTCAGCCACAGCACCAGTAAGGAGACCACCAATCATATCCACAACTAGCACGTCAGCATTTGCACTAACATTACCCATTGAAAGCAGAAGAGATAACATATCTACTCTCAAAAATCTGAAGACATTCAAATAAAAAATAAGTCAACTGTAATTATGTAAATTTAAAGCTAGTTCAAGAAGTAAAATGACTAGTTAAAGCATTCAAATCCATAGAGTTTTCTCTATTAGTTCTCTATTAAACTGAGAGTATTTTAAAACAGAAGCATCTATAGTACCAGCATGGGTGGAGAAACAAGGTGAAAATATTGGAAATAAACAAGCTTTAAAAGATAGTTGACACGCCTATCTAACGGTGGTAATTCCGTCTAGGAAGGTGGAAACAAGACAGGATGCCAACATAACTGATTTCTCTATAGGAACTAGAAAATAAAAGGAAACTATTCGAGCTTGTAATCAAGCTATGTACACGAACATCAAACTCAAGAGATTCTTTTATGTGAACCATTCATCGCATCTGTATCTCTATTAACTAAATAGAGTAGAGGACCTAGGGGTGATATATGAAAACAAAATCAAATAAAATCAGGATAAGGCAAATAGGTAAAGGAAAGCGTAATTACCCAATCCGATTTGGATATTTCTTGAAGTAGGCCTCGCATATACTGAAAGAGGTATATGACAATTTCAGCCAGCAAAGAAATTAAACATACATTTATTACTATCAAACAGGCTTTATAAATTCACTAAAAGCTTACGGAATTCCACCAAACAAATTAAAGGCTAAGTTGGAAGCGAAGAAATACCTTCTAGCAAAAGGCCTTCGCAATAGAACTTTAGGTGCGTATTTCTTCTGTTTTTTGACCCGATATTTCTCCTGCAAATGCAATGGGGAGGCTTACTTTCTGATGTGATTTTTACTTACTTCTTTTCATACGAAATACTAGCATACCTGAGAAAACACGGTTTTCTTTTCAAACGTTGAACTATTAGCAATCAGAGCTTTAACAATTTCATCTCCTGTTGCTCCTTGACTATAATCAAAAGCCATCAAAGTTTTATAAGACAAATTTTTTTCAACGAATGCGAAGAATTTTTTCAGTTCGCGGCGTATAGTTTAAAAGCAAAACCACCTCACCTTCGCATCCCTTCTATATCATCGCCGGTGAGGCTCTGAGCCTGATTATTATCTACAAGTGCTCTATTATCCCTTGCATCATCATTTAACTGGCAATCTCCTTCATTGTGGACAGCACCGTTTACTATACATAAGCATTCAACAAAAGCTCAAGCCAAATCATACCAAAAATAAGAACATCAGAAAATAACACTAGTATAGATAACATTTTAAAAGCAAACACTAGCTACATGTGTCAACAATCAAAACCATTCCTGATTTCACTTCTGTCTACTAAGCTAACACTAATGCAGCTAGATACAGAAACTAAAGTGCAATACCTTCGCTCGTAGCTAGAACACGAGACAACTGCGCTTTCCCGTCGCCGTTTTCTACTTCAAACAGAGAACCGAATGGACAGCCGATCAATGGACGTAACGAGAACTGCTTATTCCCGATTTTCAAAGTCCTGCAGATTTCCATTCATATAAATTGAATCGATTCAAAATTACTCTATGTCGTAAAGAGACGGAAAACTCACGCTCCATGAGAGAGACGAGCGAAAACGAGGCGATCTCCATCGTTGATGTCGAGAAGTACACTGCAGCCTTCCCAGGTAACTCTAGGATTTTGAATCGAATCGGATTGGGGTTTATCCTCTGCCATGTTTTAGAGCTTTCACTATTAAACAAGCAACAACGAACAACAATGGCTATTTCGAGAAGAAACTGAATTTGGTTTAGATTTTGCGTTAAACCCTGACGTTAGTTTAGGGTTTTACGGGTTGAAGATGGAGGGTGCGATGGAAATGAGTCGGGTCATCTAATGGACTCAAGTATTTAGACCTTGGCCCATACTCTTTGTAGTGAGTAAGTTAGAAGCTACAGAACTATTACAAAATAGATATAAATCGGAAACTGGAGGCGTAAGTTTTTTTTAGCAAGAAATAAACTTTTATTAATAATGGAAGAAATTACAATTTTTGGGACTGAAATTGGAAATACAAAAAACTAAAAGATTCAAATTGAAAAGACTGATAATTCTTTATTTATGGTAAAAAAGTAAGAATGCGCCAAAAATGAAATTCTCCCTCCTAGCGAAAATCGAGATCCATTCTCTAGAAATCACTTCTCAACTAGCGAACTCCAGAACTCAGGACTTCTCCCAGAAATCGAAGCAAAAAACTTTCAGAAGAATCAAATTCCGAAAGAAGAAGACTTAATCTCAGTTTATATATTCCAGACCAAAGCTCTCCAGAAGGACAATCGATAACAGAGTATTAGGGGTTGAGCTTTTTGGTTGAAATTCTGATTTTTATTGCAAGATAACATCAATTTAGCAATCCGATCGATTTTGAATGCGAGAGATTGACTGAGGGACATATTTGGATGAATAAGCTTTCTGCAAATGGAGATAAGAGAATCAGTGAACCAATCTTCAGATCCTTTAGCAATCATGTTGATAAGAAGGAAGCTCTCGGTCTCAATATCGACGTTAGTCCAATTTCTTTGTCTGCAAATCATAAGCTCATCAATCAGAGCTCTGGTTTCAGCGAGCAGGGGTTGAGTTTTCCGAATATAACACCCGACCCAATGATAATGTCTTCATTCCAATTCTTGAAAAGAATTCCACCAGTAGATTCTCCAGAATAGGAGCAAGCTCCATAAATGTTCAGCTTGATTCTGTCTTTCTCAGGAGGAAGCTACTTAATGTAAGTATTCATCCCGTTTCTGGTTTCAACATAGTTGAAACCCAATACAATTCCTGCATTAAAAGCTTTAGACCAGTATTTACTGGTCAAGTTGTTAGACAAATCGATTTCTTTGATAACTCTAATAACTCTTTCAATGGCTTTCATAACAGAACCACGTGAGCCTTTAAATTTCGAAGAGTTTCTATTTTTCCAAATAGTCCAACAGATAACTTGAGGAATGATATGGGGTACGTAAAATTTGTTTTTAGAGTACCAAAACCACATTCGAATAACATGAGTAATAATCATATGGCGACCAATTTTGATATTGAATAAAGAACTGAAGTAATTCCAAATTTGCCAAGCAAAACAACAGCTAACGAAGAGATGGTTTTTCTCTTTTTAGCTGTTGCATAACTGGCATTTGGACACAATAATTAAGTATATTTTCCCTAGGTTATCATCAATAGATATAAAGTTATTAACAAGTTTCCAACAGAGGAAAGAAAACTTCTTGGGGATTTAGTGATTCCAAATCTTCTGAAAAATGCTAGATTTCTTATGCTTAATTCTGAATTCCTCCCAAGTTAGATTGGTGTTGAAGTTGTTGTTAGTGGATTGCTTTCAGATCATCTTATCTTCCATCTCAGGATTGATCTTGAATTTGTTAATCTGGTTTCATCTGTTACATGGAATGAAGCTTTCAAAACATGAATTGTCCCAAGAACTGTTCTTCAAGAAGGTCTTCACTTGAGCTTCAATGAACCAGGAGTTGTAATTATGGTTTGAAGGATTTGATAAAGGACGGAAATTATGCCAGTCTTCAAGCCAGGAGTCCATGTTGCTTTTCCCCAAGATCCATCTAATGTTACATTCAGCAAGCTCTTTAACTCCAGTAAGTCTCTTCCAAATCAGAGAATCTGTCTTTTTGCAATTAACTTTAAGAGGATGAGTGTTAGGCAATAAATTTTATGCAGGATATTAGACCAAATGCAGTTATTCTTTCTAAAAAAACAATAGCTTTTGAGTAAATATGAGCTGAATATCATTTAATGTTTTGATGTTCAACCCTTCTTCCTCAAAAGACTTGCAAATAAAACTTCATTTAGAAAAGTGGATGGACTTATCATTGTAACTGAATCTCCACAAAAATCTATTGAAGATAATCTCCAAACTGTTGATAATAGATTTAGGCATCAGGCTGTTTTGGATCAAATAGTATGTTATTGGAAGCAAAACAGAGGAGATTAAGGTTATTCTCCCACCAAAAGAAAGATGATTAGAGTCCTAGTATTTAATTTTGTCATTTACTTTATCAATAATACGATTGAAGTTCTTCCTTTTGTTATTAGTGCAAAAAGTGATTCCCAAGTAACTCGATGAAAGTTTGTCTACAGAGAATCCAGTCAAGAGCTTCAGGCTATTCAGCCTTGAATGGTCCATTCTGGAAGCCAACTTAGTCTTGTCTCTGTTTATAGCTTGACCTGAAATAGATTGGTAGTTTTCCAGGAGCCTGCTTAACATTTCTATGGATGAGCTCAAACCATTAGTAAAAAAAAGTATATCATCAGTAAAAACCATACAGGGAACAATAAAATTAGTTACAGATGCATCTTTCCTACTATTATTGTTCTTGAACAGATTGTATAACCCTATGATTAATACTTCCTCTGCAAGAATGAAGATGCTAGAAGATAAATGATCTCCTTGCCTCAATCCTTTCTTCTGATGGAAGTACCCAATTACAGACCCATTAATCAGGATAAAAATATTAACTCCAGTGATCAGCTTATCAATAAGGCTGATGAAATCAGCAGAAAACCCAAATTTGGATATAACCTTAAAAACAAATGAGTGGGTCATTCTATCAAATGCTTTCGACATATCAAATTGAATTATAACATTTCCACTTTTGGGTTTTCTGTTAATATCATAGATTAACTCCTTGGCTATCAAAATGGTTTCATGGATAAATCTGACTTTTACAAAAGCTCCTTGATAGCTTGAGATGATTTTAGGCAATAACTTAGCAAGTCTGGAGTTAATAAGATTTGAAAAGATCGTGTTAAACATTGAACATAAACTTATGGGTTTGTAATTCTGCCAACTAGTTGGGTTAGCAATTTTGGAAACCAGGTAAATTCCAGTAGCAAAAATACCACAGGGGATACTGCTGCCAAGAAGATAGGAATTAAAGGCATTGCAAAGATCTAAATTGATGACATTCCAACAAGTTTTGAAATAATAGAGGTTAAAACCATCAGTGCCAGCAGCGCTGTCATTGCTCATATTATTAATAATGCTTCATACTTCATCCTTATTAGTAAGATTCATTAGAGCATCATTATCATACTTTGTAATTAGTTTGGGAATGTTATCAAATATAGGATCATGTATTATGTTCATCTCCTCATCCTTATTAATATAAGAATTGGAATTAAGATTGTTTTTTAAAAACCTTTTAGCAGATTTACCAATATCTTCGGGATTGTAGAGCCAGGTATTATCTTCCTTGATATGTTTAATTGCATTCCTTCTCCTTTTTTGTTGACAACGGCATAAAAGAGCTTAGTGTTGCCATCTCCTTCTTTGAGCCGACTGTTATAGCATTTTTGCTTCCAGTAATCTTCCTCATTTCTAAGGGCTTTAAGGTGCAGACTGTTAGCTTTAGATAGAGCAACCTTTGAGGCTTGATTATTGTCCATATAATGAAGAATATCTAGCTTTTTAACTTCATCAACAGTGGTTTTGACCTTGTTGAATATATTTCCAAAATGATTTTTGTTCCACTCCTTTAGGCAAGCCTTGAGTCTTCTTAGCTTATACCAGAATATCTCATTGTTGTCTCCATTAATCTTAAGGTTCCAATTAAGTTGAACAATACTTAAGAAACTTTTTTCATTAGTCCAGGTATTTAGGAACTTAAAGATTTTCTTAAATTGATTCAGGGAGTTTATAAGAGAAGTTATAAGAAGAGGGGCATGGTCAGAACAAGTTCTAACCATGTGCTAAACCTATATCCCATTAAGATCAGAGAACCATCTGTCATTCACCATAGCTCTTTCCAGCCTTTTATAACGAGAACCTATGTTCCAAGTGTATCTTGAGCCTAGAAACCCGGTATCTTCAAGATTACAACATCTAATCATCTCATTGAAACTGTATTTACTGATTTGATCATTAGTAGTGCATCCAATTTGGTCTTTAGAGGTAGTGATAGCATTGTAATCACCAACAATAATCCAAGCCTTATCTTTAGTAGTAAGGTTCTTCATCTTATCTCACAAGCTGACTATTAGCATAAACAGAAGTGAAAAGAAAGGTATCATCCAGACCAAGATAGTGAACCTTCATGTGAATGTATTGATCATAGTCCTCAACCACCTCAATAGTAACATCATTAGTCCAAAACACCCAAAATTTGTTAGACATATTAAACGTAAAATTATGAAACCCCATAGAATTAGTAATGCTAGCAATATTCTCAGAATGAGACATAAGCTCTTATACAGCCAAAATCTTAATCTTCTCAGTTTGAATCATTGAATGAAGCCTTCTCAAAGTGGGCTTCTTTTTAATACCTATAGCATTCCAACTAATAATCATTATCGTTATCATATAGGGATTTTAGTTGCTTCTTGTTCCCAATTTTCTTAAGAGAATTTATGGCCAATTTATTACTTTTTCTGTCTTTCTTTGCTGACTTTAATTTCCTGCTAAGAATAATGTTGAAATCTTGATCATACTAGGGGTTGCATTTTGTATGAGTAACATTGTTGTTGCCAATGTTTTCACAGTCATGGGTGGTATCTTCATCAAATGGGCTCGTGTGAGTGTAGTCATTGTCCATCTTTTGTAAGGCATCAATTATATCCAGGTTGTCTTTAGCAGTATTAGAAGCATTCTCTTGATTTTCAGTACAATTCTGGATTTTGTTACTTAGACTTTGGGTGTTTTGATTCTGAAGAGATTGGTTTTCCATAGACTCAATCTTGTTATCTATGTCTCTTTGGATAACAATGGATTTGATCTTCCTTCTGTAGACTTTACTAGAAATTTTGAATTTGTTGGCTAGTGCTTCTTGCATTCTGCTTTTGGTTCCCCTTTTGGCTTTCCCTAGTTTGATTATCCTTATTGTAGCTAATCTTTTTTTCATCTTTTCTGTCTTATCTTCTTTATGATGATCATAGCTGTGGTTATTCTCTTCTAGCCTCTCTTCAAACCTTTCTCGATTCTCTTTAGGATCATTCTTTTAAACTTTGTGCATTCATAATCATTGTGTCATATAAGGAAACAAGTATTGCAGTATGCAGGAATGTTTTTTGTAACTAACTGAAATGCAGCATCCATCATTTGAGCCAAATCCAATCCAGATTTTGTGCTTTAACTTTCTAGAAATGTCGATTTCTATTTGGGTAAAACAAGCATGATTGAATGCCTTGTTTTTCAGGTACAAAGACTTTAAATGGGGTTCATATTGTAGCAGCAAGATCGTTTATGACAGTGTGATTGTACAGGAACTCATGAATTCTTTCGAAACGAGTCCAGATCAAATATCGAGGATTTTCATATTTCTTATTAAACCCAGGGCTTCATCGAAGCAGTCTCATTGTAACACCATTAACATTCCAAACATTCCTGGACCAGAGAAGGCAAACATCATCTTTCAAGCTGAACTCCAGAAGAAGGTGACGAGCATCCAGCATTTCAAAACTGTAAGATCCTTTAAACTTCAAGTTATTCAATAATTCATTCATAACAGAACTTTTAAGAATTCTGCTACTAAATTTGCCCACGAGAGTAGTTTTGGATTGATGGATTAACAGGTATTTAACTTCTTTACATTATAGAAATAGAATTGTGATCTTTATCCTCCTTGGTGAATTCTGGTGTAATCTCCACTTCAGATGCTCTAATTCATGGATTAACAATGTCACCAAAGGTTTTATTTGATTGAAGATGGTTGGGAAGGTTTTCAGATGATTTTTTAAAGAAGAGCATGATATTCTTCCACGTTAACATCATTCTTGCTGGTTGAATCAATGATAAGAAATCACAGACGCGAAAGGAAGATCAAATGCTTAAAATAGAGTATTGAGCAATCAGAGAGTTCTTGGAGAAGAGCATCCTCTCTCATCCAATTCAGAATCCAACTGGAGACGTAAGTTATATATTGAAAGAATCCTTCAATGTTCGATGAACTTTTTTTAATTAAAATGGTACTTATAAAAAAAATCACATTAAAATATGATGTGAAAACTATGATTGAGAATTAAAAATGTGTATGAACGATAAACATGGAATATTATCAATTTTAAATTCTTTTTTCACTATTTCGTGAAAGTATTCTTTTATAAAAATTATAAACTTAATAAAAAAATTTATTTAGCTTATTAGTTTGGAGTCTATAAAAAAATAAATATATTCCGACTTTTTTAAGCAAAAGGAATTTTATTTACTTATTCGGAGTGCAAAACTCATAAAAGTGGGTTTGACAAAGAAAACCCTAAGAGAAGAAATCCCTTTAGAAGTCAAATACATACTAATTTTATATTGCGCCAAAATTTTATAAAAATTAAAAGAAGCTCCGCTAAAAGATTTATATTTATTAAGGATAGTATATCACTGGATTGTCTTTTAGGCTCAGGTAATAGTTTTGGAAAGATCTACTCAAGAAACATCAATGACGTTGAAGATAACACCACTTAATCAAGGAATGGAGACACATTTCATCTTCACATTCTTTGTTTGAGACAATGAGTGAAGGGGTACACCAAACTCGACAAATTCAACCAGGGATCGGATTCCACACGACTAAACTCGAGAAACTAAACAAAGACTGAACCATCGAGCAAATTTCTTGACAAACTAAAGCAAAAATGTTGATTGATGAAGAAGAAACTATTTATGAGGAGCAAAACATTACTTTCGGTCTCCATTTGGAAGCATCAGATACATAGCCTTTAAGATGTTCGATGAAATGCTTACTCAAGATCAAACCAAGGCAAACTTAAATCAATTGAGAAAAAAAATATGGATGAAATCATCATCTGGTTTTAAAGAGCTATTGAATCATGTTTAAACCCCAAGAACAAAAATGGAGACCAAAACAGATTTGCTTTAAAGGGTGATGTAGTCCAGAAAGTCCAAACAAAAGCCTTTTTAATTTTATTTTATTTCATTCAAATTTATTATGTTTTTTAAATCAAATCTAACTGTATTAAGATTTTATTTTAAAACATTTATTTTATTTCTTTGTATTTTAATTTACGGTTTTGAGCAGCTCTTATATAAAGCCTCATATACCGTATGTTTTGAATAAATTTTTAGAATAATATATTTTTTATCTCTGAAATTTTCAGTCTTTGTTACCCTTAGATTAGGTTTTCATCATGTTACCTTTGAATTAGGGTTTCATCTATCGTTGTTTCTTCTTCTATTTCTGTCGCGTTACTAGTTTGGTATGAGAGCCTCAATTCCTGCTACGGGGCAAACATGTTTCTGAATTATGATTTCATCTGATTCAAGGTCTAAAAGAGAGAACAACATTTATGGTCATGAAGATATCAAAGATCGTTTGTTATGAGGGGACATACCAAGTGTTTCGATGACGATCGTATTGACCAATTATTAGAGGAGTTTAAATTGATTACCAATCGTTGATCAAGGTAAAATTTGTTTATCGAGATGATGTCATAGTCTATGAAGAGGTTTTCGAAACCAATTTTTTTAATCAACTGGACATGAGGTGTTGTTTTCAGGATATGGAAAAGCTTTCGAAACCATCTTTTTTTCATCAACTGGATGGCTTCAATGTGAATTTAAATAAGGAACACTCGAGAAGAATTTATCTTATTTTTGATAAGGTCAACAATAATTCCCACTGTAACAATTGAAAATAAATAAATAATAACTTTGATTGTTGATGGTGCTGGTGATGTAAATTCGAGAACGAATTCTTATCACCCAGGGGAGGATGATGTAGCCCATAAAGTCCAACACAAAACCCTTTTTAATTTTATTTTATTTTATTCAAATATCTTATGTTTTTTTAAATCAAATGTAATTCTATTAATATTTTATTTCATTTTATTTTAAACTATTTATTTTATATCCTTGTATTTTAATTTAGGGTTTTGAACAACTCTTATATAAATCCTCATATACCTTATGTTTTAAATAGTTTTTTAGAATAATATATTTTTTATCTCTGAAATTTTCAATATTTGTTACCCTTAGATTGCCGTTTCATCATGTTACCCTAACATTAGGGTTTCATCTATCGATGCTTCTTCTTCTATTTCCATCGCGTCATCAGAGGATCAAGAATCGAGGGTTTTTGCTCACTAGATTGATGGGGAGGATTATTGTGCGATCTTAATTATCATCTATACCCATAAGGATCTCGAGAGATACAAAGAGGATGAAATAGCAGAAGTCCAGCAAAGGAACACGAGTAGACTTATTTAAACTTTTAGCTTTCTATATTTAGATCGAGACTGAATCAATGGCTACTAGCTTTCCATAGAACTGGTTCATGACCCTGTAACTTGAAGGACGTTTAAGAAATATAGCTTAGCATATGTTTGTCAGAATTTTTACAACTTCCTTAATACAATTAGCTGGAACACTTTCAATAACCTATGTTAATCAATCATATAGAAAACATATTACATATTATTTCGAACATAACTTAAGCCAACACTTTCAAGATTGTTGTAGTATATACTATGTAGGTATCTAGTCCAGAGAGACTTGTTATGTCTGAATCTCGCCCAAAGCTTACATGAAAAAGTGTCATGATTGTCCTTGAAATTCCTAATATTTAAGCCACCTTCATTAAAAGGCTTGCAGACTTTGGCCCAGCTATTCCAATGCATTTTTTTAAGTTTCCTGAAAAGAGTCTCAGAGAAACTTATTGAACATTTTCTCAATTTTGTTAATAATGCACTTAGGGAGGGTGCAACTTTATATCCAATACATTGGACTGACCATCAAAACAGAGGATATGAGAGTGAGTTTTCCACCATAGGGTTCTTTACATCATAATCAGTGGGTGTTTTTTTCCTGATTTTGTTGAGCATGGGTTCAAAATTACTAGCCTTATTGTTGGTATTAAAGGTGGTGCCCAAGTAGGTTGTAGGGAGAGTTTCTAAGTGGAATCCAGTAATGTTAGATAAAGTTGGGACTCTTGTAATGGGAAAGTTATAGGTGAAGAGTTTTAGGAAGGTTTAGGGGTAATTTTGTGTCACGAGAATCTTTTAATGTCAAAATGGAATTAAGTACTTTGCTCAGGAGCCTTTTTAGAGAGAGAAAGTAAGTACTAGATTAAGTAGAGAGAGAAAGTAATATTCTATTCATCTTGGAATCTGCAAAGCGTGTACGGTCCTTTTATAGTACAATTATGAGTCCCACACGCTTTTAATCCCACTTATTACATCTTTGGTCTCTATATCTTTTTATCTCTTTCATAACGACTATTCCTATTCGTATTTTATAATTTGCCCCTAACAAACTTATTCTTTACGATTCTCTCATAACAAACTTCTTCTTTACAATTCTCTCCTAACAAACTTCTTCTTTACAATTCTCTTCTAACAAACTTCTTCTTTACAATTTTACCATATGTCTTTTATTCTCCCTCATCAGTAGCCCCCAAGTCCTAGTAAAAATATTTTTGCTGGGACTGTGAAGAAGTCTCCATTGCTCATTTCAATCCTCCTCGAAAATTCACTCCCTCGAATATCTTCTCCTCGGATAATTCCTCTTCAACTGCAAAATTTTCTCCTCAAAAATTCCTTTGAACAATGTTTCAAATACTACATGTCTCTTCGAAAAATGTCTTTTTAACCAGTATATCCTTCGAATACAGAATACTTTTTACGCCATACTAACCAGTAGCCCCCCAATCCTTGCAATGTCTTAGCAAAGATTGAATCAGACCTTGGTAATATCGTGCATCAGAATTCACTGTATCAGCATAACAGAACCACCAGCACTAGGCTAACAAATTGCAAGGATTGGATCAAGGATACATGACGTCATCAGTCGTACTTCTTTGTGTATCTTTTTAGAGATCTTTTCGTATTCCCCAGACGTTTGCATTATGCCTCTACAGCTTCTCCCGCGCTTTTTATCAACAATTGTGCACCTATGTTTCCCATAATGCCCATAGGCAAACAAGAGAAAATATCCCCAGGCCTGACTTACCCTAACAGCCCATTGTCCTCTATAAATACTGATCTCATTCCTTAACTGCTCAAACTTTCCACCCAAAATTTCTAGAGAGAGAAAGCTGGCTTATAAACCTCGTCAGATTCCCGAGTGGCTCCTTATTAGCAAAAAGTTCGAAGACAGAGTGGCTGCTGGAGAATACATTGAGCCTCAACCTCAACCTGCTGTCACTACATTTTACAGTTCGTGGCCTCCCCTAGAAAACTCTACTGTCATCATTCCCCTCGAAATATCACAACAAAACCAAATTTCTGATCTCAGCACCCTTAGATTAATGAGGAAAGAAAAACACCATAAGCATTCATCTAGGAAAAGGAAAAGACACCATAAAGATAAAGAGAATTCAGAGGAGCGCAAACGTGCCAAGAGAACGCCTTCGGATACCCCGAACCTCCTCGAACTTTGGTGGTTGACAACTCTCTTCCAAAGACCGGTAATTCTGGGTCAAGCCTTCCAGCCACTCCGTCGATAACAGCAACGGGAAGCCCCCGATTTTCTCCAGGAAGGAATATCATTACTGAAGACGAGCTTCGAGAGATGCGTAACAAAGCCTTGGCTGCCAAGGGGAAGGCAATCGCCTCAGATAATCCCGAACCATCGACTTAATCGATTCATGTTGCTGATTAGAGCAAAGTTGTCGAAATTCCCTCAGATTCATCTAGCCAAAGGCCCATCGCTCCTCCAACGATCTCCGCAGAGCAAGCGAGCCGAATTGCTCCTAAGTCTAAAGGAGACATAACGCTTCCCTTGGAACTTGATGCCATCGTAGACAACAATATTTGAGGGATCGAGAGCAAACATTTGGTTGCTCTACACAACATATCATACAAGTACTTTTTGCCTTCGAAAGAAACGTTGTTGAGGACCCGGTGGTGCATTCCTTCATACATCGACATCAGGTTCCCCTCGGAGGGCGAGACCCCGTTATCAGTGAGGAATAACGAACTTGTTGTGTATACTGAAATTATGAATTGGGGACTAAGATTTCCTTTAGAACCATTTTTCATTGAGTATTTTGGTACGATTGACCTTTACCCCTCTCAAGCCGGTTCCAATATGTGGTTCACATTGATGGCATGCATCATGGCTTCGAGAATCTCAGCCCAAGAATTTTCTTTGGGGGATATTCTGGCCCTTAATGAATAAGGCTATGACTGCGCTTAAGTTATTTTTTATAATTTTCCAAGAGATAAGGTAGAAACAACTATTAAAACCCTCAATGTTTGCTACATTAGATGGTTTTAGACTCTTAATTATATTTAAAACATTTGCTCGCTTACACAATCAACATGCTTGATCGAGAGGAAAATTATATATGTTTTTGTTGAATTTTAGACATCATGTTCGCGACATCTAATCATTCAATCTGACTAGTTGGATTGTGATTTGGTGCTACGGTTTGAATCGTTGATGGAAAAATGTAGTGATTTTTTGGTCAAACATGTTTGATTTTACACATAAATTAATTTTATATTTGATTTTGTTTTGAGTTTGAATTTGGATTGGAATTTGGGTTTGGACATCGATTTGATTTTATTCTGATTTTTAATTTGGAATTGATTGAGATTTTGATGTGATTTTAGTATTTTATTTGGATTTCGATTGTGATTTTGATTAAGATTTTGAATATGGACTTCGTTTGATTTTGATTTTAGATTTGGAGCTGTTTGACAGAAAGGTACTAACGTCTGATTTTGTCACGGTTGTGCACAACAAGATCTCATGTTCCTAAACGGTCGTAGTTGAAATATATCATACACAGGACACGCTCAAAAAATGCATCGCTAGTATCTTCTCACATCTCTCGGCTGACAACCTTCACCGCCTGAAGCATATGGTAGTCTTCGTCAGCTGTAAACTCTATCTGTAAAAGTTTTTATGTTTTTTTTTGTTTTTTAATGTTTGATGGTTGTCATGTTGCATGATATTACATGTTCTTTTATAGGTGGTTGCCAGTTTAGGTTGGACTTGATTTTGGCGGGAGTCCCATTTGGCGGAAGTTGATATTAGGTCTCGTGATAGCGAGACCCCTACTAATAGAACCTATGCTATAATGAGACCCTAATAATGCTCAACAAGATGTCTGTACATTTGTAAGTATTAGGTGTCACACAATTATTGGTCTACTTGGTTTGCATTATCCTTATCTTACAAGTGTCGTTTATTGATTGGTCTACTTGGATTACGCTATCTGAAATCAAATTGGTCAATAAATAAAACTTCCACCATAATCACTCGTCGTATACCCAACTTTGCGCCAATAAACATTCGGAAACAATAACAAAAAATAAAATAAAAACCAGGATACTATTGATGGATTTTTGTGTGGCTGAAGACTACCATTTGGTTCAAGCAGTGAAGGTTATCCTTCGAGAGATGTCTGAAGACTCGAGCGATGTTTTTTTTGAACATGTCTTTGTGTAGGATGTATTTCAATTATGGTCTAGCTAGAGAAACTACTTACATAGCGCGCAATCATGGGGAAGTGAAAACCATGTATTTAGCTATCCAACCGCTCGAGCGTTTGATGTTCCTCCCATTTAAAATTATGAAAGAATAAAAAACGTGTGTGGAACATGACGGTCGACGATTTCATTGATATTGTATTTGGAGGATAACATTGCATGTATGGATGATTGTTCTTGTGTTGATTGTTCTTGTGTTGTTTTTATGTTATTAACAAACATCATATGGTATTGTTGTTGTGTTTATGTTTTCCTTTGGTTATATATTATGTTATTAGAACAAAACAAAAACAAAAACTAATTTTTCAATTCGAATAGGTGCGTACAACATACAATCCTACATACTGAGAAAAACTGTAAAACTAAAAAACTAAAACAACTAATAAAAAAATCATAACTTCAAACAACAAGTTAAAGAAACATGAAAACTTGAAACACAAACGGTGAAAGTAGAATGCTTAGCCGTGTCTCAGTTTGTATTCAACATCATCCACCCCTCTTGTTATGATCATATCCTCAAGATACACTACCGTATCCCTAGGGATGTAGTCCATCAATTTCAGGTTCGAGACGAAAACTGCTTCTTACTTAATTAATAATAGCAAAAAACACAAACGTTGTATCGGTTTGATAAATTTGTATATGTGTTTGATATGGTCACGACATGTGGTGGCTCTTCATGTGCGGTCGATGGTTGGGCGGGATTGATTTGGTTATGTTTTTTGAATCGTTTTTCGAGCGGTATTGGCCAATTGGTTACAACTTATTCGGTGCGAAATAGAAACCAAGTAGGATAAATTTTTGGAAGTGGCCCATTCAACACAACCTACACAAAGAAAGCTACGATAAATATTTGGTTACAAAATAAGATATAATATTAAAGGATTCATTGGTAAACTTACTTTCACGAAATGGTTACTGTGTACAAAACCTATACCAACTTCCATGTTAGGATACGATCGACGAGGCACGCCGCGTAAAGGTAAATACGTGTAGGATTAGTGGAGCGATACGTGGTATATGATACACTGGTATATAGTGGCTATCACTAAGTCGTAGTCGGGTAACGTCATCCAATGCCGACTACTGTTGCCATACGTTTCAAAAACGTCGAACCTTTTGACTAAGTTATCTACACGTTGTGAACCATCAAACACTCTCTCCCATAAGTCGTATTGATTTTGCAATTCGCCAATCAAATCTCGTCTAACTTGGTCCCATGAATCAGAGTTACCGTAGACCATTAAAGAAACGGCCCGTAATCCGCAATTACTGTCGGGAGACACGTATTTTATGCTAGAAATGTACTCATGCAAATAGTTGGGAAACCAACTCTCGTAGCCGCTAAATTATTTTCCCTTCAATTATTTTTTTGATCGAGTCACTCTCTCATATTAGGTTGAGCCTTGGTTTTCGCTTTCACTTTCGCTTTGTCTTTTGGTACTAAATATGTTGTATTAGCTACCGAGGCGACCGATCTACCTATCATACCGGGAGTGTAAGTGCCTAAAATACCATTGTATTCCCACTCTGATGGGTCCCGTTTAGTTGATTTATCCCGACCGACTTTTTTCCTACTTTTAGTGACAACCGGCTCCTTAGGTTCCAAAACATGAATTCTACCGGGATCTAGGATTTGCATCATCCTATTCATGATGTGATCTTGGACATGTGGACCGTAACCGCAGATGGTGCTATCTATTAATGAGATTTTTATCGTGAGCTCTTTGGTACCAATCTCATCCTTAGCTTTGATATTTAACGTACTCCAATAAACATCATATTCATCTTTTTTAATTGCCCTTCATTATTTATAAATCAAAACTAACTCGCATGCACATGGTAAATTATGAGTTGTCCTAATAACACAACCACACATTTCAGGAGTGAACCATATTTTCAAGGCCGTTGAAAGATTTATCTCTATTAATTCTATAGCCGTACATGAAAGTTCACCTTTGATTTCCTTATAGATAGTTTTATCAAACCCCCAATTGAGTTTCTTGGATGATACCTACTACGCTCGAAGGATTCAAAAATGTTAGAGTGTTGAGCAGAAATCAATGCATGAACATTTTTCCAAAATTTCTCAAACGTGCATAGACTACTACTGATTGCCCGTTTGAGGCTCGAGTGAGCACTATCCGCCCTATAACGTAAGATAAAATAAATTAGAAGTCTTACACTTAATATTAAATACTAATGTATGGAGATGGTAATATAACTCACCAATTGCTAGTTTGATTTCCCAAATGTTTAAATTTATTCGTTTGGATATTGAGAAATTTGTGTCCATAATCGGCTATCCATTGCTTCATCACGTACTCGACAACCATTGGACAAAATACATACGTGTGGTGTAACTCGACAATGTTTTTGTTATAATCTTCGAGCATGGACGAATAGGCAACCCTTTGACAATATTCGACAAACTCATTGGCCATGTCCGAATTTGGTAAAACTTTCTTAACGTAAGAGTTGATGTTCTTACTAATATGCCAAGTACATAGCATATGAGTGGCATCCAGAAATATATCATCGATAGCGTTCATTAAAGCCAACTCTATGTCAGTGATAATAATGTTAGGCAATGCACATATATTGTTCGTCAAAATATTCTTTAGAACGCTCAGATCCCAAGTGTAGTTCTCTTGTTTCTCAGAGCTAAAAAAAACAAAAGCGACACAAAATATCTTATTCGTCGAAGTTTGGCCAACTATTTCTAGCAAAAGCATCTTATACCTTGTAGTTTTATACGTGTTATCCATTATAAGAACTTGAGGAAAAGTGCGCATGAAATCGATGTTTTTAGGATGTGCAAAAACAACTCGATGATCTCGTCCGTTGCTTCGCAAGTTCGCTTCCAAACATAGTAATCCTGTTCTTTTAACTTATAAAACAAGTATTTCATTTGGGTCTTGCCCGCTTTATCAACCAAATCATGTTTTTTACCGCATGTTGTATATAGTGCACATGCTAGATACATTTTGCGGATCTTTAATATTCAAACTGCGGTATATCTCTCTTGGTCGACAACCGACTTCTGTTTGACTACGAACAAACACCACTTCTTCTACTTTTAGTCTAGCGGCTCGTGAGTGACCATCCAAGTACAAAAATGGTTCGTGGTTGTGTTTCTCGTTTTGCACTATCAATTTCCAATAACCGGGTAGCTCTAAGACCGGTTTTCCTCGTAAATAGAACAGACACCCGCATTTTTTCGATGAACATTCTCGGCGCTTCTTAACATACCCCGGTTTGGGGTTAGGTGTGTAAAACTCGTGCCTCACCTAAAAGACATCCTATGGGTTTTCATACTTTTGCTATTGTCGTCGTCTTTACTATGTAACACAATGAATCCTAGTTTTATGCTTTCGGATTCGACCCATAGGATCAAATCGGGTTTGGTGTACAAGGTGTTCGTACTGAACATTTTTGTGTAATCGGCCATCGAACATGGCGGTTGGTCTGGTCGCTACAAATGGTTTATGCCAATTATATAAAAACATCCTTAATTTTAACTAAACCGATCACCCAATTAACATCCATTAAAAACAAATAACATGTCAATATCGCGTACACGAAACTCGAGTTTGTGATAAAATCGCGAACACAACCTTTGCAACCTTGTCAAAATCAGGCGTGCAATACTCACGATTTTGACAAACCTGCGAACACAGTATTCGCAATTTTGTCAAAATCGGGAGTACGATATGCTCGATTTTGACAATAAAAAACAGCAAGATCTGCGAATTAAGAATTCGCGGTTCGTCCATTTCATAGCGTTGTCAGTGCTATAATCGCACTAAAGTTCAAAAAACTTGAAAAATACCTCCTTTTGGGTTTCGAGACGGTTCGTCAAAAGCTAATCCTCCTCCGACGCGAAATCATTGATATTGCTCAAGTCTTCATTTAAATTGCTCAAATCCATGGAGTTTTGTGTTTTTTATAATTTTTGTTTAGTTAGAGAAAGAAAGCTAAAGAGAAAAGAAGAAGAGGAGGTTGGTTTTTTTAGTTATAAATTTGGTTTCAAATAAAAAAAAAATTGTGATTTTGAGATCTCATTATAGTCAAAAGGTATCCCAATATAGCTTTACTCCTTCCCAAATTACTTTCATATATCAGATTAAAACATATAAAAAATATTAATCTGGTTAAATTTAATCTGATTTTTGGCTAAATCAAAACTTAACAACTCAAAAGATAATTATGTCTATAAAAAATACAGGAATTGCGATCATTATTATCCATTCCAAAATACACAAACAAAAAATAGCATATTTAATGCTTGCTGACCGGTGGTCATGGTTATGGTCACCGGTTAGCCAAATCCATAAAATATAGAGTAATATATATATGCATCTAAAATCTTACCCGAAATATTGTGACGTGACAAACTATACTTACACTATTTGGGTTTAACCCAAAATAAATTTGTATCTGAATTCATGTAACCTACACTAGTGGCTTATTTACTACTAGAATTACTATTTTATTTATGGATAATATAGAAGAATAAGAAAGTGATTCTAAAGCGTCGAGTGTGACAAAAGAATAGAACCAAGTGAATGCGGCAAAGACCAAGAAATGGGGCAGGTGGTGATGATGGGAGTAATACTAGTTGCGCTACTTCATTATCAATATCATTACATGCTTTGGTTGGCTGCTCCTGGTCCTGCATTACCAGTCTTTAACTACATCAACTACTTCACTACCTTTTTTCGGCTTCTTCCAAAACTAAATTTATATGAAATAAATTCTCCGTCAGACATCAAATAATTTTACTATTGTATTCAAATATTTTGGAATATGTACGATGAAATTGTATTTTTATTTATTATATATTTAATGTTTAAAAAAAAAACTTCAATATCATAATAATTTTATATTATAAAAGATTTTTTTTTTTTTTATAAATTCCGCAATTAACGTCACGCAATATCTAGAACAAAGTGATAAAAAAATCGGTGGAATACAAACGGAAGATATTAGAGTAATGATTAAGATAAAATACAAAAATAATATTATCACATCATCAAAAATGCACATAAAAAGCAAATCCAAATATGTAAAGAGATGCTGGCATTTTTACAACGTAGTTTCAATAAATAAATTTTCATGCATAATCAACAAAAAAAAAAAATTGAAAGTCTACCTCAAGTTGATGTAATACATGAACAGAATAACATCTTTCATAGTCAGTTAACCCAACTCAATGACGTAGCCAGGATTAAAACCTTATGATGTCTTGATTATTGTTCAAAAAATATTTATTTTGTGGAGGAAGTTGTAAAATTGTGTTGTAATATATCATATTTTTTCCAACACTTTGAAGTACTGTTATAACATTAAAAAAAATAGAAGTTGACTAATAGTTGTATGGATTAAGATATGTATTGTTAGCGAACTCGAGAAGTTGTTACGGTTTGATCCGGTTTTGGATTGAGCTTTTCTGCGGTATATATAAGCTTGACATTTTGGTTTTAGATTAATTACATCATATTAGCGGTTTTCGGCTCATCAACATAGCACTAATAGTCTCTCCGACTATAAAAATCATTAAAAATATAGTTTCTAAAATAATATGTTTAGTTTGACAAGGGCTTAGTGCCATAACATATTAAAAGTGGAGGACTAAGTTACCAGACGCCTCATAGCCACAGACTAATTAATGGTAATTTATAGTCTAGATTTTAACTCTACATGATTAAACATTATTGGTTAACTAAATACTTGTTAAATTTCACGAAAATAATCTCGCAAAAAATATATAACTCATACCAAAATACATCTGGTTAGAATATATAATATCAGTCCAAAATGAAACTGAAATATAGGCATTTGAGGTTTGAACACCAGATCTCATATCTCTGGGTTCTACCTCAGATTTTTCGATTACGATAAGATTTATCTTGCTTTTTTCTTATGCTTATTCCACCCCTGACCCAACTCATATCAAGAAAACCAAATATCCAATAGTACCCGCATTAGATTGTCTGAAATGGGCTCCCAAAGGGGTAGCCGAGTTGGTTGAGTATGGCATGTTTGTGACCAAAGGTCATGAGTTCGAGTCCCTCTACATACGTTTTTTCGGTTGAGTCTGTTACCTTGCGTGGTTTACCTTCTAACGTTGGTTTGCAGGCTATCGCGTCAGACTGAGAGTTTACCCTGTGTGCACTCTGAGTAGCGGCTGCGAGTTCCCTCCGGAAAAAAAAAAAGATTGCCTGAAAGAGAAATTGTTAGGTGCGACCAAAGTCTCACGTCCCACGTCGGTTAAACATAGAGTTTTTGAAAATGAACCCAAAGCAAAATCGTGAATATGACACTAGTCTATTTACATCAATATAAATAACTCTATCTCTTCATTCGTACGAAAGTTGCTTTTTTTTAAATCCTAAGAATAATATGATTTTATATTTTGATTGGTTTTTAAAAAACTTTATAAATGTCGAACATATTCTTAGTTATATCTCATTCAACATTCCTATATTTACTCGATGTGTTTTTAAAATTAACCAATATACGAACGACATGCGAAAATAACTTCTAATATAAAAGATCGATTATATTTGTACTTCAAAACATTGAGACATGGAGAATTATCTAAGAAAAGCTAAGAAAAGGATAGGCATGCCATGATGAAAAAGCAAGACACACTAGTACAAGTAGATAGCCAGAATTTTGATGATGACATGCTAATGAAGGAACGTGAGAAGGGGATAGATGGTGAACCCGAAATGGATTTTGGAAAGAAAAAGATGGTATCGGAATGTAGTCAAGTTTTGCTTTTTGTGTGTGTCTATAGTGTCATCATTTGGTGCTTCTATTTTCTCTTTTACTGCCTTTAAGAATCTAGTGGACCCATCATGGACTTTAGTAACCGGCTTATTATATATGCAGTATAAATTATATAATCCAGTTTATATAGTAATAAAGTCACATGGTTTTCTTAAGACATGGACCTTGTGTAACTGATTTTTTTTTTTATTATTGCCTAAAATATTGTATATAGTTGTCATGTTTGTATGTTTAGTGACACAAAAATGGGAATAATGGAAATGATTAAGAAAATCATCTAAGATTAGGAGTTGATTTGGTATCTAACTATTCCTTTTTGGGATACTTGCTTTTTTGTGTTTTATTGGTACTATGTATTATTGGATTTGCCAAAAATATAAAATATATGTATTGTTTTCCATCTATATACTTTTATTTATTAAAATTAAATATTCAATTTTTAAATAATTATTTAAATTTAATAATATAAAATTAAGTTAAAAGAATTAATTATTCATATTCTGATTTGTTTGAGATATATAATACAAATAAACAAAGGATGGTCAATATTTCATTAACGGAATAGCTAATATACGAATTATTTGTATATAAAATATTAGTTATACATGATTTAGATTTATTGTCGATTTTTCTCTCTAATAAAACGAACTAATAATTTTTAAATAAAAATAATTAAAAATTTACGATTGCGAATAAATATAATTTAATTGAATAATTTGTTTAAAATAATTTATTTGAAAAATGGATTTGAAATAGAATAAACCGACTTCAATAAATTGGATACGATTTTTTTAATATAAATATAATTATATATATATAAAAGTAGCGAGAGATCCAAAAATTAAAATAAATGGAACTAACAATTTCTGAGTTAAAATAACCAAGTGTAAAATCAAAACTAGAACTTCAGAAATAAAAGATTTGTTATATGAGAATTTAGGGCCAAAACAATTGTTGTTCAAATTAGACACCATAATCATATTAACACACACGAACACTATTTTAAACGCTAGCATATTACGATTAATGAAATAATTGTAACTATTAACTTATTTAAAGTAGGACAACAAATCTCTTATCAATAACATAAATGGTATATTCAATGTAGGTGTTAGTTTAACATAAATTAAAGTTAGACATCAAACCTCTCATCAATAACATAACAATTAACATATCTAAACGCATACCACAAACACATATATATATATATATATACACACATGTATGTGTACACGAAGACAACTAGAGGATAAAGTGAGGATGATCATATTAATTGAAATTATAACTAGTTTATCTTCATCGACTCTAATTTCATCGACTCTAAGTCCTTTGCGAGAGGAAATCTATAAAATTTGATAAAGATACAAGAGTGGAAAAAGCATGCAAAACAATAACAAAGAGAGAAAACGATAATCCAATAACCAATTAAAGCAAGAATTTAACTTATAAGGATGATACAAAAATAATCAATCACAATAAAATATATACTAGTCTCTTATCACCAACAAAAGTGTTACATATCAAAACAAGAAACCGATATTAAAAGTAAAGAATGATGACTTGAAATATTTTCATACCAATTACATAACCAGTACACAAGAGCAAAGGTGACGAGAAAAAACATAATTTGGTATATTAAAACTATTTTTTTTTTATTTTGTGATCTTTCAGGTCATGCATACATTATTAAGTAAAAAACCCTATGAAATCTAATGAATAAGAATCCAACAAAACCATAAAATATATCAAAGGACAAAACATAATTAATATAAAAAAAATAAAACTATGAAAAAACCATAGGAAAACAAAAAACACTAAAAACATATATAAAGTCCCACGACATACAACTTTGCCTTCATACTTTTGGAACTCATATTACTTGTTGAGAGAAAACAGACTCCTCTTGTCACTAAAAAAATTCATAAACCGGTTACGTGTCTTGATCGATTAAATATTTGTTCATAATTACCCAACCCTCTTCAGATTCTTCATCCTCTTCAATATCGAAGAACTCATTTTCACTCTCCAATACTTTATCTTCGTCAAATTTTGGCAGTGATATCTTTGTCCATTTATTGTCCATGAGCATGGTAACATTTCCTTCATTCCTCAAATTGAAGTTGTTCGCCACAAGTAGATACACATCAGGTTTGGACGATGCTACTTTATAGTTAGCATCCGCATAATATATGAATTGAGATGCCAAAGAAAACTTTTATGTCTTGATATTAAAAGAGACAGTATAATGAGATTTAAAGTTTTGTGTCATCTAATGTATGGATCCATTATCAAATAATGTATAATCTTTTATTTGGTGTAATTGATGATCATCTAATTTTCTCCATGATTTTGTTCTCGAACTGTAGACTTCACCTCCAAGATAGAATCTGTCGTAAATACAGACTACCTTGAATTATTTGGTGCTTTCATCATATCCTAGCCCGTCACGGTTCACAATATACGGTGATGATTCTCTTAAAGTAGGAGGGAGAAAAAGGGTTTCACCGTTTACGGGATTACATAGAACGAATTCTTTGTATCCTTCTAATGTGTAAACTCTTATAAGAAGCATGCCATTGTAAGAAGAAATCACATTATGTTGATCCTTGCCTTTTTTTATAACTTGAGCGGCAAGTTAACAAATGACGACTTAGAAATCTGTTTTAGAACTAAGGCATTGATTTCGTACAAATGGATGGCTAACTTAATTTTTAACAGCAGAAAAGAAGCACATTATCTTTGTTGGTGTATTGAGATTTGAAAAAAACGGGGTGAACTGTTTTGAGATAGAGTCTAGAAGTAGAATGAAAACGCAAAAGAGATGAGATATACATATGATCTCAACGACCATATCATAACATGAAATAAGTCATGGTCGAAAATTTATAATATGTTAGTAGTGTTATGAAGAGTAATTGAAGAGCCAATATATAGAGATTTTTCCTATTCCTATTAACGAAAGGAATGGTAGTAAATTCTATCTCTGAATAATTTCTTGTTTTGATAGAATTATAGCGTGTGTTAGAGATATAAGGCCTAAGCCCATTAACCCATATAGTTTATCTATAGATAATAGATTTAGACTCTATGTAATACACACTTTCTAAATAATACAAAACTCTAGCCGTTCTCTTTTCTCTATTTTGTTCATTATTTAACATGGTATCAGAGCCAGGTTGATCTGGTCGGGGAACCATCGCGATCTTCCTGTTTTGTAGATCTACCATGTATTCAATTTTGTAGTAGTATTGGATTTCGAGTTGGAATTGGATTTATTTGGAAATCTTGGATCTGTTCGACAATTTTTGGATTATGTATTGGTATTGATCTTGACAGAGCATGTTAAAATCCGATAGAGAGTTATATTATTGTTGGACTTTGATATTGTTCTGGATCTGCTTTTGTGTGATTTCCATTTTTTTTATCTTGTTTTTGATTGGATATGTGTTGGAAATTTCGATCTGCCTTTCGTCAGAATAGATATAGTTTTCGGTTTTCAGATCTGCTGTGTGCAGTTCCAATAAAACGGCCCGATCGAAAGGAAAACGATGTCCGTTTTTACTGACTTTTGGAGAGCATGTTCGGGACATCCAACCCTTCAATATGACCGGTCGGATTATGATTCGGTGCTACGATTTGGGAGAAATCGCAAGTGGAACAATGCAGCAGTCTTGTTGGTAAAACCGTGAATTCAAATTGATTTTGATTTTGGAAATTTAAAATTAACAATCAGAAATTGGAAATTGAATTTAGTTTGTTTTTTTTTTGGATATTAGTTTGGTATTTGGATTTGAGATTGGATTTGTTTAGGTATTTGGCATTGAGATTTCGTCTGGATTTCGTTTTGGGGTTAAGATGTCGTTCTTCGTTTATAGATTTCGTTTAGTTTCGTTTGAAGTTGTTTGGATTCGTTTGGATTGGTTTGGCTTGCTTTGGATTCGTTTGGATTTGTTTAGCTTTGTTTTGGATTTATTTAGCTTTGTTTTGGATTTGTTTGGCTTTGTTTGGATTCGTTTGGTTTCGTTTGGATTAGTTTGGCTTCATTTGGATTCGTTTTGACTTCGTTTGGACTTGTTTGGCTTTGTTTTGGATTCGTTTGGCTTTGTTATGGCTTCGTTTGGCTTGGTTCGGCTTCGTTTGGCTTCGTTTGGACTTGTTTGGTTTTGTTTTGGCTTTATTTGGCTTTGCTTGACTTCGTTTAGATTCGTTTGGTGTTTGGATTTCGTTTGGATTAGATTTTAGTTTTGGAGTTGGAGATTGGATCTTGACGATTGGAGTTTGAGATTGGAGCTTGAAGATTGGAGTTTGATTTTTGGGTCTTGACGTTTCGATTTTGGTTTTGATGTTTTGTTTTGATTCGTTGATGTTTCAATTTTGGTTTTGATGTTTTGTTTTGATTCGTTGATGTTTTAATTTTGTTTTTTTTATTATTTTGTGTAACAAACTCATAATGCAAGAATAAGCATTACGGGTTTGAGAGAGGGTGTTAGAGATATAAGGCCTAAGCCCATTAGCCCATATAGTTTATCTATAAATAATAGATTTAGACTCTATGTAATACACACTTTCTAAATAATACAAAACCCTAGCCGTTCTCTTTTCTCTCTTTTGTTCATTATTTAACAGCGTGAAAACAAATAATATTGGTTGATTTTGAAATTCAAATAAATATTTGGTGATGGTTAAATCTCCTAAAATATTTTATTCAAAATCTATAGCGGTATTGTTTTACTTATTTTATAAGTTAAAATTTTATAACCATAACTTTAACATCTTAATTTTAGATCTTAAATTTCAATAATAAATCATAAACCCGTTTTTCTTTCTCAAAACTTTTTACCACTTATTTTATATATGACCGCTATACCAAAGTTACCTCTAATATATGTATTCAATAGTATTCCGATAAAGATACCAAAATTACCTGTAATATAGATGAATCCAATAGAATCTGTATAATTTTGTTGTTAGTTATTTTTAACGTTTAAAATTTTATATTTTTAAAATTTTAATTAATTTTTTTTTTGTGATCTCTCATCTCATGCCTATATTATTAAGTTACAAACCCTAAGAAATCTAATAAAGCAGAATCTAATAAAACCATAAAATATATCAAAAGACAAAACATAATTAATATATAAAAAAATAAAACTAGAACTATGAAGAAATCATAAGAAGACAAAAAACACTAAAAACATATATAATATCCCACAACATACAATTTTGCCTTCAAATTTTGAAACTCATATTACTTGTGAAGAGAAAACAGACTCCTTTTGTCACTAAAAAATTCATAAGCCGACTGCTTGTCTTGATTGATTAAACATTTGTTGATTATTACCCAACCCTCTTCAGATTCTTCATCCTCTTCGATATCGAAGAAATCATTTTCCAATACTTTGTCTTCGTCAATGTTTGACAGAGATATCTTCGTTCATTTATTTTCCATGAGCATTGTAACATTTCCCTAATTCCTCAAATTAGAGTTGTTCACCACAAGTAGATACCCATTAGGTTTGGACGATGCTACTTTATAGTTAGCATCCACATAATATATGAATTGAGATGCTAAAGAAAACTTTTTTGTCTTGATATTAAAAGAGACAATATAATGAGATTCAGGGTCTTGTGTCATCTAATGTATGGATCTATTATCAAATAATGTATAATCTTTTATTTTGTATAATGGATGATCCTCTAATTTTCTCCATGATTTTGTTCTCAAACTGTAGACTTCACCTCCAAGATAGAATCTGTCGTAAACAGACGACCTTGAATTAATTGATGCTTTCATCATATCCTAGCCCGTAACGGTTCCCAATATACGATGATGATTCTCTTAAAGTAGGAGGAGAAAAAGGGTTTCACCGTTTACCGGATTACTTAGAACGATTTCTTTGTATCCTTCCGATGTGTAAACTCTTATAAAAAGCATGCCATTATAAAATTAAATCACATTATGTGGATCCCTGCCTTTTTTTGATAACTTGGATGGCAAGTTAACTAAGGAAGACTTAGAAATCTGTTTTAGAACTAATCCATTGATTTTGTACAAAGGAACGGCTAACTTATTTTTCAACCAGCTAAAAAAGAAGCACATCATCTTTGTTGGTGTATAGAGATTTGAAAAAAAATGGGATCAATTGTTTTGACATGGAGTCTAGAAGTAAAACGAAAACGCAAAAGAGATCGGATATGCGTATGATCTCAACGACCATATCATAACACGAAACAAGTCATAGTCGAAAATTTGTAATCTGTTAGTGGTGTTACGAAGAGTAACCGAAGGGCCAATATATATATATATATATATATATATATATATATATATATATATATATATATATATATATATATACTTCTAATTCCTATTAACGAAAAGATTTGTAGTAAATTATATCTATGAATTATTTCTTGTTTTGATAGAATTATAGCATGTTTGATTTTGAAATTCAAATAAATATTGGTGACGGTAAAATCTACTAAATTGTTTTATTCAAAATCTATAGTGTTATTTTTTTACTTATTTTATAAGTTAAGATTTTATAACTATAACTTTAACATCTTAATTTTAAAATCTTAAATTTTAATAATAAATCTTAAATCTTTTTTTTCTTTCTCAATTTTTTTTCCGTTTATTTGATATGTGACCGTTATACCAAAGTTACTTGTAATATATGTATTCAATAGTATTCCGATAAAGATACCAAAATTATCTATAATATAGATATATCCAATATAATATGTATAATTTTATCGTGAGTTATTTTTAACATTTAAAATTTTATATTTTTAAAATTTTAATTAAAAATATTTTGTTATATATCATCTCATACCTATATTATTAAGTCACAAACCTTAAGAACTCTAATAATCATAATCTAACAAAACCATAAAATATATCAAAAGGCAAAACATAATTAATATAAAAAAATAAAACTAAAACTAAAAATAAATCATAAGACAAAAAAATCACTAAAAACATATATAAAGTCCCACAACATACAATTTTGCCTTCATACTTATGGAACTCATATTACTTGTTGAGAGAAAACAGACTCCTCTTGTCACTAAAAAATTCATAAACCGACTGCGTGTCTTGATCGATTAAACATTTGTTGATTATTACCCAACCCTCTTCAGATTCTTCATCCTCTTTGATATCGAAGAAATCATTTTCACTCTCCAATACTTTATCTTCGTCAATTTTTGGCAGAGATATCTTCGTCCATTTATTGTCCATGAGCATTGTAACATTTCCTTCATTCCTCAAATTGAAGTTGTTCGCCACAAGTAGATACACATCAGGTTTGGACGATGCTACTTTATAGTTAGCATCCGCATAATATATGAATTGAGATGCCAAATAAAACTTTTCTGTCTTGATATTAAAAGAGACAGTATAATGAGATTTAAATTTTTGTGTCATCTAATGTATGGATCCATTATCAAATAATGTATAATCTTTTATTTGGTGTAATTGATGATCATTTAATTTTCTCCATGATTTTGTTCTCGAACTGTAGACTTCACCTCCAAGATAGAATCTGTCGTAAATACAGACTACCTTTAATTATTTGGTTCTTTCATCATATCCAAACCCGTAACGGTTCCCAATATACGGGTATGATTCTCTTAAAGTAGGAGGGAGAAAAAAGGTTTCACCGTTTATCAGATTACATATAACGATTTTTTCGTATCCTTCCGATATGTAAACTCTTATAAGAAGCACGTCATTATAAGAAGAAATCACATTATGTGGATTATTGCCCTTTTTTGATAACTTGAGAGACAAGTTAACTAAGGAAGACTTAGAAATCTGTTTTAGAACTAATGCATTGATTTCGTACAAATGAACGGCTAACTTATTTTTCAATCAGTAGAAAAGAAGCACATCATCTCTGTTGGTGTAGTGAGATTTGAAAAAAACGAGGTCAATTGTTATGAGATAGAGTCTATAAGTAGAATGGAAACGCAAAAGAAATCGGATATGCATATGATCTCAACAACCATATCATAAGAGGAAATAAGTTATTTCTTGCTTTGATTGAATAATAGCGTGAAAACAAATAATATTGTTTGATTTTGAAATTTTAAAAAATATTTGGTGAGAGTAAAATCTACTAAAATATTTTATTTAAAATCTATTTTATAACTATAACTTTAACATCTTAATTTTAAATTTTAATAATAAATTTTAAATCTTAAATTTTAATAATAAATCTTAAATCTTTTTTTCTTTTTCAAAACTTTTCTCCGTTCATTTCATATATGATTGTTATACTAAAATTACCTTAATATATGTTGTATTCCGATAAAAATATCAAAATTACCTGTAGTATAGATGTTTCCAATAGAATTTTCGCTTTTGATTTTAAAATCGAAAGCTATATAAAAAATCGGAATAATTGAAATAATAGGTTTTTATCATTGAATCATTTCATCGTAATTTTAATTTTGTGAATTCTTAGAGTAAAATTTAGTTTGAATTAAAAATACCAAACATTATTCTACACCTTAAGTACTAACTTCGGTATTAGGGTAATTAGTGATATTTGATTGATCTAATTTAGCGTCCCAACTAGCAATTGACAAGAACCAAACAAACATAGACAGTAAAATAGTTTTGGAAGTTTCAAAGAATCGGACCAATTTCCGAAACATCGAAACTATAATCGTTTTAGCATTTTTTTTTCTTTTAATTATATAATACCCATCCAATAGTTGATTTGCTGAACCTGATATGTAAAACTTGTAAACATTTTAATTTAATGAGAAATATATGTCCATATTTCTTTTTATAGTAAATCATATATCTTATAAGGTCTAGATGAATACTAAAATAAATATATATAATATAATACGAGTTAATAGATTGATACAGATAGTAGGAGTGAGATAATAAATGCAGATAAATATTAATAATTAGTGGGAAAGAAAAGTTATTATTATTGTTTAGTTCTAATTATAAAGATTATAAAAAAATGTATTTATAAAATATTCACCGGAATTTAATTATTTGATATATTTTTTACCAATAATTTTTATTCGAATTAATTAGATTTTTTTAAAAAAATAAATACATAAAAAAGATAAAAATGTTCTTACAAATATGCGAGGCATATTTCAAGGGATGACTATATAATAGAGAGTAAAAAAATACATAAAATGACTATAACAATGTCAATAAAAATAAACAAGCAATAATAGCAAGTCAAAAATCTTAAATTGATGAGAAGTGAATAAATATATGGAAGAAAACACGGAAGGATCATCAATGGAAAATTGGCAACATGGGTAAAAATCAATGAAATGAAACAACGTTAAGTTAGTGGTTGTTGGGGATGAAGATGTCAGACAATCTTAGTTCCCAGAAAATGGAAATAGAGATCAACTAGCAAACGAAACGAGACAGCAAAGGCAATGTTCGGAGGGGAGCCAAAAATTCCGTTGTCCCCTCCTCCATATATGATAAATGGTAGCACCAAAGCAAGCCCGTCAAAAATGACATAAGTTTGAGGGGGGGGGGATTAGAGGCTTATATGAGCTAATAGTTCCAATTTGAGTTATTACGGCAGAGGAACCCAAGATTTTGGCGAGCGTGCTCCGACAAGCTCCAGGAGAAGCTATAATAATGATTTTATATTTTCATCAACATAGTTGTTGATGACGCAATAAATGGGAGTACTAATACCCAATACAAAAGCTTGTCGCACGTGGTAAGTTTGCCTTGAATGACAAGCTAGAGAATGAAAGAATGACACATTATATTAAATATATTCCAGACTAACCTCGTCCATCCATCACAAGGGATAGACATTCGAGTGGCAATATAAGTGTCTTTAATCGTGAAGTTAGGAATTCCATCTTTAGCCGTCCAGAAGGGGTATCATTGAGGACGACGCTTGGAGTAGGAAGAGATAGAATGATATTGTGGAGTTCCATGAGGTTGCTTATGTTTCTAACACTAACGAATCTCATATTTTGAGGCCACATCCGACGCCCCTCATAGATAAAGTCAGAGACCAGTAAGGTTTTTACCTAACTTTGAATTTCTGATGATGGAGTGACCATAATGAGATGCAATGGAGGTAGAAAGAAGCCAATGGTCAGACTAGAAGGAGGTATTCTTGCCATTACCGATAGCCACCCTGAAAAGATTGTTGGCAATAAGTATAAGAGTTAAAAAAATATCTCCAAGTCCAGGAAGGGGATGAGCCAGGAGAGATATCTATGAAGTTATTGTTTTTAATTTTTTATATTTTAATCCCTTCGCTCCATATAGAGTTAGAAATTTTGTTAATGATGAACCAAAAATGTTTAATGAAGGTTGTATGATTCTAAATTTTTAAGTCTAGAATCCCTAAGTCGTTAAGCAAGGGCATGGTAACGGATGTCCATGCCACTTTTGCACCATAGATTTTCATCTCGTGATCGGTCCAGAGACAACGACGAAGAATTTGGGAGAGTTTTTTAAGAACTCCGTAGAGGGATGGTGAAAATGAAAGACTAGTACACTTGCTCAACAAAAAGTACAAATTTGACGAGTTGGAGGCGCCCAAATATGAGAGGTATATAGAGGTCCAAGAGCCAATGCAAACCGTAATTTTATGCAGCAGATTGCGACAATCAGAGTGAGATAAACGACTAGTGATTATAGGGACACCCATATATTTCAGTGGGAGAGAACCAACCTTGAAACCTGAGAGGTTGACGAGGTCAATCTTAAGAGTGGAGTTGATACGAGATAGGAAAATATGGATTTTATCTAGGTTTTTTTGCATCCCAAGAAGAAGGAAGAAATCATTGAGGCCTTTTTTGATAAGAGGCAAGAAATTAATATCGCTATGACATAAGATCATTAGATCGTCCATAAAGTAAAAGTTAAGAATTTACAGCTTATGAAATTTCTAATGGAATTTGAAATTACAGTTGTTGCTTTTCTCATTGAAAATGCTAGAGAGAACTTGCATGACTCAGACAAACAGGAAATACGAGAGTTATGTTGGATATTGGTTTGTTTTATTAATTTGTTTTTGATAATTGTTCTATTCATGGTTGATGGACCATAAGTTTATGGGTTGGACTAGTTATATCTTCATGAGCAACTTTTTTAGTTTTTGCGCGAGTATCAAATAAGGACTACATTTTGACGCTCCATACCGTTTATTGACATTTTAAAAAACTCGTACTTCTGAATCTGCTAACTGTCGAAGCTTTGTCTTCGGGACCAAAGTTATCATCTTTTACATATGAGAATAGTTACGTTGACCTTCTTTGGCTAAACTTTTAAAAATCTCACGACTTGTTTATTTGAATTTTAATATTCTTTAACCGAATTTCTAGACGTCTTCAATTCGGTTCGTACTTAATATGTTATTTCTTTATTAAAACAAATTCACCGACTGATATCTTCCGCAAGAAAAAAAAATTATTTCGTCGAAGTAAAAATAATACAAATAATAATTAGTAAACTGTTATAGTATTATCTATTATTTTATTTACTTGAGCATTTCTTCTTATTAAGTTCAGGATACTTGGATTCTTTGCTAAATATGGTTGAGTATTCCCTCCACTCTTTGGTGAAGGATGAACTAAAGATTAATGAAATGAACCGAATTTTTATGTTGTATCGAGAACTTTATATATGTCATCATTTTGCTTTCGACCTAGCTTTTGTTGGAGATAGTCAAGTAGCTTGACCTTTGGTGAAGGATGAAAGAATGACTAATTAAACTAGTCTTTCAAGTGACCAAAGTTATTGATATTTTCTTTCGGAGAGTAGACCTCTCCTTCTCCCCTCGATCATTTGTGAAGATTAAAGTAAAGATTGCATAAATTAGCATTTTTTTTTTATGTTTTTGGCCATTTGAAGTGGACATACTTGGTATATTCTTTTATGAGTCTCGTCCGAAATTTTATGGATCCAAGTGAAGATAGAGACATACTATTTCATGGAAAAGACTTCTAAAAAATATATATTATATTGTAAAGGAACATTAAACACACATGTTTTTCAAGTATCCAACAACTTTTCAAATTTTAGTACGATGTTCTTCATTTATTGTTTTAGTAAATTTATAGAACTTACTAACCAAACTACATACCCGTTGTAGTTCATAAAACTGTATATATAATACTTTTCATAACATATTAATGTATTATAGTTAAGTTATTATTTGTCCATAATCTTCTATATATATATATATAACATTATGATTAAATTATATATTTTTTATTTAGGATGATTAAATTTGTGAAGGATGTTTTGTATTGAAATTGACTATCACATCCCTTTTACCATGAGAAAAATGTATACTTTTTTCAAAACACTACATTAAAACGTAAGATATAAATATACAAACCACAAACTATATACCCGTGGTAGTTCATAAAGTGTATATATAATACTTTTCATGACATATTAATGTATTCTAGTTAAGTTATTGTTTGTCCATAATCTTCTGTATATTAATATATATATATATATATATATATAATTATGATTAAATTATATATTTTTAATTAAGATGATTAAATTTGTGAAGGATGTTTTATATTGAAATTAACTATCACATCCCTCTTACCATGAGAAAAATGTATACTTTTTTAAAAACACTACATTAAAACGTATGATATAAATATATATGTTTATATTATTTCACTCATCTAATTATTTAGAATAAATAAGATACATATAACCAAACAATTACAACCGCATCATCGTATAATTATTGTATATAAATCCATTTTATACGATGAGACGATAAAAAAAAGTTAGATTTTTTTCATAACATTTTATTTAAAATTATATAATAATTTAACAAACATGTGCACTTCTAATTAAATTATCGTGCTTGATATTAACCCATAATATTTTTTTTAAGCAAAATAATACCATATAATAATGAAAAACCGATTCAGCCCATTAAAAGGGCCCAACCAATAGATTCAATACAGTCACAATCGACTTTACAGTCAATACCCTAACCCTAAATTAATCAGAGATAAAACTCTTTCTTCTTCCTCTTTCCTTCGCCTCCCAACACCAGCCCTTCTTCTTTTTCAAACAAAACCCTAAACAGCAACATCAGTATCCAACACCCAAGCTTTTCAACACAATCAAACCCTTACTACATAACCCAGATCTAAACTCTCCAAAAAAGTTATTGCGAGCAAACCAGGAGGAGCAGATTGATTGTTGAAGAACACTTTCTGCTTGCACTTAAGGGTCCACTTCGCGAGCCAATCTGCCGCTTGGTTCTGGACCCATGAGATGTGAGTAATAGCCATACCAGGCTTCAACGCACTTCTGCAAAATCGCAAGATACAATCTTCAGGGTTAACACGAGAAGCCAGCTGATTGATAAGAATCAGGGAGTCAGATTCAACATCGACGCAATTCCAACCCTCATTGAAGCAGATAACAAGCCCTAACAATAATGCAAGATTTTCAGCCTGAAGCGGGGACGCCTTGCCCAGAAGATAACCATAGGCAGCCAAGATCACACCCTCCGTGTCCCTGAACACGATTCCAGCAGCTGACTCACCGTTGTGAATGCAAGACGCATCTACATTCAGTTTTATTCGACCAGACATCGGGCGAGACCACTTCAGGTATATTGGCATAACCTTCTTTTTTATTGAGCTATCGCATCCAAGAATAGAACCTGCACTATTAACACCAGACCAGTGCTTTAGGTTAAATGAACCGTTAATGTCCATACCCTTAATGATTGAAATAATTTTATCAATGGCCTTAGGAACACTCATACATATACCACTATGCTTAAACAAGTTTCTGGCCTTCCAAATTATCCAAAATATGATTTGTGGAATTAAACGAGTAATATGGAATTTTGCCTTAGAATAGCTAAACCAGCATTTTAAAACATGAGAAACAACCATATTTATCTTAATGTTAATCTTACATGAAACTGAAAACCAGTTCCATATCTGCCAGGCAAAAGAACAACTTATGAACAAATGATTCATGTCTTCACAATGCTCACAGAAAACACATTTTGAAACCAAAGTAAAGTGCCTTTTAATCATTTTAGAATCCATAGATACAAAATTCTGTAAAATCTTCCAAGTCATAAAAGAGAACTTTCTAGGGATTTTTGTATTCCAAAGCTTTTTATATATAGTTGAGACTTTGTACTTATCTCTTAATTGCTCCCATGTAGACTTCATGTTAAAATGCCCATTGTCAGAAGCAATCCAACGAATGGCATCTTCATTGTCAACAATATAAGTACTCATAATTTTACTGACTCTATCAGAATCAATAAAGTTCTGAACATCATTCAAATACCAACCATTATTATGCCAATAAGAATTAACTTTTACATTTATGTACCAGGACACACTTTGCTCAGTAGCAATAGCTGGCATACCATGCCAAGAATCCTTCCAGAAGTCGATATTGCCATTGCCCAAAGACCAGGTAACATTCTTATCCGCCTGATCTCTTATGCTGCATAATCTCTTCCATACAAGAGATCCTTTCATATTAACATATAGCGGATGATTGAATTTACAGTAAATATTGTTCATTGCATTAGCCCACAGACTATCATTCATTCTGAATAAGAACCACAGCTTTTGAGAAAAGCAATTCTGCACATCCATAATGGACCTCACATTCAGACCACCCTCGTTAAATGGCCTACAAATGTAACTCCAAGTAGACCAATGAATTACCTTCTGGCCATGCTTAGATCTCCATAGGAATCTGTTACAAATCTGATCAATCTTATAGATGATGGACTTAGGCAGATCACAGCATTGCAACCAATAGTAAACAATAGGTAGTAGAACATTAGTGATAAGAGAAAGCCTACCACCATAGGATATAACTTTGCTCTCCCATATAGAAATTCTGTCATTAATCTTATTAAGCAAAGGAAGAAAGACATTGGCCTTATTATTATTAGCAATAGTAATTCCAAGATGAGAAATAGGCAGAAAGTCAACCTCAAAACCAGTCTGAAGTTTAAGCTCTTGCCTCATAGAAAAGTGAAGCTTACTAGATATAATTAATTTAGTCTTAGTCTTATTTATAGCTTGACCAGAAGCAGCCTGATACAAATCTAGAAAATTGCTAAGTAAAGTTATAGAAGTAGACTTGCTATTAGAGAAAATTAAGATGTCATCAGCAAACATTAAACATGGAATTACTAAAGAACATCTTGAAATGTACCCAATAGAAGGATTAGATCTGAAAAGATTATCCAGACCTCTGCAAAGAAACTCTTCACTAAGAATAAACAGGCTAGGAGAAATAGGATCTCCTTGCCTAATACCCCTATTCATTTTAAAATAATCATAAGAGTCACCATTAATAAGCACAGAAATATGAACATCAGCTATTAAACCTTTAATTAGATTAACAAATCTACTATTAAAACCAAAAGAGTATAAAACCTTTAAGATAAAGGAATGAGACAGCCTGTCAAAGGCTTTAGACATATCTAACTGGACAACCATATTACCCCTTTTAGGCCTTTTATTAATGTCAAAAAGCAATTCCTTAGCCAAGAGGATATTGTCATGAATTAACCTTCCCTTAACAAAAGCAGACTGACACTTAGACACAACTTTAGAAAGAATATTAACCCATAATATAAGTTTAATGAGTTTACCAACATTAACTACAAAAAAATATAGGATCCACCAGAGAAAAAAAACAAAATTTAAAGTAAAAATTGATATTATTATTCGAATAAAAAATTATAAATAAGTTATAAAAGTTCAAACACAAAAGCGAAAATATTATTTATTTAACAAATTGGAAAATAAACCACAATAAAGATATATTATACTATGAAGTTTGACAACTGAACCGAGATTTATTTGTATATCATAATGGTAAATTATTATGATATGAAAATTGAAAATTAAGATGAAAGAGATCTATAAACTATAACACAAAAATTTTATTCCTACATTATAATAAGAAAATCTAAAAATTGGGCTAAAATTTACTCCTATATTATAATACGAAATATTATAAATAAAATTAACAACCGAGCTGAAAGTTTTACCTCTTAATTTGTAACATTATTTAAAACAGATTTCCTTATTCATCAACTCTTCAAATTCCAATGTCCTTCCGACTTGTGTAGAACTTGACCTTGATTCATATTTTGGATAACGTAGAATGTCGTCATAAAACTAATAAAGTTTAGTTACATTAAAGTGTGAGATATGTTCATATCAACATGTAGGTCGATCATGTAAACGTTATCACCGATCTTTCTGATCACTCTAAAATATCCAATTTTTTTACTTTAACTTGTTATATGATCCAATGAGAAACATTTTCTTATACATAAATACTATAGCCCGATCAACTTCACCGATCAATTTTTTATGTGACATATGCGATAGGTTTGAACTTTGAATTTTGTTTAAGATTTATTACATTCTTTTTTTCTATCCCAATTAAAAACACACTCATTTTTACATCCCTACAAGTAACTTCCATATTAAACCATCACAAACTTCTTGGTAATATATGACAATAATTTATGTGGATTAGATCATAAACTGAATCATTTTTGTAATACTGCCCAATCGAGATAGTAATATTTTACACATTTGTGATAATTGCCTTAAGTTTTTTTCTGAACCAATCAAATCTTGTAAAGCTTAAGTATTTTTATGTGTAGTTTCATATATTTCACCGGGTTTCTAGATATACGTTCACAATTCCTGATAACTAAATCACAAACCTTTTCGTGGATGTTGTAGCAATACTTGAAAATATTATTTCTTTACAACAAGTCGTCCATCTTTTCAGTATGTATGAATTTTTGAATCTCACAATTGGCGTACTTACCCTTTTATTTTGTAACTTTTGCACCATTTAACACTTTTTTATATCGTTTCATTTTTTAATATTTATGTTATTTGTTACCCACTTCAACACCCTCATAACTCACTGGTTTCTTGGTTGGACACTCATTTATATGATGGTATATTATTTCTCTTAGTCTGATATGTGTCACTTTTAGATTGACAATATTTTTTAACTAAGGAAAATCCTTCATTGTTCATCGCTATATTAGACGATTCTTCCATGTCTTTCTAGTAGTTTGACAAATAACTCGGGTATCTTTTCCATTAAATCCTCCTTCAAAGTCATGTTGTGTGCCTCAATTATTGTCAAAACTACTTGCAATCTAATCTTATATTGATGATCAATTTTAATTCCTATAAAATATTTGGAAACCTAATGTCATTTAGCCTCACTTATATTGTTATGAACTAACATCATATTTCACTTATTCGTATGCTCTACAATAGTATTGTTATCTCTCACACAATTTTAAAAACTTTAAAATATAAATTGTTCGTAATTTGACTGTAAAATTATGTTTATTAAAATTTATTTCATCCTCTTTTATGATCGCATAAGACGCCTTGTTGTTTTCTCTCTATTTGTAACTTATCCCACCAAACATAAGCATTTTTTCTTAACTTATATGGTATGAAATTGACTTGTCATTTTTTCAACCTTATTAAATATGAAAAATCTCTGAACATAAAAAATTGATCCATAAATTATATAATATCTAATTTCTTGTAGAATAATAGTATGTCTGTGTGGAATTAGTAGTCAAGATTTTGATTTTATCGTCGATTTTCTTGGTAATCCGTAAAAGTGTTCATCTGAATATTTATCGCTGGGATATTCTAAATACACGTGTCTCACTATTCTAGACGAATGTCCACACCAAAGGCAACTTCATCGACTCCATCTTTGTTTGCAAAGGCAGAAGTGTTGTCCGTACAAATATTGGAATTGTATTTATACTTTAGTAGTTGCCACAATACCACTTTCAATCCATTTATGAATTTTCATTGCTCGAAATTAGAGTATGGCAGATCTGAGCGCGAATTAGATTTTTATGTAGCTATAGAACGACAGAGAAAAATATAAAAATTACAAGAGAAATAAAATAAATGTCTCTCATGTATTTTAATAATTGGTTATATCTATATTAATAATACTAGAGAGATCACATTTATAAAAGATAAAGGCCAAAGCTATTTCCCCCATCAAAATTATTATTTCCCCCATAATTTGAAAAAAAATCTCATGTTGTTATTTTCTCCATAAAGGAAAATACACATTTGCCCTTATACCCATTTTTTCTTAAAATACTATTACCTTAACATACCATTACTCATTCACTACAACTAAACTCATTCTTCACAAAACAACAAAACCAGTACCTTACAAATTGAAAAGAGAGAAAAAGCTTGGAGAATAAAATCCATTCTTCACAAAAGAGAGAGAAGCTTGGTGAAGAAAACCCATTCTTCACAAAATCATTCGAAGAGAGAAGATAGAAGGCTTCGAAAAGGTATGATTTCTTCATTTTTCTTTGCTTTTTCATTTTCGATTAGGGTTTGGTTTGGAAAAGTTTTATGCAATTTTTTAAATGCATCGAGCATGTGATTCCGAGTTGCCCTCTCGGAATTCAGTTGCACATTTTTTTTGAAAACTTGCAACTGATTCCGAGTGGCCCTCTCGGAATCAGTTGCACATTTTTTTGAAAACTTGCAACTGATTCTGAGTGGCCCACTCGGAATCAGTTGCAACTTGGTTCAAACTTGAGACAACTGATTCCGAGTGGCCCTCTCAGAATCAGATGCACATTTTTTTTAAATTACACTTGATTCCTAATGCCCAGGTCGGAAATAGTTTTTTTTCTTTCAGAACTGTAAAAATCGGGTTTAGCTGAAAAAAATAAGTTTCGAAATAGGTATTTTCAAGCTACGAAGTTATAAAACGTAAAAACAAGTTTAAATTATCCTTTTGTCCATTGAGTGCTGTTCTCCGGCTTTGTTTGGGTTTCTTCATTTTCCATGATTAATCTTCAATAAACTTGAAGTGCTTTGTTTTAGGGTTAATTTTAGAGGTAGAATCATATATCTTGAATTAAAGTGAGGTTAATGCTGTGTTTTTTCATATAAGACTATCTATTAGATAAATGGCATCCAGTGATAAATTTGAAATAAAAATAAGGATAATTTGGTAAAAGCAAGTCACTGGTGTTTTTGAAAGTTTGAAATATGGAGGAAATAAAAAATAACACGGAGGAAATAGCTTTAGCCAAAGATAAATAATATCTCATTAAATAAAATATATTATTATTATTTTTTTCCAAAAAGAACCCTTACTCAACGAGCAGGGTAAACCACAGAAAGTGACAGATTCAGCCAATAAAACGTTTGTAAAAGTACTCGAACTCATAATTTTTGATCAAAAGAATGTCTTATTCCACCAACTCGGCTACCCTTTAGGGATATTTATATTTAACTATTAACCATAGTCTAATAGATTTTCATATATTTTGTAAACAAATTTTTCTATATATTTAAACAATATAATAATCTAATATTTATATATTTGTAATTTTTCTATAATTTATAATTTGAATATAGAAAACCAACATAATCCTTTAAAAACATATTTTTGAATACAAAATTATATTCATCTAAAAAAAATAGTTGATTTTAGTTGTTTGGATAAATTCGATCACCTTGACAAAATTTATTTAAGAAAAATTATATCTTAAAAACAACTAAAAATCAAATTTCTACAACAATAAAAAATCGTAGTAACAACATCAAAGAGACAATCTAACCACAATATCCTTTATTTAGAAGTCTTTTTCTCTATACGCAACACGTCTCAAACCTAGAATTCTAATATTCATAATATCTTCTCTCGTTTTCACATGTTCAATAGTTTTAAAATATACTATAATGATTTTAATCATCAACCATTCAAATCTACTCATCTAAACTCTAATTATCAACCATTCAAATATAAATCAAAATAAACTATAAATTCAATAAGAAAAACATCGATTAAAATTTAAAATAATTATAATATAAACCCGAAATCAAATCACACACAAATTCATCAATCCCAATTCGAATAAAATTAACCCATATATAACAAAGGGTCAAACTTTAGACTAATTACATTATAAAAGTCGAAATCAAAATCTTAGTAATATATTAATTTTGATTTTAGTAATAAATTAATTTAGTTATATAACTAGTTCAAAATTATGTAGAATTTTTGATTGGTCGAGAGAATTATCAGTAGTGTCACTTGGTATATTTACCAAATTTTTTGTGCCTCTACCAAATATATATTTAAGAATATGTGGATTTACGTACAACTTTGGTTTTGGTCCACTTCCAAAATGTCTCATACTAGTTGAGATATGTTCTTATTTGTATACCACTGATCCTTTCCATGTCTAATCGATGTGGGATGTGAGACTTTGGTCGCCACCCTAACAATTCCTCCTCTCGAACAAAATACCACTTTAGCCTCCTCTCAATTAACTTCCATCCGTCCACTCTAATCAGGTTGGCAGTCTACTTCACGTCTAGAGGCACTAGAGATGTTACTGCTCACCTCATACTAGACCATTCTGTCTTGTTCCTTAGCGGCACTCCCCACTCCAATCAAGTACCACCACTTGATGAGCCACGGGCATTCCGAACTAGGACTATAGAGCAGATCACATTGAGCATGACGTCTAACTTCTTCATATTCGACCTCCAAAAATTTCACCACCATCACGTTCCGTTTGGGCCTGGCGCTCTGATACCACGTGTTGGGCCTCCGTATATAAGTAAGAACAACACGACTCAACACTAGTATGATATTGTCCGCTTTGGCGCCCGAAGACCCGCACGACTTTGGTTTTGGTCCACTTTCAAAAGGCCTCATACTAGTTGAGATATGTTCTTATTTATATACAATTGATCCTTCTCATGTCTAACCAATGTGGGATGTGGGACTTTGGTCGCCACCCTAACAGAGTTGTTTGAAAATCTAACCTCAGAGTTGTTTGCAACTCTCTTGATTTCCTAAGAGTTGTTATAGGTGAAATTTTAAAAATTGTAAAAAAATAAAATAAAAATATCATCAATGGATCTAGTTTTGTTCATCTTAAAAAAACAAAAGCGATGGTACTTTTATATATTTTTCCGAACTCCGGTTTGAAATATATGGATCTTTTAAAAAATAAAATAAAAAGAAAAAATAAGAAACATACATTTTTGTTATTTGGAGATGAAAAGTGAAGATAGTTATTAAGTAAGAGTTTAATAGTTGAGATGTGTATTAAGAGATAATAATAAAAAAAATTGGATAATAGATGCCCATATAATAATAATAGTTCATTAAATACTTAAAGGTTAACTTCCTTTACCATTTTATCTTTATCATTCTTTTTTCCCTTGTTGAGTGAGACTTTCTCAACTGTGGAAAAGATATCTTCCGTATGAGTTTTTCTCAACTCTCTGATGAAAACTTCTCACCCGCTGGACCAAACTTCACCGCTGGTTGAGAATGTCTCACCCGACCAAAATGCAAAAATATATTTGATACATTTCAAATATAACCAAACTTTGAGGGTAGTTATCTCTTTAGAACCATAACCAAACTTGAAATCAAAATCTTAGTAATAAATAAATGTAGTTAAATACTATTAGTGCATCTACTTTTTTTAAGTTAATAAAAAACGATAGATCCATTCGTTTGCAGACAAGACACAAAAATTAATGAAAAAGCTGTAAGACATTGAATGTAAAATAAAATAAACAAATAAATACAAGACCCACCATCTCTCTTTTCCTTATTAATATTACTACCTTCTTGGATCCAAAGAACCTTATGCAACTTCTCTTCACTTCCCCTGAAAAACTCTGTTTCTAAATCCTCTGTTTTCTCCATGGCTCTGCTTTTCTACCCTTCTCTTCACTTCCCCTAAAGAACAACTCTGTTTTCAAATCCTCTGTTTTCTCTATGGCTCTGCTTTTCTACACTTCTCTTCACCTCCCCTAAACAACTCTGTTTTCAAATCCTCTGTTTTCTCTGTTTCTTCTCCATGGCTCTGCTTTTCTACGAGCCAGACCAAAACCCAACCCCAACCAAACACAAAACACAAAACACCAAAACCCAGAAACCAAAACAGAAAAAGAAAGAAGAAAATCCAAATCCAAATCCAAAACCAAAACCAAAACCAAAACAACAATCTTCATGGGACCAATTCAAGAACTTACTAACTTGCAAACAGATCGAAGGGTCAAAAATCCACGACCCATCTAAACCGATTCAACGCCAACTCGACCCGACTTCAACTAACCAACCCAAAAAACTCGGGTCATCTTGTAGCTCGATTTGCAGTTTCAAAGACGTTGCCCATGGAAACACTAGAGTTGTTCACCGAGCTGATAACTCGCCGGAAAGTAGCTCAGTGGGTCAAGAAACCGGGTCGGCTGTAACCCGGAAACGGGTTTCGACGAGATCCAACGGCGGTGGTGGGAGTTACACGTCATCTTCGAGAACCATGCAGTTCAGGAAGCTCTCTGGTTGCTATGAATGTCGTATGATTGTTGACCCGAGCAGGTAATAGAATCAGGAGGTCCTTTACCTCCACTGTATTTTTCATTTTGGTCCTTCAGAATTTAGTTTCTTATGATTTCCCCCCTTGGAATCAAATGTTACAGCTTTTGCCCTTATTTAATAAAAAGTTTTTTGATAGGCACCCGATATTTTATTGATTTTTTTTTTTTATAGATATCCGATATCTCCGAGAGTGAGTGCTTGTACGCAATGTGGAGAGGTTTTTCCGAAAATCGAAAGCTTGGAAATCCATCAAGCAGTTCGACATGCAGGTAATTTTTATTTTCTTTTTTTTAACAATTTTTATGAGATATATGAAAGTATTAGAATTCATAAATGTAAGTTATTTTGGTAATAAAAATCATATTTTTTTAATAAATAAAAATAATAATTGATTAAATGTTGTACATTTTTAAAAGTTCTTGGTATCAAACATTTATTTTCGTTTATACATTTTATAAATTTGCATGCTTATTCTAAGCACTTGCAATTATTTAGGAGTTGTTATTTTGTGGTTGAAATAATTAAATTTTGTTTCATTTTTTTATAATTTTTTTAATCAATATTACCCATCTAATTTTTGTTCATAATATTTAAAATTTTAAAATATATTAATATTATTAATAAAGTTGAAAAATCTAATATAAAATATGTTTTTTGATTTCAATAATCACGTACGGAAATAGATATATAAATTTTTAAAAGATAAAAAACTAATAAAATAGATTAGTTTGACGGTTTTGATTAGTAATTCGTCTATGAACTATCGATTTTAGTGACAAAGAGTCTTTGGATTTTTTAAAATTTATTTTGGATAAAGTTAGTTCTCTCGATTTTTTGATTAATATAAAACTGTTATGTAACGCAAACTGTTATGTAACGCCATACTCAACAGAAATTTGTATCACCAATGATCCCTCGACTATATTTGAAGTTTCACCTAAAGATGATAGACTATTGGTGATACAAGTTTATGTTAAATATGATGTTAAAAGGCAGTTTTATGTTAACATGCACATAATATGGATTAACTTTCTCCAAACTCATAGGGCTTTTAAAAATCTAAGAACTATGTCTCACTAAAATCGCTAGATCGCTAGTTTACGAAGGAATTCCGGGCTAAACCTTAGTTTGACACAAACACAAAATATGGAAGATTAATAGAATTTTTAACCTATAAAACTAACCGGATTAGTAAATGTAGTTATTTTGGTAATAAAAAAATAATAATTTTCAATAAATAAAAAATTAAATTCAGCTATTGTCGGTTTTATAAAAAGCAAATCTATTGACCAATTATATTGCCAGAGGCAGAGCTACTGCAACAAAACAGCTGTCCGTGGCTAAAATCAATGCACACGTTAGTACAGTTAGGTGACTTGTTTTTATTGGTCGTACATTCACCTACCTGTCACTTTAGAGAGAAGTCAGGACTCAGGAGTGATAAAAATGACCATGCTCAAGAAAAATACTATGAAAAATTACTAAAAATGTTTAAAAATTTGATCGTGTACGATATCAATTTTACAGTATCGGAGCTCGGCCCAGAAGATTCCGGTCGAAACATCGTCGAAATAATTTTCAAATCGAGTTGGCTAAAAAAAGACGGTCCAATATGCAAAATCGACCGTATACTAAAAGTCCACAACCCACAACGCACAATCCAACGCTTCGAGGAATGCCGCGACGCCGTAAAATCACGCACACTCACCACCACTAGAAAAAATCCTCGTTGCGCAGCCGATGGAAACGAGCTCCTACGTTTCCACTGCACCACGCTATCGTGCTCGCTCGGCGCACGTGGTTCGTCTGCCTTGTGCGGCTCGATCCCTGGATGTGGCGTGTGCACTATCATCCGACATGGTCTTCAGGGTAAACCAACGGGTCCTGGTGGTTTGGAATGCAAAGGTGTTCGTACTACCGCGAGTAGTGGACGGGGTCATGATTTGTTGAAATCGAAAGACGTACGTAGAGCGATGCTTGTTTGTCGCGTGATTGCTGGACGGGTGAAGCGTGTGGCCTCGGAGGATTCGACTATGGAGGAAGATGTGGTTGTGAGCGGCTCGTATGATTCGGTGGCCGGGTATGCCGGGGCGTACTCGAATATTGAGGAGTTGTTTGTTTTTAATCCGAGGGCTATACTTCCTTGCTTTGTGGTGATCTATAATGTTATCGAAGGTTGAAAATTTGGACCGGACGAAGATATTTTGTATAAATATCGAGTTGGTTTTATTTGTAATATATGTTCGTGTTTTAATAGGACGGAGAATGTTTTGGAATCTAAGTACTTTTTATGGGTATTGATGGTGTGTAATGAATTCGATTGGGACTATAAGATTTAAAGATAGTGTACTTACTAGTTGGTTTGCGTACCTGCATCATTTTGTTTACAGGACCATCCCATTTTTTTTTTCCTTTTGTATCTTCGAGAAAGTGAGACCGGAGAATTTAAGCAAATGTTAGGTTTTGGTTAAATTCGGTCCGAAAATGTTAACTAATTTCAGGAAATGAAGTGTTTTAAAATTTTTACTATTTTATTCTTATGGTACGGTTGAATCCTTTTCGACCGGCAGGTGAGACGGGTTAAGCTTTCCTGCCGGGCGGATTAAAAAAATAATTATGATACGTTTTTACATTTTGATGGTTATCGCAAGTGTCTGTTAACCGCAACCGATCTAATATTTTTCACTTAATCCAACATTTAAATGGTAATGTAAAAAAATTAGTTTTATTAGGCAAAACGTTAAGGTATTGTCATCCAAAACTTTAATGGTACCCAAATAACGATTTGATATATAAATATAAAATTCGTCTAAAAGTAGGACGCATGTTTGTTACTTATGTCTCGTCTCACATTTAAAAGTTAAATATATATTTTTTTGTTCTTTTTATAGGGCGGAAAAAAAGCAAAACAAGCCACGATGTAATAAAGAGATGTTAGGATTGATTTTTGTATATTACAAAATGTGAGGCTATGGTTAAATTTGATTTTTAAAAAGTGTGTTAAAATTTGATTGTTTTATCTAAATGCGAAGTGTGAAACAAGGGTTAATAAAATGCGAGCTGCCAGACTAATATTAAACTTGATTTTTTTTTACTTAAATAGGAGGTGTGAAACAAAGTTTACTGAAAATGCAAAATCCAAAACGATTTTTTTAAAATACGAGAACATGGTTCCAAAACCGGACCAAAACGAAATGCGAAATGCGAGCTAAGGAAATTAGACAAAAATAAATGCGAAATGTGAAACCGGAAAAATACGAGATGCGTAGACAAACATAATGCGAGACAAACGAATTTAATAAAAAATATATTACTTTTAAAAAAATATCATAGATTTAGTTTTCTTTATTTTTAAGAAATAAAATCGATAGTAATTTGACCTTTTTTTTTTATAAATTATGATTAAAAAAATATAATTTTTTTAAAATTAATTATTTTTTATTTTATTTTCACTAATTGTCAAAAAAATTGATTGATTATTTGTAGATAACTCATCCATTTTTATTTTAAAATATTAATTCGTCCAGTAAAACAAATTTTTATTTAACATAAAAACGCTCCAAATTCGTTATTTACCATGTTTTAATATCGAAGTGATTACTATAAGCCTTTTCTTTTTCTATATTTTACCATTGATCTGCCACTAAACTAAATATTCACTTTCAGAAATAGTTATACCAAAATAATAATTTATTCGAGCGATGCAACGAAAATATTTTGCAAATCAAATATATAGTTCTTTTTATAACTACAGTTTTGACCTTGACTAGCAGACAGGTCAATTGATGATCCCTACGATAAAATTGTTAAATTAGAAATCTAGATGACTTTAATTTATTTTTATACACAAATAAATTTAAAAATAAATTTTCATAATTTTAGATCAACATTTTAAGTATAACATGTATATATATATAGACTTCTATATAAAAATTAAGCGTCAATCATCTAAATCTAAATCTAAATCATATTACATATTCAACTATGATTTATTTATTTATTTATGTATATTCAAATTATATTCAACTACATCTTGTAATCTTTGGTTGCAATTTAGGGAGAATAAGTTGTTGTGGGCTAATCTTTTGCATGACATTTACTGTAATACTAAGCATCCTTTGCAGCTTGATTACAATAGCAAATGATCCATGATTTGGAGAAGGCTTATGAATACTAAAACTGTTGCTGATCAGTATGTTTGTTGGTCTTTAGGTGATGGCAATGTAGACTTCTGGTTGGACAGATGGTCCAATTCTGATCCTCTCCGTACTCTTGATAGCTTTTTAGACAATAATTGGTTTCATCCTGAAAAAGTTAATAAGTATTGGAAGGATGATCAATGGAATCTAACCTCTATTCAAGGTCTCTTGTGCAGAAATGATTTTGATCGTATCAGCAAGTGCTCTATCTACCTGAACAAGAAGGATAAAATTCTATGGAGCTTATCTAATACTGGTAACTTTAGCCATAAGTATACATGGGATCATGTTCGTACTCATTTTACTGAATCTAGCTTGTTTTATAAAATTTGGAATAACTTAACGCCTAGCAAGCATGCTTTTATTCACTGGAAAGTTATTAACAATTTTGTTTCTACTTATTCTATCCTTAGAAAAAGACATCTTGTAATTGTGTCTAAGTGCCAGTTCTGCCAAAATTATGAATCTACTTGTCATGTTTTCATTTCTTGTGAGGTAGCCTAGAATGTTTGGTTGCACTTTGCTAGTCTGTTCAATGTTACTATCTATCGTTATATGACCCCTTCTCATATGTCTAGAAATTGGTATAGGCTTACTAAGAAGAAGAATCATATCATCAATGTTATTCCTTCCTTGGTTTTCAGCATGATCTGGAAGTTTAGAAATAGATCTAAATTCAAAAATATTAGTATTACTTCTAGTCATATTGTCTCTGCTGTTAATCAGATAATTAGTTTCATGAATGATGCTGGTATTTTTAAACATCAGCATTGGACTAATGTTAGGAATGCTGCTAAGTATTTTGGTTTCTTAAGCTTAAGCATTAGATCTAGTATTAGGCCTTAAGTGCTTTACTGGACTCCTCCTAATGCTGGCAGACACAAGCTCAATACTGATGCTTCTGTGTCCTTTACTAGGGAGGCTGGTGCTGGCATAATCATAAGGGATCATGATGGCAACCTTGTTCAAGCTAATGGTAATGTCTTTGGTAAGCTTCCTCCTCTTATGGCTGAGGCTAGGGCTTTGATGGAAGGTTTAAGCATTTGAAATTCTAAAGGCTATACTATGGTAGACATTGAGACTGATTCAGCTTTGCTTGTTGAATTCTTGAAAAATCCTAGTCATGGTGCTATCCCTTGGTCCCTTGTTCCTACTATTAATTGTTGTAGATTAATGATGTCTGAGTTTATGTCTCTTAAGCATGTTTATCGCGATCAAAATCGAGCGGCCGATTGGCTCGCTCGATGGACTTTAAATTGTAAGATGAAACAACCTTTTGATTTTTCTTCTGCTCATTCTAATCTCAAATCTATTCTTATTCTTGAAAGTTTGGGTATTCCTTATATTAATTCGGTGGAATAACTTGTTTTTCATTGCAAGATTTAATACAAGCTTTATTTCTGTGTTACATGCTCTTGGGATGAGGTTGAACCTGAGTTTAAGGCGTCTGTTTGTGTCATTGGCTGGAGTTTGGGGTGGTGGCTGTTCAGTTGTTGTCTCTTTGCTATCTTCTTGCTGGTGTTTCTTTTCTGCTTCTGTGGAGAGTTCATCGAAGTTAATGTTGCCGATAGTCTGTTTCTTAATCTGCATTACTCAAGCTGGTTCCTTCGTAAGATGGTCTTTGGTTGCTGCTTTATCTTGGCGTGTGCTTCGTTGAATTTGCTTGCAGGCTTCTTTTCGATTCAATGTTGCTTATGGTTGAGTCTATTGCATCGTTTGATAGAAGTTTGTGGCTGGAGATTGAAGAGTTTCTTTTATTGATTGTTGGGAGCTGATTGTAAAGTATTCTTCAAAAGCTATCTGTTTGGCTTGTAATCAAACTTTTGGTATTCTCTAGGTTAGGGTTTTAAGTTTTAGAGGGACTTATTGGCGACAATTGTATTGAATCCTTATTTGCTTATTCAAATAAAATATCTTTACTTTAAAAAAAAAATTATAATCTTTGTTTGAATATCAATTTTAGAATTTTTATATCCTAAATAGTTAATATTTTAAAAAATATGACTTATCGACGTGAAAAAAAGATCTTAGTTAAGTTAGAGTTTTTAATTTTGAAGAACTTTTATGAAATGTTGGATGATTATGTAATATATTAGTTGAAATCGTATCAAATAATATATAACAAATGGAAAAATATTTTAATCTTTTTCTAGATTCATCTAATGAATAAACAGAAAACTAAGAACACTTACAGATTTGCCTGCCGCTTTCTTTCTAGTATTCTTTTTTGTTCTTTTTTGTTCTTTTTCGTTCTTTAGCGAATCTGTATATTGCTTTGAGAAACATGCAAAACGAGTTAGTAGAAATGAAATATTTTCAGACACCGAAGGAAGCGTCCGTCTGTTTTATTAAGGTTTATGATGATGAAATTCCTAAACCTATCCCCTTACTTATAGTCTTTACAACGTGGAGCCAAATATTGTAAAACCCATCCTTTATTACTTCGTTGTATCCGGGTATCATAACCCGATAAATTGATAATTCGATTTATATCCCTGATTTATTAATTCAAACTTAAGTGTTGAGATTTGGGCCACCTTCATACCTGATTACCACACTTGAGCTCATAACGCCTTTTCACCCATAGGTCTTATTTAGCTAATTAAAAAATAAACTCAATTACTTTTAATTTGGACTTCTTTAAGACAATGACCGAATATGTTTATTTAGCATGTCAGTTTAAATTATTGTCGGTCCATAAATATATTAAATAAAAATTATTCCAACAATGTTTGTATGATGAGGGATCATCTACAGTTCCAACACATAACTCATCATGCTCGTGAAGATATACTACAAATTCTGGACCTATAGTACTCATCCTTTCTCTCGTGGACCTTTTTAAGGGCATTATTTCCTCTTGTTGCACTTCTTCATAAGGTAAAGTTGATCATTATAAATGATATTATTTTGATTCTCTTGTGGAAGATTATTTTGAGGTTCCTCTTGTTCTACGTGAACCATATTCGTATCCTGGTCAGAATCCTCAAGTGGAGCATCACTGTTAATTTGAGAATTACTTTGTTTAAATGAGACCGAAATTATTGGCATTACAACCTAATCTTCTGATACATGAGTATCCTCATTAAAACATTTATGAATCTCTATGGATTATTCCTTAAAATCAACATTTATTCCCTTATACTCCCCCCAAAATCAATATCCTCAAGAAACTTGGTCGTTCTTGTCCTAAATATTGTACCAGTGAAAAAATCATAAAACTTAAATCCTCTGGAAGGTTGTAGAAATAATCAATGAAGAAACAACTAACTATTTTTTTGGTCTAATTTCTTTTCTTGAGGTTTGTAAGGCCTCGCCTCAGCTGGACAACCCCACACATGCAGATGCTTTAAATTGGGTTTACGACGTTCCAAAGCTCATATTAGGTCCTAAAAGTAACCTTGGTGGGTACTCGATTGAGTATATAAGCGGCACATTTGATGGCTTCCCCCCAGAGAGATAATGGTATAGATGAATGACTTATTTATAATATCTTTTAATGTTCGTTTCCTTCTCTCAAATACACCATTCATGCAAGGTGAACCGAGCATAATGTCTTGAGGGACTATTCCAAAATTCTCTAGGTACTGTGCAAAGGGTACTCGACGTTGTTCACCCGATCCGTCATATCTACTATAGTATTCGCCACCACGGTCAGATCTAACAGTTTTAATGCTTTTACCAAGTTTTTTCTCAACCTCGGTCTTAAAAGCTATGAACTTGTTCAAGGCCTTAGACTTTTCATGAAGAAAATAGAGGTAACCGAAACGAGAGTAGTCATCAATAAATGATATAAAGTACCGCTACCCGTTCTACAGTTCTTGTGAAAACGGTCCACAGATGTAGGTATGTATCAATTTTAGGACTTTCATCGCTCTATATGCCCCTAACTTTTTAACTTTGGTTTGTTTCCCTTTGATACACTCGACACATACACTGAAGTCAGAGTAATCAGGGGGAGCTAATAAACGTTCAACAACAAGCTTGTCCATCCTAACTTTGGATATGTGACCTAACCGCTTGTGCCACAGTTTAGTAATGTTGTTTGTTGTACATTGTATTTATAACAATGTTGTGATTATTAATAGTATTCAACAAATACAAATTATCCTTCTTTAATCATATTTCCATTTCCAACAATCACATTATTTAGAGAGAGTGTAAAACAATTGTTTTCCAACAGACAAAAGTAACCTTGTAAGTCTAAAACTGAAAAAGAAATTAAGTTCCTCCGAAAAGTAGGAACATACATTACATTCTCTATAAAATAATACATGTCCAGTGGAAAGTCTTGAAAAAAATCACAAATAGCTAAAATATCACACGAGCTCCCATCTGCCGTGAAAATGGATCTTTCATCCTCACTTAGTATCCTGCTCTCTGACGTACCCTGCAAAGAAACACATACATGAGTTGTTGCAGCTGAATCAACCCACCAAGTATTTCTTTTCACAAAAACTATATTACTTTCTAAAACAACCAAAGATGTGGGAATACCTTTTCTTAACAAATAAGCCCGGCGTTTCTCACAATCCTTCTTCAAATGTCTTTTATCTTTGCAGAAAAAACATTGAACTATAGTCGATTCATCAAGTTTTTTATTCTTTAATGGAAATTTACCTGGTCCTTTGCCATCTGCCTTCCGCTTAGGCCCTGCCTCTTTTACAGATGTAATCACATTAACCCCAGGTGTTGTGCCGTTAAGTTTTTCCTCCTCTTGTGCAGCGTGGGAAATCAACTCATTGATATTCTAATTTTCCCGCACACAGTAATAGGTGGACTAGAAATACTTAAACCGGTCTGGCAGCGAATGAAATGTGAATCTCACTATGCATTCCTCGAGTAAGTCTAAACCGATTGGCTTTAACTTTTGGCTAATCATCGACATTCCCAGAATGTGCTCCCAGATTTTACCTTTGTCATTATACTTTTTGTTAGCTAGCTTGATGAGAAAATGCTGCATATCTACCTTCTCTTTTTTAGAAAATTCTTTCTCGACTTCCTCGAGGAAGACCGAGGCAGTGGTAACCATCTTCATGGACAACCCGACGCAATGTTACTGGTATCCCCTTTAACAAAAGCGCCATACATAACTTATTTGACTTCTCCCACCTTTTATCGGCCTTAGTTTCATCCAGTGTACTTTCCGGACTAAAGGGAGATGGTTTGGGAGTTGACAATGCATGGTCATAATCATGTACAAACAAAAACAGCAACATATCTTTCTTCCACAATTGGAAGTTCGAACAATCCAACATGGGTGGACGGTACCAGTGGATAACTACGTAAGAAATTTACAAAAAAATCACATGAAAAATAATAATTATTTTAAAATTAAAAATTAAATAACTCAACCCATTTAAAAAAATTTAAAATTTATTATTTAAATAGTTCAGTTATCTGACCGCCTAATAACCTAACTCATTAAATTATTCGATCCGGCCTACCAAATAACCCAATCAATTTTAATTAAAAATTAAATTAACTTCAGTGAGTTACAATCCAAATCATTAAGCTTGTATTATTATTGATATCGTATTCATATATAAACCGTTTAAACATTTACCTTTAAACCGATGTAGGATTGTTGATGCAAACCATAAACCTTATAACCAACCTTTTTCCTCACTGTTTCTCTATAAGAAAAATAGTACATCACGATTCTTTGTCTTTTGCCCCTCAAAGTGAAGGATAATGAAACGTAAATAGAATAAGAAAACTTTTTTAAGAAATCCATATATTTAGAATATGTTAAGTAAAATTAGATGAAACATTCTTCAACTAACTCCCTATGATGATATTAAAGACGTAGTAGATGAATGCAAAGTAAGAAAGCATAAGCGGATATGAGCTTGGCAATTAGCTTACCAGAAATTGGTTCACATACTATAATGGTCCGAATTTTCTCCCTCTCAAGAAATACAATGCAAAAGTCGGACATATCGGGGAGACTGACAAAATGACATGTAGAAATGAAAGATTACGACATCCAGTACGAGGCTAAAAGATGAATCAAGGTTCATTCATTAACATATTATCTTACCGAGTTCCAATCAGAGATACCAAAACCATCCAAAAAATAAAAGAGTCAACAACAGTGATAAAGGTAATATAGAACAGACCTTCGACGCATGTATACATCTCATCTCACCTACATGTGAAATTTTAACTCAAGCTATAAAGTTTTTTTCATCACCTCGAGTAATGAGGCCGAATACGAATCCCTATGATAAGTATTTGGCTAGAACACATATGTAGAGCTAAACACATCTAAATTTTCACGGATTCCTAGTTATTTATCAACTAGGTATTGAAACAAATATGATATCAAGGAAATACTATAATTTAGTATTTCAAGGCGCTCCGGCAGCAAATGACATTCTTAAAGCAAATATATTTTAATCAGGTACCTCGAGAAAAAAATATTGCAACATATGTCATGACATCTTCGGCTTGCACCAACATTGGTGAATGAGTCATCTTCTAAGACAAACCATCTATAATATTTCTAAGTAAAGTTATTAACATCCTCTCCAAATTTGAAGTAATAATGATTGAATAAAAGGAAAAAACAGATAGTGGATGACTCTAATTGTAAACTACTTATCCAACGATACCATACATGAGATAGGGTTAAAGCTAGAAAGCTAAAGATGAAGGCCTCCCAGTTCGTTCTACCCAATAACACTTTAAAAAAGAGGGTAATAAAACCTCTATTATGATATCTTGGCCCATAAGAAGTCAGTTTTATTTTTAAATAATTGGATGGTGGGGAAGACAGTGCACATTATGACTATAAGGCTTCACACAAGAGAATTACTCTACAATGCTACTATTGGTCGATACTTTTAACAAACGACAAAAAGAAAGCTACTGTGGTAGCTACCAACTTTATTCCAACTCCATTCAAGTCTCTGCCATTTTTTTGTTATTATATCCAAAACTATCCCGTTTGATCATTGATGGATATATATCATGGGACTATTCCTCCAGCATGAGGAGGAATGAACATTTTGATCGTGGCTCTCTATCTTTTTTTTTAAATGGACATAGGCTAAACCACTTGATGACATCATGACTAAAGAAGTCATAAGGCTAATATATATATACATGTTTTGCCACTATGATGTACCAAGAGTACTCACACATGACTACGGTGCACAGTTCCAGAATGAGAACCTAACCCAATATTTTCAAAAGAAAAGTATCAAACATATACTATTCTCCAGTTTCTATCCACAAAATGATGTCCAGATGTAAGTCACAAATAAAACAATAACCAAACGAATCAGGAAAACTCTCATCAGCGCAGTTGGTAAATAGGTGGACCTCGTGTCGAATGTCCTTTTGTCCTATATAACAACTTATAGACTGGCCACAAATGAAACTCCTTTCTTCTTGTCTATGGCATGGAAACGATTGTACCGGCCTAACAATTATACCATCCTTTCGCATCTCCAACTACATTATCGAATTAAACGATGCAGCTCTACGAATTGAAGTAGAGATTATAAAAAAAAAATCAAATTTAACCTACGATATGAAAACTACAAAACCCTACTGTGTACCATGTACAACTCCAAAGTACGATTACGATTTAGAGGTTTTGAACCGATAAACAACGTACTAAATACATATCAAAACATAATACTTAAATAAACTCATCCCAACTACAAGGTGCTATATATTGCTGAGTCCAAAATTAAACTCTATATATGCCAACTACGAGCATTTAAACATTAAAATTATATCACATATTTTTTAAATGGTTATTTATTTTGTTTGTTTCATATCGATAACCTTCTCAATGTATTTTTTTCTTATTTAGAAGCGCATGTAAATTTAAAACGAGACATTTAAATCCGACACAATATTTTACCATAATATTTGCTATATTATGCCAACGACACATATCATTGTTCAATTACATTTATTATAACCAAATATTCAAATATTGTGATATTGTTTTGTCCAGTATCTTTTAGAAGTCTCAACATCTACTCAACAAATATTGTTAGTGTATTATATAGCTAAATAAACAATCAATATCCATTGTAATTAGGGGTGGCAAATGGTTTTGGAACCGCGGTTCAAAGCTGACAATCTGTTTATGAACTGACGGTTTAACTGCGAAACTGGCTCAATAGGACTGCAAACTGGCAGGACCGCAAACCATTAGGACCGCCAGGACCGCATAAGGAGTAAACCGGCAGGACCGCAAACTGGCAGGATCGCAACCCGCCAGGACTGCGAAACCACGGTTTATTTGTAAAAAACCGCGGTTTATTGGTAAATATTATAAATGTTTTATTTATTTTATAACCAAAATGTTATATTTAAAAAATATTGAGATATTGCATATTATTATAGAATTATTATTACATTTTGGTTAATATTAATTTGTTTTGGTTATTAATATTTTAAGTGTTGTAATTATTATATAGTCCAAAATTTTAAATATTACTTATGTTATTATCACATTTTGAATATTATTATGTTTTTAGATCTAATATCAGTAGTGTTGATTTTAATATTACAAACCAAAACTATATCTTATCATGTTAAAATATTACAAATTCTATGGTTATAATTTTAATATTACATTTTGAATTTTATTATTGTGATTTGGTTTTAAATATTACAAGTGTTTGTTATTATTTTTTAAACCAAAATCATATTTTATCATGCAAAAATATTACAAGTTATATTGTTATAATTTTAATATTACATTTTGAATTTTATTATTGTGATTTGGTTTTAAATATTACAAGTGTTAATATCGCAAATAATATTACAACCTTTTTTTTAAATATGCAATAAAATATTAATTGAAACTAATTAATAACGCAAATAATAAAAACTAAATTTAGACTAATACCAACTAATACAACTAATAACAAGCAATAACAACTAACAACAACTAATAAAATTTGAATTAAAGGAACTAATTTAAATTACTATAACAATTAAATAACTTGATAAATTATATGAAGCTCTTAATTGAGCTATTATAATGTTATCCCAACGTTATTTAAGTGTTTTTATCAAATAGAAACAATTTGCGAAAAAAATCAAACAATTCCGAAAGTAGGACTACAATATGTAAAATAAGAAATTTGAGTTTTCTAGAATATTTAGAACAAGTAGAGAGATTTCGAGAGACATAGAGAGGAGTATATGAATTTATGAGTTTGGATTTGGGGTCTCCTCGATTTATAGAGGACACAAAAAAAAAGCGAAAAAAAAAAATTCCGGACCATCCGGCCAGATCTCCGGATGGTCCGGACGTAATCTCCGGACGCCCGGACCGGAAATTCGGGCCATCCGGAGATCTGTCCGGATGACCCGGACTTTTGATTTTTTTTTTAAATTTTTTTTAGAAATGTTTTTTTAACAACTATGTTTCAAGAAGTGTTTTTTTTATTAAATGTTATTTAAATCACTTTCACTTTCACTTTCAATTTTTATTTTGTTATTTACAAATAATTTAAGTTTATGCATATAATTATACAATTCTAAAATTTTTAAATTTAAACTTCTAATATTGAATAGTTTGAAAATACAATAAACTATATAATTCATCTAACCATAAACACTTCAAGTTTGAAAGAATGTAAAGAATCACCTAATAATTTAAAATCAGAATACAATTATATGTCTAATAGGTATATATATTATTTAATATGTACCTAATATTAAATAGAACATTTTAAATACAAACAATACACAAATCATTTTACAATTATATTGTTTTTACGATATCTTGTTTAAGACAATCAAATTTTTATTTTTTTATATTTTTAAAAATATTGAAAGTTGTAATCAAAATACAATTAGATGTATATATTTTATTTAATATCTACCTAATATTAAATAAAATATCTTAAATACATAAATATAATCAAACATATCAAAATCAAATTACAATTATTATTTTTGAATGTAATTGTTTGATTATAAAATTTCGATTAAAATGATAACATATTTAAATTAAAATACATTAAATAGCACAATTAACTTGTGTATATGGTACATATCTTAATTATTGAAATTAGATTCAATTAACACTTACAAATTAATTTTAAATAACATTATAAAATATTATGATAAACAGTTCTTAAATGGTTTGTCTGATGGAAACGGTTCTTAAATGGTTTATCTGGTGGTTTGAACTGGTGGTTTAACTGCGAAACTGGTCCATTAGGACCGCAAACCGGCAGGACCGCAAACCGGCAGGACATGACTGCAACCCGCCAGGACCACAAACCGGCAGGACCGCAACCCGCCGAGACGGCAAACCGTAGTTCTGATTTAAACGGTTCCGATGGTTCGCGGTTCAGACCGTTTGCCACCCCTAACTGTAATTAATATATTCCACTACTCATGAGGGTTAACCAAGTTGCTTGAGTAAGACATGTTTGTGACCAAAATTCATGAGTTTGAGTCCTTCTACATACTTTTTTGGCTGAGTCTGTCACATCTTGTATGGTTTACCTTCTGCCGTTGGTTTGCAGACTATTACGGCAGACTGATGGTTTATCCTGTGCGCACTCATTGCACTCTGAATAGCGGCCGCGGGTTCTGTCCGAAAAATATATATTCCATTACTATTACTATGTTTAAAAAAAAAAATCTATACATATTCTACTATTGTAATTTGAAATGAACCATACTATTTTCAATTATCTTAATACTATGTTATAATATTATGCTAAAATATGCATCAGTATTATATAATATTTAAGTTAAGAATAATTGGTGAGGCTTTTTTTCTCTATCACATACACAGCTAAATTTCCCTAAATTATATATTTCAAGAAGATGTCTGAAATCCTCTAAATGCGATCTAACAAACTTTTGGTTGAGGGGGGATAATTTTTGGTACCCTCTAATAAAAGACAGTGTGTAATGGAGAAATCACCTGCAACTTATTAAAGAGGATGCTGTTGACACTAGTTACTACTTACTACTCTTTCCTTACATACTGTCGGAAATATAACTCCAAGTCTCAATATATTCATTCGTATATACTTTTGAATTTCAAAAAACCTGTATTTATAATATTTAATATAGAAACTGATTGTCGAACGGAATAAAAACGTCTTCCAAGTTATAGGAATAGGATACCGTTCTAAAAGGATAATCGAGTTGGTTGAATAAGATAAAATCAAAGTTATGGGTTCGTGTTTTTCTACATACGTTTTGTTTTTGTTTTTTTGTTTTCTTTGAGTTTGTCACTTTGAGTGGTTTATTTTTTGGCGTTGGTTTGCAGACTATTACACAAAAAAAGAATTTATCCTGTAGGTAGAGCTGTTAAAGGGCCTCCCAAACCGTTAACCCATGGGATCGAACCGGTAAGTCCTATTCGAGACCGATCCGGATAGCTTAAGAAGTGGGTTGGGAGCCAAAATTTTGGACCGACTTTTTTACCGATTCCGGTAAGTCCCACCCGAGACCGATTCGGATAGCTTAGGAAGCGGACTGTGAGCCAAAATTTTGGACCGACTCTCTTATCGGTCTGGACCGGTCTGCCCGGTAACCAGCCCGATGAGGGAGATATATAATTTTTTTTTCATAATCTATGTATATTTTTAACTAAAATCCTAACAAAAATACAATAAACTAACAAACCCGCGCGTTAAAAATCAGACCGGACCGACTCGACTCTTAACGAACCGATCTCGAACCATTGACTCTCTGCACTTAGCGGTCCGACTCGACCCGCCTGATAGCTTAACGAATCGATTTCGGTCCCATCCAAACCCAAACTGAACCAACCCGACCTATGCATTCGTTTCTCTAAAAGAAAATAAAATACGCATCCCAACTGGTTAATGTATATTGTATAGTGTATACTACGTAATATCGTTATTAAATGATAAAAAAGTCAATTATCATTAAATAAACGTATTAAATGTACGTAGAATCATTGACCAATCGTCACGGATCCATTTAATTTTCTTTTATGAATTTGTGGGTCTCCTGATATTAACTTCTCACTTAACTCTTCTTATCAATGCTGTTCAACCCGTCAACTATTATTTTCATTTTTTAATTTATTAAAATGTAAATCGAGCAATTCCATTCCACTGATCTGCGGTCAAATCCTATTTTCCATGTAAGAACACATATTTGATAAGGTAGAATCTGCATAAGTTAAAGTCGCTTCATTTTCCCAGAAGTCCATTCGTTTAATTTATAATTTTACATATAAATTTTATAATGGTATGGGTAAGTATATTCAGTTTATGAGTAACATGAAGATGCTTAACCCGAAAATCCAATTAGATTTTTTTTTTTTGAATTATATAGTTTGTTTTCGTATATAAATATGAATGTATCTAAGTTAAGATGATATTTTCTGTGTATGGATAAAAATAAAATTGTGAGGTTCTTAAATCTAAAGTACATATCATCATAATAGTGTGAAGACCGGGTTGGTTCATATTTATATACGGGAGCGGAATATGCAGCACATATACTCCCAATAAATGAGATCAGAGCTTCAAGTCTAGACAAAGTGTTGTGCGTATAAAATTCTCATACATCGAACATGATAGACTAACCATGTTTAAGATGAAAGATTTGCTGTAAAGCTCTATAAATCAAATACTGTGGAATGATTAGAATGAACATATACAAATCCGTTGTAACGCTTTATGACTTATGTGGTGAACTCTTGCACAACTTAATATAATGAGTGGATGAAACTCAATCGAGAAGAGGCTAGTCAAGCTCAAAGTGAAAGATCTATTGTAAAGCTCTATGACTCATGCATTATGGTATGATCAGAGTAAGTAGATAGGTCCGTTATAAAGCTCTAGGGCTCAGGTGGTGAACCAAGACAAAACATGATTAAAATGGACGGATGAAAGTCAGTTGAGAGGATAATAAGTTGTACTTTATTTGAGACGAAGATTTTTTAGATGCGACCAAAGTCTCCAATCGGTTAGACATGAGAATGATCAATAAGTAAGAACATATCTCAACTAGTATAAGACATTTTGGAAGAGAACCGGGGTTCATCCAACCTCTACTTATTTTGCTGCTATATTCCCCGTATTAAGCAGACAAGCTTATAGTTAACCCTCTAACACAAATTTATCTCACCAAATCAACACCGTTTGTGGGAACCAATTAGTATCCTGTTTTTTTCTTTAAAAAACCAAGTAATCAATCGATAAAAAAACAACTATGGTGAATTCAGATGTGGAAACTGATCACTCTCTTGGTGATGAGTCACCTAAGATATCTTCCAAGATACAAACAATAACTTAAAATGCTATAGTCACTCCGCCCATGGATGTTGAGAAATTAATAAAATAAATAAGAGAGGAATGAGCTGATTATTTACGGATGATGTAAAGCAGAATCCAGAAACGTCGTTTTTGGGGTCGTAGCAGAAGGAATAACAAGACCCTAAACTCTAAACATAAAAAGAATAATAGCAATGACAGACATGTCTCTGACCAGTCTACAACTCAACCCCCCAGGAGAACAATACCAAGGAAAGTCAGCCTAACCCCTTATCATGTATGCCCATTACTCAAATAAGTATGCCTAATTACATAAGTACTCAACATGTACGTTCCCAGCATATCTCTTCTCAACAAAATGACCAGATACCTTTTTTGTTGCCACAAGTAACATAAACATATTTTCAGCAAGCTCCGATCAGGAACAAAATTATCATATCCCTCCATCACAATTCTGCACAACATTCACATGTTACCCTTCAGATCAACCACTCACAAAAAATATCCAATAAAAATACCCTCTAAAATAATATATGAATCAACAAAACCTTAGAGGGTTCCTTCCATCAAATTACATGAGAGCTAGCCATAGAAGAAACAAATACCTAAGAGCTAGCCACCAGTAATACCTCGATACAAATACTTCTAATATTCGCCTACATAGTGGTAGCGATATGGTCATTAACAAGCTTACCTTTTTTTAGAACAAGAAAATCAAAATTAAGTAGATACAATCATAGATTATGATGATCTCCAAGATGAAGATTCTTGATTGGCTCTGAAGATGTTTTAAAAAGAGATTTTACTAAAAATCAATGATAAAAAATGGATAAAAAATGGAAAGGGAGATATGTAACACCATATAGAGCAATCCAAAAGTGATATGATACAGTTTGGGATCGATGATGAGATGAAGTGTAGAGTCTTCTCTATGTCCTTTAGGAAGTAGCTTTAACTTGGTTTAATAGCATATCTTCAGGATGTATTAAAAGTTTTAAAATATTGTGTAAAATATTTAGGAATCGATTTATTAGTTTTAAAGTTATCAAATAAGATGGAAATTATATCATCCATAGCAAAAAAAAAAACAAAGAGAGTTTAAGAAAATACATAAAGAGATTCGTGGACATAAACAATGTATTGGAAAATTATGATGATCTCGTGGCAGTTGCAACATAAAGATAATGGCTTATGTTGAGGCTTTTATCATAGACAATTATGAAGAAAAAACATCAAATTTGAAGATTTGTTAGCCTGGGTGGAATGTCAAATCAAAATGGAAGAGACACATCAATTGTTTTTCTTTTCTGCCACTCATACACATATTTAGTGTCTCCAAACCATTTACAAGAGAATGAATAAGTAAAGATAACAAGAGACATAAAAGTTTTGAATTAATAAATTTATTATTATTATTTTGTATTGTATTGTAAAAATGGCTAGCTTCAACTAAAACTAATGTTTTCTAAGGTTAGTGAACCTTTATATTATTTTTTGTAAATAATAGTATATTTTATTAGTTAATTTAATTCACATTTTTTCCTTAGTATTATTATTAATCGTAATATCATCAATTACTTACAAGTTAAATTGGTTAATGATAAATTTAGATGGAGACTTAGAGGTAAAATATAGTTTTGCAATATAGTAATACATAAAGAATAGTAACCAAGTTCCTAAAATTTATGATATAAGTGTAGAATGTTTGAGACTAGATATACAACAATCCATACAATAGGTGTTAGTTATTTGAGGTCGAGAGATAAAAATAACATATAGTAAGGAAACATGATATTAATTAATAGTATAAGAATTAAATTGATTTAATTCAAAAGTTTTATTTAGTAAAAGCGCATGTTCAAAACTGTTGAAATTGCTAATTCATTTATTAACATATATTCTTTCTTGCTTTGTTTTATTTGTTCAATTTATTTAATTTTGTTTTAAAATTAAAAGTCTCAACTCAACCTTCGGGTTAACGATTAATCTGATTAAATATTATTTGGGTAATCAATTCAATAGTTGTAGGAATAAAACTCAAGTGTCTTATACTCGTATTACTTACCAATACATTTCTCAATCTTTAAAAAATAATCCTCGTCAGCTGCATACACATAATTGTGATCAGTCACAAGCTCCAAATAATTGATCACAAAAGATTCTCTTCCTAAGTAGCTCAATCAACATTCACAAGAGTAACTACAAAAAGAACTTCCACCTCTAAGATTGGAAATGAACCATTAACCGAATCGGCTTTGCATCCAAACAATGCGAATTCACATAAGAATTAATAAAATCACACACTTTAGCAAAATTTTTGGAAGAAAGAGTCCATAACTAAGGGCTAAGGTTTTGATTTTGGTTTTGAGAATGCTCAACGTCCTCATCATGGTAAGACTTCAAATTCATGTTTTAAACATTTTATCAAATAAAAATAAATTATTTTGGAAAATAAAAAACTCGTAAAAGCTTAAATACAGGCTTTAACAAGTTCACTCAACAAAATGAAAGATAAAGAGAAAAGTGAAAACTTAAAGTAAAAAAATAGTGACGTGTAAAAAAAATGAATATATATATTATTTATACAAATGTAAATAAATCATAACATTTGAATTATTTAATCGATGTTTTTGCACTATACTGGAAAGAACTAAAATAAACCCAAAAAATAAGATGATAAAAGAATAAGAAACAACACATGTGCATGAATAAAATAATTGACACATGTCAAACTAAATTTTCATTCTCACAAAAACTATACAATCTATCGTTATCAATATTTCTAACACTTATTATTTTCCTTAATAAATCACAAAGTTCTAGTTGAACATTAGTTGAAAAAATAAAATTCAAAATTAATTACCGAAGATGAAGATAAGTCTTGGCCGGGTAAAAGAATAAAACCTCGGCCCTACAGATGCATAAAGTACTCACTTAACATAATATAATAATTTCTTAGTCGTTCGTGTATCTTTTGAAATAATTAACGAGGCTACAAGTATACACTAAAAAACAATACGACCCATACCTTTTAAAACTTTCAATTCCTTCTAATAATAACTTATCAGTGTTCTAGACTATGAGATAATCAACTCTAGTAAATCAAAAGCAAGGGAATTATACCTATACATGTACTTTTTCCTTATTGATAAAATATAGTTTTATTCCTCAAGGGAGGTTTGGCTGGCGATGGGATTTTAATGAGGCACGTACAGTGCAAGTAGACCTCAAATTTCCTACGAGTCCAACAATAATTGGTGCAATAAGTCGACTCAACAAGACATTCGTAAGGCATGGTCATTCAAAGTTAATATTACAAGATAAATAAGTCTGACACAAGAAGCTTCAACTAAAGAAGAACAATTAATGTTCTACCCGTTCCATGATGCTCTTGCAAGGACTCAATGGATACTGATAAGGGTAGAATTTGTATAAGTTAAAGCCCACTGTAAATATATTAAATTTAATCTATAGCTTTAGGCCGAAACTTTGAGTAAATACATAATACATATGATGTAATGTTAAGAGACTTCAACCAAAATACATTTAAGCTCTTGGTCCAAATTTTCGCATCGAGAGAATTATCTGAATCATTTAACAAAAAATGTTATCTTTATTTTCTCACATTATATTTAATCTAACATATATTCTTCACTAACCACCTCTCTATTTTCTCTCAAATAACTATAATCTCCTTCATATATCTTTTCCAGATTGTTATCACACTATAACACCTTCTTCCAAGTTTTAGTTTTTATTAAATCTTGGTCAAACTCTAATTTTTTTATAGTTTCAGTTAGTTTTTATGAAATCTCGGTCAACCTCTAAAAAATTTACTTATTCCTTTATTCAAACCATTTAAGTTGGCACATATAAATTGTCTAATTCGATTCATAATATATGAAGACATTAGTAACATTCATTTGATCTAACTCAAGATCAAATCTAGCAAAAATTGACAACATAATTGTGATAAAGGTTTTTTTTTTCATAATCGGCGAAAACATTTCATCGAAATCGATACGCTCATTTTGTGTAAATCCCTTAGCCATGCTCCTAGCCTTGTATATGGATAACTAAATACCAGGAATACATTACTTCATCTTGAATATCCCTTTACTCTCAACCAACTTTTGACTCTTGGCTGCTTCATAAGAATCTTGGTGTTCATCTTCTAACCTACAAATCAGTCAACGATCTACTTCTTCAACTGTTGTTCCACGCTCACTACACCACTTGTTGGGAAATTAACTGTGTGGCTGAGGCAAGCACCAATGTATGATTAACAGACTTTAAAAAAACGTATCATGTTCTATGAACAACAAATAAAAGAAAATGTGATAAAACCAAGCACACAAAATATATTTAATATAGTTTGTATTGTGAATAAATTCTACATTTACAAGAAACATAAACTCTTTTTATAAATAAGTAGGTTACAAAAGACTCTCAAACACAAAAGTCTCAATCATTCTTTGTAGCAAGAGATGATGTGATTCACAGAATCCTATCTTCATCACTGTTAATATTTCATTTCATTTCATTTACCTCTCAAAATACCTAAAACTATTTATCTCTCTTATGAAGTATTCTTTTTACATAACTACCACACGTCACATATTGCATAGCAACATATTATATATTTTTTGAGAAACCCTTTATTATTCATTACGCGCTCTAGATTAAAGCCAATTAATCAACGACATAAAGAAATCACAATCTATTAATATAAGAAACCTCATATAAAAACCAGATTGATATAAAATACCCAATTAATAAGAAATCTAACTAATATAGGAAGACCAACATATAAGACCCAATCGATATAAGACACATAGAAAACAGAATACTCTGCTTTAGTCCAATTATGGTGTTATAGTCCAGCTCGCCTTGGATCAGACTGCTTTGCATCAGCTCGCTTCAGACCATGCTGTTTTAGACTAGCCTACCTCAGCTCAACAAATATCTCATTCTATATAATGGTCAGTGGTCTTATCATATTATCTCAACCCTTAGGATCCAATAGGCGTCTCTGCCCCTAAATCATAACTCAAGCTTCACTCATATAGTTTCAATAATACTTGCCTAATACATGATACATTATATCCAACTATATGCATGTAGTCTTTTAACAATATATTTGTTGACGAGTTACTTCTAACCTATACCTAACATATTGTATTTATGGATTTTTGGTATTTAAAACTTTTGGTTATGTGTATATTTGATGTGTATGTAATTTTTAATATAGGTAATTAGAGATAAAAATATAAATATGAGTGTTATAAAATTATTAAGACATTTGGTCTGTCTAAACCCGCATTGTTGCATTGGTAAGCGTGACTGTTGTAAAAAGATTGATTAAATATATGTGTATCTCAAGACTGTAACACCATACCTCTTCATCACAATAAAGTAGTGGTTTATCATGGTGCAAAACTATTACAATAGGGTTCATCAGGGATACATAATTATTGTGATGATGCATTTTTAATGTCACGGTTATCACTCACTAATATTTTTAACATCGTTGAACTATATTAGATACTGTACAATGCATATTAAGTATTATATGTCTAAAGTTTATATGTTATTTTTTAGGAATTCTTGTAAGATTTCTGAATCCTTCAAATACCAAAAGACTGACGAGACTTAATGATCTTACTATATCGTTACACCAATCTATGTTTAAAATTTAACTTTTTAGATAATAGTTTGGATGTTTGTTGTGCAATTAAATATAAAATATAACCGGTTTATAAGAAATGTTGTGCCTTCATAAGTCATAATTAAACACTTGTAGATATATGAAATTTGGATATGTGTTAATGAACAAAGTATATTTTTATATTTTAACGCATTATATAATATTAAGATTCACCATGTGTCGAGTTGTTTTTTTCATAATTTGTCATTAGAAAAGATTATGCTTTTTTTTATATGTGAATGTTGACGTGTTATATAATTATGACCATATACATTACATGATACTGCACTGAGATTTAAATGTTCAATGATATTATTCAATCTTATAAAATATAAATATCGACTTCTACATGAGGTTTCATTGTTTTAGGTGATTATATACCAAAATTGAATCTCATAAAAATAACTTTTAGAAACAATGTATACTATAATATACCATTAGGTCTCACGCTAAAAACTATAAAAAATAGTTTGAATGAAATATATTAATAAATTAGAGATGTCTGAATGTCAATCAAACCATAATATGAAACAACCCATCATTCTTACTCTAAATATTTTAGTTGAATCTTATAAAACTTAATAATATGAATAAGGTTAGTAATACACCAAAAAAACATCTTTGAAGTATCTTGTAGTAAAATATCTAACGAGATAAGTAATACGAACAAATTCTTGGTCAAAATTTAGTTTATTTAGTTTTTTCAAGATTTTTTAAGTTTGTAAATATGAAGATTAAAACCCTAATATTAAAACCAACCTCCATTATATATACGAGAAATGAAAGTGCATCATCTATTTTTTTTTGGTATATGATCATGTTTTGAGATTCTTATTATTGACACTTTTGATGTAGCATTAACTCTATTTTTAATTTTTTTTTATCTTAACTTAATTTTCATGAAGCTCTATGTTACTATCAACATCAAATCTTAAAATTACGAGAATATATTATGTTTGACCATAAATAAACTTTCATGTTGAATATCTCAAAAGTAAAATCAATAAGTAAGAAGGATAATTCAATTACATACGATTTTAAATCTTCAACATGTTAAAGAAAATGAAACAACAAGAACGTATTATTTTAATGAGATCCAACATAAATTCAGAAGGGTTGTGATGGATTAAGACTTTACTCATAAAAAAACCACTCTCACATCAGTATTTTGTTAAAATATCAATTTGATTTTGACGTTTTACAACACTTGATGGACTATTACAGTATCAATAACTAATGTTTATTTTTTTTAAATACAATAATTAACCTAGTCTTAATTAATAGTAAAATATTAATAGAATTGACGTGATTCATGATTTTTTTTAAATCATAAAACATAACTTGTTTTGAAAAATATAATTATTGTTAACAATGAAGTTGTACACATTAATATATTATAAACTAAAATATATTATGAATGTGGGATAATTTTGCATATATTTGGCATATATATATATGTATATTTTTTATAGTTTAGATTGTAATACTTACGTTAGATGCTTATAAATAATATACATAGTGAAATAAATTGGGTACATATAAAATAAGGAAAATATTAAAAAAAGTTCGTGCATATATAAATGAATGCTCATTTTCACATCCCATATTGGTAAGAGATAATTTATATTGTTCATATATAGCATTTTGTGTTATTATGTACATATAATTGTTTCATGATAAAATAAAGGCAACTGATAAGCTAAAGTCTTATAAGATTGTGGTAGAAGTATCACTCAGTAAAATAATAAAGTACGTTAGACCCGTCTATACTGATAAACACTATGGAAGACATGATGGTTCATTGAGTAATGATATTATCTTTTTATCTAGTTAAGTGTATAAAATATATCTTGTAGGGGAATCATCCCAATATATCAAAATGTAATGATCTCTATTGGATGGTTCTTCCAAATTAAGTCGATCAAAATTGGATCAACTTTGGCTTTTCTCAAACTCATACAAGTACATGTTTATATGTTTGCTCAGAACAGGGTATCTTATTAGCAATATAAGGGTATATTTTACACGTTGACTCCATTCTTTAAACATGGTTAAAAGTTTATATGTCAACAAAAATGTTAGTTATGTGCTATTTGTTGTATGTAGTATTGTATTAAATGCCAGTATTTTAACCCAATTGCCAATACACATCTCACTTTAGATGAGGCTTATTGTTTCCAATAGAATGACTACATGTAATTGTATTTAAACTGTCATATTTTTTATCTGACATTAAGAGAATACGTTCATGCCTCTCATTGAAGATAGTTCTTCACATGAGAAGAAAGAATTTTGGGTGAGGGAAAAACAAAATCGGTTTTGTTTGACAATCATGAAATGGTACTTATAGTTTTAGGAACACACCGTTAGAATATATATTGCTTGTTAAAATGATCATTGAGTTTAATGAGAGTTTGTATTAGGCCCCGATATATATTTTTCATTTAGTTTTATACATTTAAGTTTTAGAAGCAAACATATATAATAAGTATGCTCATTAAGTAGATTTCCACTTAAGTTAAGACCAATTAAGAATATACGTAGATTATAATTTATATTATTCTTATTTTACACACCATAATAGATCCATACAATGAGTTATTGGTTATAATGTGACGACTTTTGTGTCCATTTGCACATATTAATGAAATTAAGATGTAATTAGTCTTCACTCGTTAATTTATATATAAAAGATTTTTCATTTTACCTGATGGACAACAAAATTATAAAAGCTTCAGTAATTAAATACATCTTTTAGTAATATATGGTGATAAAAGTGAGAAGTTATTGTAACTTCCCTATTATAATGGACCACCATATTCTTATTGATCTAATAACTATTGTTAATCATGACATGATTTATTGTAACCCCTCATGAAAATAACTATATGAATATCATGTCAAATTCAGATTTTGAATTAAAACAAATATAAAATTACTAAGTTTGAAATGGTTTATTCACATAGTTCTTGATATTATGTATTCATGTGATGGATTTTATGAATGAATAATAAATAACTAAATAAAATCCAATCAATATTTCTTTTATGCTTTTATTTATAAAATACTAAAATCTCTAAAAAACAATTAAATTAAATTTATATCAATCAAACTTTAATGTTATGTACTAAAAAAATTGTTGAGATGGAAATCTACATTCCTAAGATAAAGTCTAAAATTGTTAAAGAACTAATTGAAAATATGACTCAAACTTTAGGAATATAAAAACAAGACAATTTAAAAAATTATAGAAACAGTCTTATTAAGGCAATCACTCGATCAAAAGATGAAAAAACAAGATTATTCAAAACTAACAAATAACAACTCAAATTCTATTGAGAGTATGAACCATGAGATAATAGAAGCCCTTCAAGAGATAAAATTAGGAAACAAATTCAATGGTCTGATTGATTCTTATGATGATAATTAATCAGATTCATCTCCGAAATCCACCATTAATGGTAGCTTACCAGGTTCCCCGACCTTTCAATAATTTGCTCATGGAAAACAAATTCAAGACCTCCAAAATGTCTATTAACTTTATATTTATATTATCACGACAATTAAAATTTTAAACTGGAACATTAGAGGGATAAGTAACAAGGCTTCAATCATAAGATTAAAAGCTTTAGTAAAAAAATAAATAAAAATTGATTTTGAGGCCTTATAAGAGTCTATGGTGGCTAAGACTAAGCTTGAAAAGATAATAAAGACTACTGGTTTTAACAAAAGAACTCATAATCTAAATAACAAATTTTGGATAATATGGAGAGATAACTTCAAGGTGGATTTGATATGAAATCATGAGCAACTCCTCCGCCTTAAAGTTCATCTTATTAATGGTAGTAAAATCTTAATGGTTTCTCTTATATATGAAAAATGTAGCATAACTAACATGCTTTTATTATGGGACAAACTTAGAGATCTCTCTAACAATCCACTTGAGTGGATTGTTTTGGGAGATTTTAACTGCATTACATATGCTTTTAAGCAACTGTATGGCTTAACTTTGTGTTATTGAAGTCTAAATGACTTCAATAACATAATTTAGACTGTCAACTAGAGGACATTGAATTCATTGGTTCTCCTTATACTTGGACCAACAAAAGATGTTGGAAAAGACTTGATAGAGTATTAATCAATAGGATAATGGGAAATTATTTTAAAAATATCAAAGTAAAGAACATAGATAAATTATGTTATGAGCATTCCCCCATTAGTTTTTTTTCTTGAAAAAAATAACAAAATTCACAAATCCTCATTGAACGTTTTAAACACGTGGATGTTGGATCCTAACATGACTAAAACCATTAAGGATTATTGGGAAATCCATTTTATGGTCAACCTCTAATGGTCTTTTGGAGAAAACTGAAAAGATTAAAAGATAGACTATAAATCTACAATCATGAAAACTTTGGAAATATCTTCAATGATATTGCCAAAGCTGAGGAGAATGTTAAATTCTGTGAGAAAGACCTTCAATTGAATCAAAATGATAAAAAAGAACAATCTTAATAAAGCCAATGTCAATTATCTTCTTCTCTTGGCAAGAGAAGAAGCTTATTAGGAGAAAAAGAATAACATTAATTGGATTAAGAATGGTGATAAAATCGTGTCTCTCTTTCAAAATTTTGTGAAAAAAAGACAAAGAAATGATATGATCAATGGTATATACCATGATGGTATATAGTTAGATGATCAAATTAAAATCAGTGAGACTGCTGTCAATTAATTCAAAGAGCTATTAACTACCAACCATCCTCCAAACCAATTCAATGATCCTTTGAAAGTCATTCCCAAGTTAATATCGAATGCAGATAATCTAATTTTGCTCAAAACTCTAACTAAAGAGGAAATTTACAAAGTCATTAAGAGTCTGCCCCCTAATGGTGCTGCTGGACCTGATGGGTTCAATGCAATCTTTTACCAAAATTAATGGTTTATTATCCAAGATGGTCTTGTCAAAGCTATCATTGACTATTTCAATGATAAACCTACCCCAACATGTATATTTTCTACTGCAAATTTCCTTATCCCTAAATCAGATCACCCTAAACAATTTAAAGATTACACACCAATCAACATGTGTTCTGTTTTCAACAGAATCCTCTCCAGACTTCTTAATGATAGATTAACCTTGTTTTTTCCTAAAATTATATTTCCTAAACATAAAGGATTTTATCATGGAAGAAACATCCATGAACATATCCTCATTTCTTAAGAAATTATCCATGATTTAAACAAAAACACTAAATGTGGCAACATATTATTAAAAATTGACATGACTAAGGCCTTTGACAAGATGACCTTTAGTTTTATCACTAATATCATGAAATCCTTTGAATTTCATTAGAAATTTACAAATCTCATTAGAATAGGAATTGAAAATGTTTTTTTCTTAATTATCATTGATGGAAACTTACATGATATTTTAAAAGAACTAATGGAATCAGGTAGGGGGATCTATTATCCCCCAGCCTATTCATTATAGCTGATGAATACCTCCTAAGAGGTATTAATCATCTCTTCAATTTAAATCCTCAAATGAAGTTTAGAACAAGAAGCAGTTTTAATATGAATTGTGTGGACTTTGCAAATGACTTTTTCATCTTTACAAATGGCTCTTTAAATAACATAAAAAATCTATAATCTTTCTTTAATCGTTAGAAATTAACTTCTAGACAATCCATCAATAAGGATAAATCTAGCATGATCGTACGAAAGAAAATAATATACACCAGAGTTTATCTCTTTAGAAAATATAACTGGATTAAAAAAAAGACCACGCCCATCAAATATTTAGGTTTGTATATTCGTAACAACAATAAAGCTAAGTTATATAAACAAAATTAGAGTTAATATTCATGATTGGGATGCATGTCTAAATTAGAGTTTATCTCTTTATGTCTATCCTAGTTTCTACATTCAATGTTATAGCTTATCTAAAACTGTAACTAGTAGAATTGAGAGATTGTTAAATAGATTCATTTGGGGATCTAAATACACATTTAATTATATTATTTTGACCAACTTTTATAACATTTACAAACCTTACAAAGAATATGGCTTGAATATTAGACAAATTTATGATATTCAAGATATATTTTCTTGTAAATTATGGTATAAATTTCGTGAAAATAACAGTATGTGGTCTAAGTATATGCATTCCATATATTGTAAGAACCCTCATCATCTCCTAAATGTAAGCAATAAAGGGTCTAAAACCTGGAAGAAATTACTACAATTTAAAGATCAAGTTGAAACATATATAATGTGGAAAATTAGAAATTATGACACATAATTTTGGTTAGATAAATGGTTTAGAGATAAGCCTTTAACTGATCCTTCTGGTCTGCAAAATCGTGAATGGTATAATATTGATAAAGTGAAAAAATTCTGGCATAATGGAACTTGGGATGTAGATAAGCTTAAAAATATTACGATTCCTTCCAACATCAAGTTAATCATTAATCAAGAAATTTGTAATGATAAAGAGGATAAAATTATATGGTCATTAGATAAATCTGGAAAATTCAACACTAAATCAACTTGGGAAAAATTAAGAAAACATTATAATCATTCAAGATTTTTTATAAGACCTGGAACAATTCCATCACAAACGAATACTCTTTCCTTCTTTGAAAGGTTATAAAATGCTGGATTCCAGTTGGTCATAACCTTCAAAAAAAAATTCTCCCTCGTTTCCAAATGTCAATTCTTCCCCAATTCTGAAACTGTAAATCATTGTTTTGTCAATTATCAAACTGTTTGGCCTATCTGGTTTAAGCTTTCTAGTCTATTTAGGATTGATATTAGAAGCTATATGACTATCCAAAACCTAGTAAGATGTTGGTTTTGGTCCATGGATAAAAAGGCTCATATTAGAACAATGATTACTTTTCTTGTGTGTTGGAATTTTTGGCATTTTAGGAATAAAGCCAAGTTTGACAATAACAATATAACAACTAGCCAAATTTTATTCAAAATAAAATTCATTCTATCAAGATTAGATAGTTCAAATATTTTAAATAAAAAGATATGGTTAGGTGATCATAATATTGCTAAAAAACTTGGTTGTTTCCGTAATTTAGATGACAATAAGAAGATTACTATTTTTAAATGGATACACCCAAGATAAAATTAAATTGAATGTTGATGATTCTTGTATGTACAATGATAATTCTAGTAGAGCTAGATTAATTAGAAATAATAACGGTGACATTCTAATTGTATAAGGTAATAAGCAAGCTGCAATGATTGCTGAGTGTAGGTCTTTATTAAATGATCTTATCATATGTTTTCAAAATGGTTATATAAATATTGATATAGAAACTAATTCTGCTATACTTGTTGAAATGTTAGCATATGTTTTCTCTCATTGGCATTTAGAACCAATCTTAAAGTGTTGCGGGGAATTGATCTTCCATAATATGTCCATCAAAAATATTTCTAGAATGTAAAACCAAGCAACCGACTGACTTGCTAATTGGACCATTAGATGTAAAATGAAACTAGAGTATCTTAACAACCACCTTCATAATCCCATAAGGGCCATAACTATGCTTGAAAGTATTGGAACTTGTTATCTCATGACTAAAAATAATTAATCCTTTAAGTCTTTTTTCATATTTTGTATCAATTCTTACTTTTATATGAGTGTTTTCAGATTCAAGATAAAGTTATATGCTCAAATCTTAGCATCCTGTTGCTCTACAATGATGTATTTAAGTTTGAAGCTATCACTTAATTGGAATGTTGGCCATTCTAGCGCAGAGAAAGAGCCTATCAAGCTGAAGTGCTGGATCAATTCAAGATGATCAAAAACAACAACTCCTCATGATCTCTTCCAAGTCTTTAAGAGCCTATTGTTGTTGACTGATAATTCTATAACAATAAGAATTATAGCTTTTTACTTATCTTTTAAGTAACAGATTACGATACATCCATTACATTCTGGCCTAATCCTTTTGGATACATCCATTACATTCTGGCATAATCCTTTTGGATCTAGTCATTACATTCATGTCCATAATTGATAAATATAATTTATTGATGATGATAACGTGATTACTGTTGTGTCCAATTGCTCACACTGTAAGAAATAAGTCTTTAGTCCTTTGTCGTTCATCATCTTGTACATGATTATTCAGTTTACTTATTGACAATACAATCGAGATATCCATTAAATGAATACATTCTTGAGTATCATATGACGATCCAAGTGAGAGATTGTTTGAAATTTATGGATCGGTATGCTTATAATATATTTACTCATTGTCATAAGATAACTCAATTATATAATTAAATCAGATTTATATAATATAGGGGTATGATGCAATTAAGTTCAATATTAAACATAGTGGCATTATACTATATAAGTAAGACTTATGGTAGGTTTCCTTCATCCCTTCGTACAATTTGTCTGCCCTTTTTTATTAGACTTACCAAACCAAAACCTTACTTTTTATTTGTCTTCTCTCTCCTTCTGTTTTTTAGGGTCTCATTTACAGATCGATCTTAAATACAACTTGTTGATAGTAGATCGATTCAACATGTAGAACAAAACTGGAAAAAAAAATAAATCTATTAGAAGATCCAACAGACTCTAAAAAACAGGATCCTTCCAGCATAGGACACATAAAGGACTTATACAATTAATCACTATTATAATGAACAACTTGTGTAGTAAATTTGTTTCTCATTTTATTACTATTATTATATTTGGTTTTTACAAGGGGTGATTATTTATTTATGTATAATGGAATTATTAAGCGATTCAATAAATTATATCAATTAGTATCAGAGCTAAGACTTTCCTTGTGGATTAATGTATGATTTTATGTACGCTTTAATTTAATCAACTAAAAGCATGATTATTTAATTTATGAAAAGAAATCGTGCATATGAGATTATGTATAAACATAAACTGGTCAGATGAATGGATTTAAGGATATATAAAAAAGATGTTTCGATTGATTGAATCGTAGAAACTTGTTTATGATTGTATGTTTCGGTATTTGTTGTTCTTATATAACCAAATAGGGGTATTTCTCTTAATGTAGGGTTAATTTGATACTAGAGAGAGTTATTTTTCACAACAAAAAGAATCTAGCTCGAATGGTAAAGCAAAAAATTGAAGCAACAAAAGGAGAATGCAAAAGAGACCCTCGCTACAATCATCATGTTGTAATCGCGGTGAAGTTCTCTTTTTTGTCGCGATCAGCCTCTGCTCGCCGCAACAAACACAAGCTACTACAATAAATAAATCCTTAGTTGCAGTAGTAGACCAACGAGGTTTGATAGGTTAGGGTATTTCTTTATTTTATGACTTGAAACCAGATATAAGTTTGTGTATACTTGTATGTATGTATATGTGGTTGAAATAATATACATGAATATGCATGTGTAAAGTTATCTAGATTACGATAGGTGAATTGTGAAATTAATTAATTGACCCAAATCAAGGTTAGTTGGTAGATTAAGGATCATAAGGTCTAAAATAATTAATGAATTAAGTTTATTGCAAGTATTTTTGTTCTCAAAGAAGGCCAATACTTGGTATGATTAATCATGAATGTGAGAAAAGCATTAAAATAATAATTATTAATAGTTAAGTGAAGTAGGGGGAATCAACCTAAAGGAGGGTTTCACTAGTACTTAACCAATCAAAAATTAAATTAATAGTGTTTTTTCAAAATCATAAATACATGTTAGTATGTTTGCGCAAATGTATTTTATTATGATTGTATGTTATGTTTTATATGTATTATGCCACATTTAAGCATCTTTAAGTTTAAATGTTGTATATTAATGAAGTGTGCAAGTATTGTTCATTATATTTAAAGTTGATTTAAATACTTGTAAATCATAAGGAAAAAGAACCTCAGTTTTGATGTGTTAATTTTTCAAATGAATATAGGTCATAGAATTGTATTTGAATTGTTGTGATCAAGGCGTGGCATTAATGACTAATAAGCCCACGATTCTCACTAAAATAATTATAATAAAGAGAATAAAGATATAAAGGTGTGGGGGGAGTCACATAGGTTGAGGTTAACAACCAATAAACAATGAATACCTTTGGAATTCCATGAGATTGTCTCGACTCAAATTACCTATAAAAGCAAGCCTCTCAAAGCAATTGAGAAACGTTTTGCCAAAGTTTAATAAGGCGGGGATAAATATGTTGTTGTTGTAACTGTCCACGATATAATTTAATAGCAAAAGCATAATAAGACAACATGTTGTGGGATGCCAATGATCGCATCAGACTTAAAGGCACTTAAGAGTGAAATTTCTAAATAAGTTGTAATAGGGTTTGCATTTTATTTTTCCTCAACGTGAGAAGTGGATAGTTAGTAAACTGGATTCTCATGCTACTTAGGAGGAAGATATGCTTAAAAATAATGTTCTAAGATTCATAAGGTGAGATCTTAATATAGATAACATAAAATATAAAATATAATAAAGTATTTGATAAGAATTGTAGTTCAGGAGTAAAGAAACATAAGTAATCACCTGCTACAGGTTGATGTTTTTTTTAAAGAGGAAGGGGAATCTCAATATAAGAATGTAGAAAGTATGAAACTTAAATAAAAGCCAACGGTAATCTCATAACTCGGGTATATTTAGAAATCAATTTAGTTTAAGTTTCATGAAACACATGGTAAGTTGGTACGGTCAATACCACTAGTGGTTGTATTTCTCTTAAGGATTAATAATGAGCCAAAAATCTTAATGATGGTGAAAGATCTACCCATTAAGTAAAAATAAATTCATTTCTAGTGAATGTCATTTGTGATATTCTATTATTGATTTCTAGTGAACATTTGTTGTATTTGAAAGATGTCATTAATAATTTTATTTCTTCTTGTAAGAAACGCCATAAAAGATGTCTAAGAATAATCAAATGATTTTTTTGCATAATAATGCAGTAGACACTATAATTTTAAAAATGAATAATAAATTGTATTGACAAAATACTGCTACGCATCTTAAAGAAATAATGAACATATACTTATTTGTCAAACAAAATTGAAAAGTTGAATTATATAATCTTTGGCACAAGCACATAAGTAATATCATAAAAGGAAAAATGGATAAGCTTGTCGTTAAGAGGTTTATTAATCCCAATATATTATTCAAGCTTTGATACTTATATCGAATATATCAAAAGAAAATAGACAGAAGTAAATAGGCTAGAGGCACATAAAGCAAAATAAGTCTTAAAATTGGTCCATACCGGACATTTGTGGATCGTTCCCTATTGAATCGTGGAATGAGCACTAGTACTTTATACCATTAATAAGTTATTTCTCTCGTTGTGGTGCCTCTAAGAAACCCTAGACAAGTTATATCTTTTAAGACCGAAGATGAAAAAAAACTAGGTAGAGCATTAAGTGCATTAAATCTGATCGTGGTAGTGAATACTGTGGTAGACGATTGAGGTGAAAAATATCAAAGACCATGTTCTAAATACCTAAAGGAGCGTGATATTAGAATATAATTTCGTCCAACATAAAAGTATGTATATAGAAAATGAAACTATATGCTTAAGGATATTGTGGGAATTATGATTCGTCATTCAACTCTACCATTATCAATTTGAGGAGAGACTATCAAATTTGCAACATACACTCTCAATAAGAGTCATAACAAAGCAACCATAAAGACCCCAAATGATGTGTATTGTTAATTTAGAGGATAATTGTTTTTAGAGAACACATTATTGTTAAACGGTTAAAAGAGACCCTCCAGTATAAGTTCAAAAAGGATACATGTTAACGAATAGGAATTCGAGATGATCGAAAGATCAATGAGTATTCCAACTCAGATTTTAGTAGGTTGTGTGGACATAGTTGATGTTATGTTAAGCATCATAATTATATTAGTTAAGAATACAATATTATGTAAAAGTATAAAATAACACTAGTTGCATCATCTCTATGACAATGTAAGTTGCTGAACGTTTTAATTCGTCTAACTAATCACTATGGTTAAAGAATTAAGTCATTGCAGAAGGGAAATAAAGTACCCTAAAGTTATGGTGTGAAATGAATTCTACAGTTTAGAGGCATAATCTTATCTAAGTCTAAGTATATAGATATAAAGTCCGTGTCTGTTAAAAAGAGTAAAGAGTTTTAAAATCAGTATAGAACACATCAAAACATACCCCATAAAAACAAATCCTCTTACTAAAATAGTATTACATGCATATTATAACAAACACACCATTATGATGGGTATTGTTTGTTCAAAAGAATCATTGTTTTTAGTGGGAGTCTTTTTAAACATGAACTGATATATATATATATATATATATATATATATATATATATATATATATATATATATTTATAATTTGATTGTATACACTTTGGTTTATAGTAATATATAGCTTAGTTAAAGTTAATTTACTTCTCTAATTCATTAAGTATATATTTACTTAAGTTAGACAGGTTAAGAATATATATGTGGGTTACATTTCATATTACTCCTATGCTACACATCGAATTTGATCCATGCAATTGATTTATTGCAATGATGTGTTTACTATTCTGCCAGTTTCTTACGTTAAGGAATACTTCTTTAATCATTTGTCAATCATCGTCATGTATGGAAGTTTCTAGTTTACCTATCGACAATGGAATCAGGATATCCATTAAATATATGCATATTTCACTAGTATGTGACGATATGAGTGGGAGATTGGTGAATATTTATGTATGAGTATACTAATAATGTATTTAGTCATTATCATAAAATGACCAAATTATATAAATAATATGTATTTAGCGAATCTAGGGAGTCTACTGCAATTAAGTGGTTAAACTTAATTGTATTATACTATATAAGTAATACTTATGGTAGTGTTTCCTTCAACCTATCACACAAATTTTCTACCTTTTTTATTAGACTCGCCAAACAAGATACTATTATAATAGGTTATTAATTTCATAAGACAACCAAATTAAAAAGTAATGGGGTTATTTATACAATTGAGAATTTAACTAATATGTCAAAATCCATTATGGAGTTATAAGTATATAAAACAAGTTAAATTTGGTCACAGTGAGGAAGTGAGCCCAAATATTAACACTTAAGACTAAATTGTTAAGTTATTGACTAAATTGATATAAATCAATTTAGCGGGCTCTGGTCCCTGATCACAAAGTGAAGTAAAATGGTATAATGCAATTAAGTTAAATATTAAACCTGATTAAATTATCAATGTAAGTAAGACGTGTGATTGTATTCCTTCACCACTCGTACACAAAAGGTATGCCGCTCTGTCGATTGGATTGAAGGTACAAGACTCTAGTTTTTTTTGTCTTCTCCTTTCAACAAGTTTTATCCTAGATTGATCCAATATACAACTAGAGGATTTTCGATCAATTCAAAACATAGAACAAGATTAAAATGACTCAATCTATTAGTATATCTAACAGACTTACAAGAGAAGGATCAAGAGGGCCAAGAACACAAAAGGGACTTGTACAATCAATCACTACTGGGGTGAACAGCTTGAGTAGTTTAGTTATTTATGCATTTTATTCCTATACTATAAGCGATATACGCAACTACTGATTTGTTATTTATATATAATATAACTATTGAGTGATTTAATAGATTATATCATTTTTTACAATATTATAAACGTTTCCCTTTAATTTCTTAAAAAAGATACAATATTTAATATCTAGAAAATTCAATTGATTACTCAATCTTCAAAAATAACTAATTAAATACGATACATTAATAAATGAAGAAATTGATAAATTTATATTTTGTTTTTCTATATATTATATCTTATAACCATAGTTGATGTAAGATATAGGCTCAAAATGACCGCGACAAGATCATTGCCGAAGGCTATGATTTAGTGTCGAAGATTGTAACTTTGTGTTGAAACTGTAACTTGGCGTCATAGGCTTTAACTTAGAGCTGAAACTGGAACTAGGTGTTGAAGGCAAAAATTAAGTGTTGAAGCTGGAGAAATATGGTTGATGCAGTTCAGCTAGACCTTAAGGACTAAAGGTGAGTAAGTCGAGACTTAAGGAGCTGAAACTGTTGCCTTTGTGTGGTTGGATGCTCAGCCAAACTTAGGTATAGAGAAGTCTACTAGAACCTAAGAGTTGAGTGTAGTCCAAAACAAGTGTATTATTTATTATTGCTGAAGCCAAATGTGCATGTTACTCTTACTATACTGAAGGTATAGTAACTTAGTGACGAAGACTTCTAGATTTACTTTTATGTCCAAGAAAAAAACATGATCACTTGTATGATTAGATTCTGAATTGATGAAAGATCTATGCTTTGATTAAAAAGAATTAATATGAAGCGTGCATTTGAAAAGGAGACAAAAACTACAAACATGCTCTAGCCGACAACCTGCGCTAAAAAATATGCCACTATCTGACAACCGTACATGTTTTAGTGTGACATGATATATTTTCTCATTTGATCTGTACCTGCCGAAGTCTATTGTGAGCTGGATGTACTTTGTTCCTCATTCTTGAGTCTAAATGAAAAGAAGAGAATATTGAAGACTTGCGGTGTGATTATAAAACTTGAAGAATTTGTAGAATTTACAGTGACATAAAGTTCTCTGCTTGTTTGTTTTGGAAAGTGTAGTGAGGTAGAACATTAACAATTGAAGAGACATTCTGAGATCCATGATTCCTTTTGCAAATTGTGAGTGCTTTAGAACAAAAAAAAATGAGTGATTGAATGTTTAGTGTTTGAGAATGTTTAGTGTTTGAAGAGTCTTCACATAGCCTTATATATATAAATTGTGTCCGCTGTCTACAAACGTATGATATTTTTACAATGCATACCACATTATTCTTATTACGTGTTTGATTTACTTTTTTTAATTCATACTAATTTTATGCTCAGAATGATAAGGAAGCTGAGCTCTAAATATCTTTTAGGATAAGTGTGCACCAACCTTGAATATTGCTTCGACTAAAAATAGCTAAACTCGAGTTAAATAATTTTTATCTGAACCTGCATCTAAACATATTCCGATATGGTTTGATTTTTCCGACAGTTAGCTAATATGAAACATTTATGGAAGCTAACTCAGAAATTCATTGACTTTTTACATATTACTATTAAACATGTAATTAGCCATTTGAATTTGAACCTGCATTAGAACCTGAAATTTTATTATAATTTAGACGTACTTGGGCACAATGATTTGCACAATTTCACGCAACAAGCGTGGACAACGCTCACGTGCTTTGAGCATGTGCGTATCGATTGGTTTTTTTTGTTTTGCGTGTTGAGGTTAACGCTTTAAATATTAATTTATCTAGTGTGAATCATTGAATTCGGTGCAAGATTCCTCAATTAAGTTATAATAAAAGATTACTCAATATTTATTCGGTTTTGATTAAATTCGGATCAAAAAAATATTAACCGGTCCAAAAAATAAAATGTTTTTGAAATTATACTATTAGTTAAGCTTTTTTGTCGGTTGAGAAGGTTTCCAATCGACGGGGTAAAAAAATAATTTTAGTACGGTTGTATGTTTTGGGACTGATTATCGCGAACGGTCCTAATTTAACCAAGCCTATCTAGTAGTTTGTTTTGATAACTATAGATTGGATTTTGTTGTTTTAAAACTTTAAACTATTATATAACTCAACCAAATGTTTATAATTTAAATTAAAGATTTTGTTTTTTACAAAAAAAAACAAAAGAAAAGTATACTACAATAACTATTTAGTTAAATTTATCTACTAAAATAATAAATTAGACTCGTTTTTCGAATATAATTTTTAAAAAATAAAATAGTACATAATTTTAAATAAAATAATTATTGAAAATGCCTAATAATCGTTAATGAACTTAGAAAAAAAGGAAAAGTTTTAAAATTGAAATATGAAAACTTTTAATATTCGATGTTAATATTTATGTTATTATGTACCCTATTAGTATAGAGTTAAATTTATATATGTTGATCTCGAAAGATTTGGAATTATAACGGTTACTATAGAGTTTATAGAACCTAAGAACATCCCCAACACAGATACTATACTTTTTAGGTAAATATAGATTATATTTGAATAATTTAAATTTAAATATTATATTCCAACATGTAGTTACTAATCCTTAAAATAATGAGAAAAAATAAAGAATATAACAAATAAGCTTTACCTATTGTGTAACTGCTCCTACAAATATACCTAGCGTAATTTACGGTAATAACAAACACTGAACAACCAAAGACACGAGGTGGTAAGGTCATAACAGATGAAATTGTAACTTGGGTTGCAAGCACTTGTAATGGAGTTTTATTTCCTAGACATTGAGTTGGTAGACGATTTGCAAGATACGTAGCTGTAGCAAGAGATTCTGGCCAAAGAGAATGAGGAACTCTAGATTCAATCATAGTAGCACGAGTTTTTTCCAAGTAAAGTACGATTTTTTCGTTCTGAAATACCTTTTTTTGAGGTGTGTTTGGACAAGTGGTTTGATGGATAAGACCATTTGTTTTAAAAAAATTATGCATTTTTTGGTTGACAAACTCTGTGCCATTATCAGAATGGAGAATCTGTATTTTTTTTCAATTTGAGTCAAAATCATTTTGTAAAAACAAACAAACATTTCTGGTACTTCCGATTTATTTTTCATGAAGTATATCCAAGTCATTCTTGAGAAATCATCCACAAATAAAACAAAGTATCTGATTTGATTGTTAGTGGAATTTGGTGCTGGACCCCAAACATCAGAATGGATTAGCGAAAAAGCATAATCAACTATAGTATTACTCCGATTAAATGAGACCCTACGATTTTTTTGCAAGAATGCAGGTTTCACATTTCTCATGAATGGAATTATTAAAAAAAAAGACTAGGAAACAAACTTTTAAGATAGCTAAAAGAAGGATGACCAATTCGTTGGTGCCATAACCAAAGTTGCCTTTCGGTTGTTCCGTGAGCAGGCATGGCATGCCCCTTATGAACTACCTCATCAACATAATAGAGACTTCCTTGTTCAGTACCACGCCCAATGATCTCCTTCGTACGAATGTCTTGTAAAATGAAAAAATGGATACATAAGAACCACACAATTGAGTTATTTTGTCACTTGACTAACAGATAATAATTTTAAGGATAGTGTAAGAATGTAGAGGCAATTTTTAATTTCTATTTTTTCCGAAAAAATCTTTGATCTCCCTCTTTGACTTCACAAATTTCTCCACTAGCAGTCTCAATATGGGACTTCTTTGGAGATGACATGTCAGCAAAGTCTTTAGGATAATAAGATATGGTGTTCGAGGCCCCGCAATCAAAGATCCAATTCATTGATTTCTCAATCCCTTTACCTCTAAGTTTTTCATAGGAGTTCGCCGCCATTCCTCCAAAACCAGTGCCACTTCCTTGCTCATTTTTAGTCAGATCTTCACCGCCACTTGTAGGCGAAGCCCGTTTGATATTAGATCTGAAACACTGGTTATTTTTCTCCTTATGACCGCCCTCCCACCATTCTGGATAGCCAACCAGCTGGAAACATGTCTCTTTAGTGTGTTTCTTCATCCGACAATGAGTGCAATACAACTTGGATTTATCTTCTTTCTCTTTGGATCGGAATTTAAACCTTTGTGCAGAATCTTTTGTAGCCAAACCAATTCCAATTTCAATCGAGTCACTATCAGAAGAACTTGATTTTAGTATATTAAGCCCGGCCACTTCCTTTAGTATTGTAGCATATGCTGTTTACACGGAAGAAATAGAATCCTTTTTTAGGATATCTCTCTTGACTGGTTCTAGCTTGTCATTAATCGCCAATAGAAATTAATAGAGTCTTTGTTCTTGAGTCTTCTTATTGTAGATCTGAATGTCTTTTGGGTCTTTCATAGGGTTCGGATCTCGCCTATCTATAGACATCCAGATGTTCTGCAGTTTGTTCCACAAGTCTTCTAGTGTATCAGACCCTTGCCTTAATGAATTAGCCCTCTTATGAAGGTCAAACACCTGTATCAAATCTATACCAGAACTGTATGTGGTGGCTAACCCATCCCAGAGGGCTTTTGCAGTGGGATATTGCGAGACATTATTCACCAAGCTGGATTCAAGATTCTGGATAATCCACGTGAAAACACATTGATCATCTTGTTCCCACCTTGTATATGCGTTGTCAGTTTTGGATGGAGGTGTCGGCTCCCCTGTAATGTGAGAACCTCTCCCCCTTCCCCCAATTGCTTTCTTAATCAGGTTTTCCCATAGGGCATAGTTGTTGTTAGGGTAGCGACCAAATTTCCACATCCCACATCGGTAAAACATGGGAAGGATCAATGGTATATAAGTGATAACATATCTCAACTAGTATGAGGCCTTTTGGTAGTGGACCAAATGCAAAGCCGTGAGGGCCTTCGAGTGCCAAAGTGGACAATATCATACTAGTGTTGAGATCAGTTGTGTTCTTACTTATATACGGAGGAGGAATATGCGAACCGGACCCCATATTCCCAACATGTGGTATCAGAGCTCCAGGCCCAGACAGTACGCGATGTGGTGGGTGATGTGGGTGAAATTCTCATTAGTCGAACATGATGAATTAGTAGCCATGCTCAAGATCCTTGTTTGGAGTGCCCGTGGCTTATCAAGCAGTGTGGCTTGATTTGAGGCTCATCAATAATTATGGCTTGATTGGAGAGATCCTCGTTTGGAGTGCCCGTTGCTCATCAAGCAGTGTGGCTTGATTGGAGTGTATCAAGACGGTGGTACTTGTTTGGAGTGGCGCTAAGGAACAAGGCAAGATGGTCGAGGTCAGATAGATCCGCTGTAAAGGCTCTAGAGATCAGGTAGCCCCAACCTGATTAGAGTGAGCGGATGGATGCCAATTGAGAGGAGGCTATAGTGGTACTTTGTTCGAGAGGAGGATTTGTTAGGGTAGCGACCAAAGTTCCACATCCCACATCGGTAAAACATGGGAAGGATCAATGGTATATAAGTGAGAACATATCTCAACTAGTATGAGGCCTTTTGGTAGTGGACCAAATGCAAAGCCGTGAGGGCCTTCGGGTGCCAAAGCGGACAATATCATACTAGTGTTGAGATCGGTTGTGTTCTTACTTATATACGGAGGAGGAATATGCGGACCGGACCCCATATTCCCAATAGTTGTCACCACCGAGTTTAATCCCTAGGGATAAATTCTCGGGGTTAGTTGTTTGTTGTTGTGTTCCGAGACTATTTCTCAGAATGGCAGCAATCTGCATTTTTTCACACGTGCTCTAATACCATGTTAAAAAACAAAGAGAGAAGTATACCATGTTAAAAAACAAAGAGAGAAGTAGCCGCAGGAGGCGGCTAGGGTTTTGTGTTTTTTTAAAAAATGTTCCTTTTATCTTCCATATACAACATTCTTACCAAACCTAAAGCACATTATTATTCTCTCCCTGTCCAAACCTGTTGTATTAGAGATATTAACTCAATAATAAGGCTCTCAATATATAGAGAACTTAGAGGCCTATACAAGGAAACTTAATACACTGAATATTCTAACACAAACTCTTATAGCTAAAAGGACAATAATTTAAATCAGTCTCATTCTCCTCACAATCTTAGGGCCAATTTTTTATTAGAAAGTTTGGGGATCAAATATATTCGATCTGAAGACTAATCCTAAGATGTTCTTAAATATTATTTATACTAATGTTTCCTATCAGGACTTTTCCTGACTTGATTTTTTTTACAAGAAAGGGACAAAGCAGAAAACATCAAAGAATTGGAATAAGAAGAACAATAAACTATAAGTTGTTGCAAAGTTGAATACATGTGAAATGTCAAAAGGATGAATTGATCTCATCAGCGGATAAACTCAGCTCTTTGGATTGACGAAGATGTCTCATGTTGAAAGTTTCAAATAAAAATCAACAGAGTTAATTTAGATATCAAACGCTCAAATAATTCTCTTTAAATCGAATACAAGTTAAGAATGATACCTATTTCTCAATCAATGAAGCAATCATCCTGATACCTTCTTCATTGATCCATATATAATGGATAAATGATAAAGAATAAATCAACATACATCAAAGGCTTTATTATAAGTAGAGAAATAAATCATGTATGTTGGGAAGAGGAGTACATGTACGATGTTTTGGAGCCTTCAAGGATAAGCTCATGGATCATCCCATGGCTTGAAGATGAAATCTTTATGTTAATTATGTCAAGTTAAATCAATTAATTTTCCTATACATGCTTCCATCATTCAACTAATATAACTAAATTAAAAAACAATAAGGGTTTAGTACCTGTTTGTGAAGGTAAAACCCCAATCTGGCAATCTTCATCTTCTCTTTGGCTTAAATTGAAAGTTTTGACTTGGCATTGGAATGAAAACTGGATTCTAACTAATGAAGATTTGAGTCTCTCTTAGGTGGCTAGGGTTTGTTTATCTATTAGGGTATTTGAGTGAGTGCGTTAGATGAAGGTTTAAATGTGTGGGCCTTTGTTGATTTTAGTTCACAACTCAAATGGACTAGGACCTTAAACTGACCCAATTTCTTAGGATTTAATTCTAGTAAAAAGGTTTTATTTTGGCTAAAAAAATACAAGTTAATCTAATAAAATAATATATCACTTATTTGTTATTATTTTTGTTTTGTATTTTCTCTTTATAACTAATTTTAACTTCAAATTTACGTTCAAATCTACTCGCACATAATTTGTGTCGATGAATTGGCGTTATTTTGTAGGCTATGATAACCCCTCTTATCCTACGCTTGAGATCTAAGATCCAGTTTCCTAGATATAATGTTGAAGGAAATGGAGAAGAATGAGAAGATTCAACCAGTTCAATGCTAAGAGAGTGATTCCGGAACATTGCAAACATGTGCAACTTTCCTTTTTGATCCATAATGTTCCTAAAAATAATTTGGATTATGGATCATCCAACATGAACAAGATGAGTCAATATCATATTCGTAACAAGATGGGGAGCATAACCCCAAATTCAAAAGATAATACTAAGATAAATAAATGGGAGCCTGAGCAAGTGTACCAAGGAACCCACTGTAAGCAGAATAAAAAATTAGGTGATAATCTAATCCTCGCAATGTGTGTTTCCCTCTGATTAAATGGATAATAATATAATCTGTCCCTATCAGGGATCCAATCGAGCTATCAATAAGTCATAATATCTCAGTCGGGGATCCAAGAAAACTGTCAACGAGCTCATGTTGCTCAGTCGAGGATCCAAGTGGGCTATCGACAAACCCTATGGTGCAGCCAAGGATCCAACCGAACTATCAATATGATGCAGCGAAGACTGCGAACAGACTGGTTTCTTTCCTAGGTATTGGAATTGGGTCAAACAGGTACTCAAATAGAAGATTTCGACGAGCCCATCAGATTTAAAAAATGTGACTATTTCACAAAGCTTGATACCCAGATTCGATCTGTAGAGCCTTCGAAAACCAGTTTTAATATTTTAGCGTTATTTTATTTATTTATTTTATATTAAAACATTTATGTAATTTTTCTTATTTGGAATTAGGGTTTTGGGTCATGCTATATAAAGCATCATAGACCCTATTTTGCCGTCAGACTTTGATTAATTGAATTTTGAGAATTATTATTATGAGTCTCCTTATTTCTCTAAGCTAGGGTTAGGGTTTTATCGTTGTCTGTTTCTTCTATTTCCGCTTCACTACCATATTGGTATCAGAGCCTAACAATTCATGCTACACAGATATAGGAATCATATTTCGGGTACCTCTTGATTTGAATGCTAAAATAGAGAACAACATCTTCCAGTCTACCTGCACAATTGGAGGAAGAATTTGCAAATTTGTAATTGATTCAGATATCTATGAGAATCTGATTTTAGAGGAGGTTGTTCAGAAACTGGCGTGTAAGACTGAAGCTCTTCCATACCCATACATACTGTCAGGACTGATAGAGTACACTGAGGTAACAGTTTCTAAACGGTGTCAAATTGCATTTTCTGTTGGTAATTACAAAGATACAGCATGGTGTGACGTAGTTCCTATGGACGTTTGTCATCTAGTTTTAGGAAGTCCATGGCGATTTAAGAGAAATTCTACTTATGATAGTAGAACAAATCGATACAGTTTTGTGAAAGATGGTATCAAGTTTATATTAGTTCCATCTAGAGTAATGCCTCCAAAACCACCACCAGTTTAACACCTCTATCATTATATGCGGCATCTCAACTTCGGATCCAACCAAGTTTAACACCTCTATCATTATATTCCTCTCAACAAAATTTTGCTATATTTTTGTTGGTTTACAAAATTATTTATCAAGGAAACCCGCATGCCTCAAATATAATTGATATGAACCATTAATACTTGACACTTTGAACATACATAGGTCAGTAAAACCCTATGTGTGTTATCTAATTACACATATGAAACCCAACTACACTGCACCAACACAATGGTTATCAACCAAAATTTTGCAAACAAGAACAATGTTACACCTTCGGTTAAAAGTGGCAGTGATCGGGGTTAGGGATTGCAACGGGACGGGTGGGTATCCATATACCCGATACCCACCCCGTAGTATAAAACCGATACCCGAACCCGCCCCGAACCCCGATGGGTATTTTTTTCCATACCAAAACCAAAATCCGCGGGTTCGGTTTATCCACGCGGGTACCCGCAAACTACCCAAGAATAAAACCCGTAGTTAATATCGAAACCAAACCCAAAAATCTGAATCCGACCTAAAATATTGTTAGAATAATATATAGGTAACTAAATATTGAACCTAGAATAATAAATTTTATTATTTAATAACTAATAAAATATTAATTTGTTATAACATCAAGCAGAATAAATATTAACTCCAAATTTGAATGCGGTGATATATATTAACCTAAACAAGAAAAAAAAAATCTGAGAGATATTATATATATATGATAAAAAAAGACTAAAGATATCACCCAACAAAAACATTATCCAATCAAAATATATATTATTGTAAACAAGAAAAAACAGAGAAATATATATATATGATAACCAATAATTTAACATTATATTAAAAAAAACAATAAAAAATATATAATATCATAAACAAGAAAAAAAATCTAATATATATGATAAACAAGAATCTAACAGTCGATTAGATGAATCACACTATATAAATATTAAATAATCAAATATATATATATATATATATATATATATATATATATATATATATATATTATCATAAACAAGAAAAAAAGAACAAAAATATGAGGGAGATATTAGATGATAAACGAGAATCTAACAATCATTAAAGAAATCACTCACGTAAATATTATCCAATAAAATATTATATATATATATATATATAACTAACAATAAAAAAATATATAAGAGATGTATATAATAAACAAGAATATAAGAGTGGATTAGAGAAATCACTAAGATAGATATAAAAATATATATTATCTTAAACAAGAATTAAACTTACTATATTTCAAACAAAATATATATTATTTATTCGTTCAATTTTCCATAGAAAGTGAGACATATAGTGGTAGAATAAGTCGTTTAGTACTTTAGGGATTTTAGGAAGTTAAAGTGAGAAGGAAGAGAGTGTCGGTAAAACAAGACAGACAATAAGAGAGAGTAGGATTTACAGATTCACAGTGGGCTCATGGGCTAGTATTTTCTATTAGGCTACAATAATATTTTAAATTATAGAAATATTTTACTATTAAATAATATTTTAAAAACTAAAATTATTTTAGTATTTTTCTCGGGGCGGGTACCCGTGGTAAAATATTCAAAACCGAACCCGAACGAGTAATAAAAATAAAAACCATAACCCGCTCCGTTTTTTTTCTTTTTCCGGTACCCCCCGCCAGATCAGTTCGGTTCGGATACCCACGGTTTCAGGTTAAATTGCCATCTCTAATCGGGGTTACAACAAACTTATCCTTCATCATGCATATAAATAAAAATAAATCAAGTGCTCTCCTTGAGAGTGACAATGATTTGCTTAATGAAAAGTCTTTATTAGCACCAAACATCCTATATGAATATTTATAGTCGAATTTTAATAACCATAAAATGGATAAATACAAAACAATGGGCCATATAGAACAATTTAATAGCGAAACGATACGTTACATCGCATACGATAAGATGAAGTGCAGAGAAGTATTCACGACCTCCAGGGCAGTCTCTTGCCATGGTTCAACAAATTTCCGTCGTGTTGTATTTAAAAGTTTGAAAATATTGTGAACAACCTTTAAATCATTTTATTAAAACTAAGATAATAAAATGAGATGAAGATTACATCATCCAGTGCAAGAAAATGTCAAAGGAAAGCTTAAATAAATATACTCTAAGGTTCATGGATACAACATTTTAAAGCTCAATTTTTAATTTCTCTTTAAAGCTGAGCCTCAGGCTTTGAACCATCTTCAAAAGTTTATGCAAAAACTTTTAATATCGGTCGAAAATCAGTGACATATGCAACTGGATTTTCATATTTGGTGCAGCATGATCAATAAATTCAACAAAGTCTAGAACGTCGTCCAATCGACATTCAACATGTAATATAAAAACGGTTAAGGCCAAGAATGTCTAAATTTTACCTCCACTCCCAAATTAATTTTCCTTTTAGATAACTCTAAGATTAAAATGTGGGTGGGTAGCTTCCTTGTACTGGACGAAGTCAAAAAATTGATGATTACTTTAGAAATTTTCTCCAACAAAAAATTAGGACTCTAGGAATAGAGGTAGTCCAAACTATGGAAACATTTGTAACCACTGGATTATTGAATTGTACCCATGGACACTCTCCCATTTTTAATTGTAAAATGTCTTGGGATTTCTGACATCTTAAGAGTGTGTGCATAAATTTTATCACATGAATTTTTGGAGTGCCATCAACATTAACATCACTTGAGATAAGTCGAGTAATAACATGAGTTACTTCAAGCACATCAGAAACTTCAGCAGTAATAATTGTAACATATTTGACCCTCGACTCCTCAGTAGTTAGAAGTGCAACATCCATAACTTTTGGCTTCTCAGCTGTCACAACCACCACATTCATGTCCTTTGGTTTATTAACCATAGTTGAAACATTTGTTTTAGGTTTAATTTCTAGATTTGGATAAAAAATCGTAATTACTTTTTTGTTTCCTCATTTTTTTTAATTAACAATGGATACAATTGTTTTTAATATGCATGAATTCGTTTTTTAATTTTTATTCTATTTGTTTTTTTTACAGTGGAGCGACAAAACCATTAAATTTGTTCTTCATTTTTGTTTTCTCGATTACATTTTTATATGTATTTTCTCATTTTCTAATGTCAGGACTCCATTTATGTTCTTAAATTCATTGTCCTTGAAGTATATTCAATTTTTTTTATTTAAAAGAAATATGTAATATGAATAACTGATTGGTTGGTTTCGCTTCAAACGAAATCTTCAAACTTAGCTTTGAACATATTTTTCATGATTGTGTTAAATCCTTAATTATGTTGTAAAATAGATGAAGTTGTTTATTTTTGAGTTTCTTGATTATGCAAAAACAATCCGTCACGAAACACTTATTCATGTTCTAAACCATACCAGATTAGATCAAACCAAACAAATATAAACTAAAATTGATAATATAAAATTAAAACTCACTACAATACTTTGGTAAATTGCATGTTGATGATAATATCATTGCAATATTTGACTTTTAGTTCGCACAATGTTACTAGAAAAAATACCTATCACCCAAAACCGAAATCAAACCAGCAAAAATAAATATAAAAATTAATAAAAATAAAAGAATAAAAAAAGTCAAAACAAAAAAATTGAACACATAAATTTAAATATAAATATAAAAATAGATATTCTCACGAATTTAGGATTAGTTATGAGTTTAAAATAGATATAAAATAATAATAACTCATAAACTTATAGCTCATCCGAAATTAGGGGTGAAGCTATAGGGATGGCAATTTTTATTTTTTACTACCCGAATTTAGGATTAGTTAGGGTTTAAAAAAATTTATACGAAAAAACCTGAACCAGATCTATATGACATTCTTTAATTATTCTAGTATTATAAAATTAGTACATTATATATTATTTTATAAATTTTAAATCATATTATAATATAATTCAATTTATTTTTTTAATGTTTTATTGTTTATAATTTATGTATATATTATTTGTTTTTGATAATTTTATTATGGGTTAAGTACCATTTAAGACCAAAAACCCTAACTATTATCCACTTAACACCCATATTTTCATATTTTCCCGAGAAATATCCGTTTTAGTCAAATATTTACCATTTAAGACCCAATAATTTCATAAATACCTTGCTCGTTTATATAAAAGATTTTAGACCCATATTTTCACGAGCAGTAACCTAACTGTTAGGTGATCCTCTTTTTTACTCAATTTTCTTATTTTTCTTTTGTTTTAGTATGTGTTTTGTTGATTTTAATGTTTAATTTTGGATATTTGTTTAGATAAGTCGATTTAGATATTTGTTTAAATAAGTCGATTTATGTGTGGTAAGTCGAATTTTGATTTCTATACACTAAAGGTAATCGAGATCTGTCTTTGTTTGTGATTCTTGGTATTTATCTGGTTTTTACGTTGATAATGTAGTTTATTTGTTCTATTTCAGGTATGTTTTCGTCGATTTTAGTCTGGTTTTGAGTTTTTGAAACTTATGTGTCGAGTAAAACGGTTCAGGGTTAACATGAAGGAGATGCGAAACGTTTGTGTCTATACGTATTGATAGGTGCGAAACGTGTAATTCTTCGGGAATGGTAGATGCAAAACATGTTTTTTATAGATGCAAAACGTTTGTGTCTGATAGTCGCGAAACGTGCAATTCTTCTAGAATGGTAGATACAAAACACTTTTTTGATAGATGCGGAATGTTATTTGTTCTTTAAAAAAATTTAAAAATTCACAAAACATATCATGAATGGTACTAGTTTTGTTCGTCTTAAAAAAACAGAACCAACAGTATTTTCGGATTTTTTTTCCGAGTTACGGCTTAAAAGATACATACATTTTAAATTTTTTAAAATTTTAAAGTAAACGAAGAAGAGGCGAAACCTTCTTTGTTTTCATAGATGCGAAACCTTCTTTGTTTTGCTAGATGCGATTTTTTATTTTATTTTGCTAGATGCGAAACCTTCTTTGTTTTGCTAGATGAAAAGCTTTATTTGTTTTGCTAGATGAATTTTTTTTTGCTAGATGCGAAACCTTCTTTGTTTTGCTAGATGAAAAACTTTATTTGTTTTGCTAGATGCGAAACCTTCTTTGTTTTACTAGATGAAAAACTTTATTTGTTTTGCTAGATGAATTTATTTTATTTTATTAGATGCGAAACCTTCTTTGTTTTGCTAGATGAAAAACTTTATTTGTTTTGCTAGATGCGAAACCTTTTTGTTTCTCTAGATGCAAATTACGGTTTAAAAGATACATACCTTTAAAAATTAAAATTTAAAAAAAGAAAAAAAAGAGAAGTTTGTTACTAAATTTTACATAAAAGATCTTAGGGTAATTTCCCTTAAGGTACACCAGCCTAACAAAAATTCTGGTTTAGTGCGCTGGACTTCGTCTAATTCTTAAAACATACATCTAATTATACAATAATTCCATAAGAATCATGTTATTTATTTATTGACAAAATTGCCCTTGATTTATGTTAACCCATGAACTCGTCTTCTTCGTCTCGCTCTTCACACTCAAACTAGTTCGTCTCGCTCCTCAGAAACCGAAATACCTTTTCTTTTTTAAGATTTTTTTCAACTTCTCCATCGCTCCTCTTATCCCCATCATCCGCTCCGACCTCAACCTCTCCGCCGCCGATATCGTCGCTTCCAGAACCGCCTCTTTCGCTGGATCTATTTCTCTTGCCTCGCCATGGCCCAATTTCTGACCTTGTCGGCCCCGCGTCGCCTCCTCCACACTCTATTTCCTCGCCGTACTCGCCATTGCACTGTTTGGCGCTTGGTTTTCATTGTCCCTGCTTTTTTTAAACTGTAACCGCCATTTTAGTTCTAAAATTATGCCAAGATCTTCCTTCTGGTTCTTATAAGAATAGCAAAATAGTAAATAACACCACCAACGATAACGACAACAGTAACACTAACGCCAGTAGGTTTGGCATAATTCTTTTGGATGGATTGAGTAATTACCGAGCGTGGATACTAGTTTTGGTTTATGCTTTTGGCTATGGAGTCGAGTTAACTACTGATAACATAATCATTGAGTATTTTTATGATCGTTTTGGGGTTAACATTGAGATTACAGGGATAATAGCTGATTGTTTTGGTTTTTCCAACTTTTTCTCTCGACCGAACGGAGGGGTGGTTTCCGATGAGATGATGCGGCATTTTGGGATGAGATGGCGGTTATGGGGATTGTGGGTGGTGCAGACGGTAACTGGGTTGCTGTGTTTCGTACTCGGGCGAGTTAACTCGCTGTGGGGTTCTCTGCCTGTCATGTGGTTATTCTTTGTTTTTGTTTGGTGTTGTTCCTTTCGTCTCTAAAAGGTGAATTTGACTTTTCTTGTCTAATATTAAGGGGTTTGTCCATATGCCACGTGGAAATTTAACGTAAAAAACACGTGTACATTATTTAAGTGTGTAGATAGTATGATTTTTTTACTACCATATGGTCCATATAATATAAATCGACATTGTTAATCGAAGTTATATAATTTTGGTGCAGATCACTTGGATTTGTAGTAGGCATGACAAGAAGCGGAGGCACAATAGGGGCAGTAGTAACACAGCTGGTGTTGTTTTCATGGTCTAAATACTCCAAGCAGACCAGCATATCTCTTATGGGGCTCATCACTGTTCTCTCTATACTTCATGTCACTCTCATTTACTTTACTCAGTCCGGTGGCATGTTTTGTGGTCTTTTCTTTGCCTTACAACAATCCGATAATGGTGATTACACTCCACTCCAACAAGGTAGAGACCGAGACCCCAAGAAAAATAAATGATGGGCTTCTCGTACAGCCTAACTCACTCTTAAATATGTTTTTATTTTTAAAACTGCAAACCGATAACTAACTAAAACGATACAATCGATACAAAAATAAAACTGCAATCCGATAACGAAAATATAATTGATTTTCGTTAGTTGAAGTACCTAAGAATAACATTTTATTATTATGGTTCCTAACAGAGTAACAGTCTTATTCATAACAGAGTAACAGTCTTACTACAAATATTCCTAATAAAAGTAACATGATGGTGGTGGTAGTGGCATTGGTGGTGGTAGTGGCATTGGTGGTGGTTGTGGTGATGGTGGTAGTGGAGGCATTAGTCATGGTTGTGGTGATGGTGGCGGGGTCGTACTGGTGTTTGTGGTAATGGTGGTGGAGTTTGTGGTTGTGATGGTGGTGGTGGTGGTCGTGGTGGTGCCAGCGGCGGTGGTGATGGTCATGGTGGTGGTTGTGATGGTAGTGGTGGTGGTGGTGGTGGTGATGATGGTGGTTGTGGTGGTGGTGGTGGTGGTGATAATGGTGGTTGTGGTGGTGGTGATGATGGTGGTTGTGGTAGTGGTGGTGGTGGTGATGATGGTGGTTGTGGTGGTGGTGGTGGTGGTGGTGATAATGGTGGTTGTGGTGGTGGTGGTGCCGGTGGTGGTGTCAGTGGCGGTGGTGGTGGTGGCGGCGGCGGCGGTGGCGGTGGCGGTGGCTTATTACTGTTATTCCTAACAGAGTAACAGTCTTACTACTGTTATTCCTAACAGAGTAACAGTCTTACTACTTTTATTCCTAACAGAGTAACAGTCTTACTACAAATATTCCTAATAAAAGTAACATGATGGTGGTGGTGGCGACATTGGTGGTGGTTGTGGTGATGGTGGTAGTGGTGGCATTAGTCATGCTTGTGGTGATGGTGGCGGGGTCGTACTGGTGTTTGTGGTAATGGTGGTGGAGTTTGTGGTTGTGATGGTGGTGGTGGTGCTTGTATTGGTGCCAGCGGCGGTGGTGATGGTCATGGTGGTGGTTGTGATGGTAGTGGTGGTGGTGGTGGTGGTGGTGATGATGGTGGTTGTGGTGGTGGTAGTGGTGATGATGGTGGTTGTGGTGGTGGTGATGATGGTGGTTGTGGTGGTGGTGGTGGTGGTGATGATGGTGGTTGTGGTGGTGGTGGTGGTGATAATGGTGGTTGTGGCGGTGGTGGTGTCGGTGGTGGTGTCAGTGGCGGTGGCGGTGGTGGTGCCGGTGGTGGCGGTGGCGGTGGCGATGGCGGTGGTACTGGTGCCGGCGATGGTGGTGTCGGCGGTGGCGGTGGCGGTGGCGGCGGTGGTGTTGGCGGCGGCGACGGTGGCGGTGGTGGTCCCGGTGGTGGTAGTGGTGGTGGTGGTGGCGGCGGCGGCGGTGGTGACGGCGGCGGCGGTGGTGGCGGCGGCGGCGGTGGTGTCCGTGATGGTAGTGGCGGCGGTGGCGGTGGTGTGCCGGTGGTGGTGGTTGTGGTGATAATGGTGGTTGTGGTGGTGGTGGTGCCGGTGGTGGTGTCAGTGGCGGTGGTGGTGGTGGTGGTGGCGGCGGCGGCGGCGGTGGCGGTGGTGGTGCCGGTGGTGGTGGTGGTGGCAGTGGCGGTGGTGTCGGTGCCGGCGATGTTGGTGCCGGTGGTGGTGGTGGCGGTGGCGACGCTGTTGGTGGTGGTCCCGGTGGTGGTGGTGGTGGCGGCGGCGGTAGTGGCGGCGGTGGTGGTGTCGGCGGTGGTAGTGGCGGCGGTGGCGGTGGCGGTTGTGGTGGTGCGGAGATGGTAGTGGTGGCAGTGGCAGCGGCGGGGCGGTGGCGGTGGTCCCGGTGGTGCCGGCGGCGATGGCGGTGGCGGTTGTGGTGGTGCGGAGGTGGTAGTGGTGGCGGTGGCAGCGGCGGGGCGGTGGCGGTGGTCCCGGTGGTGCCGGCGGCGGCGGTGGTGGCGGTGGTGATGCCAGCGGTGGTGGTGGTGGAGGAGGGGGTTAAACTTGATTGTTTTTTTTAATAATAAAATGATTAAATGTCTTTTTTTTAATTAGAGGGGTATTTTTGTACATCAAAAAATCTTATACACCTATTGGAATTATTAAAACTTGATGTATGTATCAAGAATTTTAAAATATTTGATGTACCTCTTAGGAACTTATCCAAGATCTTAAATCATTTAGGCTTTTATCCGTAATAGATTTGTTAGATGAGTCTTAAATGATAAGTCTTCATTTTATCATTATTTATCTTTTATCATATTTAAAATTATTTAAAATTAGTTCATATTTAACATATATATATATACAGATTTAAATCTAATAAATTTTAAAAATATATAATATTTGTTTAATAAAATTTATGTATTTAAAAATTTAAATAAATAAATTTTAAATAATAAATAAATTTTATAAATTTATTACTAAATTTTTAGATTTGTTTCTCAATTTTAAAGTTTATAAATTATTATTATTATTAAATATTTTTTTAACTTTTTTTATTGAATAGTTAATGATAAATAAAAGTTTTATAAATATATAAACGATCAATTTAGACGAGGAGAAAAATCTCTTATCAAACGCGACACATTCAAAACAATTTTTTTTAAGAATAAAAGTGGATGGGATACGGGATTAACAATATCCACGCCCATTTCTATTGGTATTAGTGTTTTTTTATTTATAAAAAAATTATATTCGGTTGGTTTTATTTTACATCCCTCACTCATAAAAAGGATAAAAAAAAAAATACAAACCATCGCGGTTTTTATAAAAAAAAACACTTTTTTTAAACATACGACCAATTCTTATATCTAATCAAAAAATTTATCGATACTATAATACACAAATGTTAAAAATTAACAGATTTTACTAACTACTTGCTAAGTAATGAAATCGCCTTTTAAGTGGTAATCGTATCTTAACGGTTCGGTTCGCGGTTCTATTTTAAAAATAGAAACCAAAACAACAAAATCGGTTCGGAACCGAACCGATAAAACTGATAAACCAGTAGAACCAATTAGGAACTGAATTGATAAAATCGGTAAACCGATACGAAACCAAACCGATAAAATTGATAAACCGATAAAGAATCGAACCAATAAAAGCGTCATACTCGATTAATTTATTATTATTAATTTTTTTATATTGTATTTTTAAAATTAATAGTTAATTACCTATTTTAATTAAAAAAAAAACAAAGATTAACTTCCAAACTTTATTCTTATGTTATTTATTTATTTAAAAAATTAAAAATTAATTTTTAATTAAATTAATTTTTTTAAATAGATCGGACCGGACCAAAATCGGACCGAACCAAAATCGGACCGATAACGGACCGAACAAAAACCGGACCGAACCGGAACCAGAACCGAATCGGACCGAACTAAAAATTTAACGGTCCGGTCCGGTTCCAAAATATAGAACCAAAAACTTAACGATCCGATTTGGTCCGAACCGATAAAGATCCGTTTTGGTTTCCCCGAAATCCGGACCGAACCTACCGATAAACGCTCCTACTGATTAGATAATTGAAGTGTGAATACATAAAGTTCATATTAAATTTTCCAACAAAATTGTGGTCACTTCATTGGCTCTCTCAATCATCAATTTAAACAACACTTAACGATCTGTAAGGTTTCCAAATAAACTAAAAAAATATAATAGGGTTTTGATGTTTCTGCATAAATATAGTCAGCCATATGCAAAAGTAGGTTAGGGTTAAGGTTTCCAAAATGCTTTACTTTTACACATTTTCTCAATTTTAATGGGCTTCATTTTCTTCTGACCCAATAAAACCACCATAAAAAACTAAACGGGCTTCCACACATTACAATATTTATAAGTTTATAACCTAACAAAAGAAAATTTGATTTAGAAGTTATATTTTCCAAAGATATATAGACGTTTGTCAAAATGTTACGATTTATATATTTTATATTTTATTTATTATTTAATTACTAATAAATTATATAGGTTGGTATCTAAAATTTTAAAAACATATCTTAAATATCAAAAAACCATTATCACTTTTTTTATTAAGCGTAATGTCAACAAGGTTTATAAAAAATGTTATAAAAAATTGTTTTTATTATTATTTGTAAATAGAATTGTTATCGGTCCGGTTTGGTCTGAATTTGACAAAACCATATCGAACTGCTAAGCTTATCGTTTCAGACCGAACCAAATCGACAAGGTTGTGATTATGAAAAACAGAACTAAATCGAAACGGATGAAAATCGATCCGGTTCGATTCAGTACGGTTTATTGGACCAACAAAAACTTTAATTATGGGTTGTGGGCTACAAATAGTTCTATTACAATTTGAAAAGTTATTGTAAGTAGTGTGTAGCGGGTTGTTTTATGTTTTGATCAAAGCCGACGTGAGATTTAGATTTTAGAAGATGTGGTTTTAGAAGAACCAAAAAATAATGTGTTCTTTGAAATAAAAAAGTGGGGGTGCTCACAAATTATATTATTATGTTTAATGAAAATATATCTATGATTTATTTAAATGTATCGTTAGATGATTGTAAGTGGAGGAGAAAAAAATAGATAAATTGTTAGGGTGGCGATCAAAGTCACATCGGTTAAACATGGCAATGATCAATGGTATATAAGTAAGAACATATCTCAATTAGAATGAGGCCTTTTGGAAGTGGACCAAAAACAAAGTCGTTCGGACTTTCGAGTGTCAAAACGGACAATATCATACTAGTGTTGAGATCGGTTGTTCTTACTTATATACGGAGAATATGCGATACTCATATTCCTAACATAAACAATTTAACTAGGTTTGGTTTGGAAAATTTTATATGTTATTTCTTCTCAGTTTTATATTCACGTTTGAGAAAAACTAATCAACCACTTTTATCCAATGTGAAATTAAATATGGTTTATGTTTTGTTTAATTAAAAGATTGAAAAAATATATTTTGTTAAATAAATTATAATGTTTATTTATAAATACGTTTGCACTAATTTTTTTTATAACGTGGGATACGTAAGACATAATATATAAATATATATCGAGTTTTTATCGGTTTCGAATCGGTTCTAACGGTTTATCAGTTTGGTTCTTTACCGGTCTTACTACTTCGGTTCTTTATCGGTTTCAGTTTTTAAAATGGAACCGCAAACCGGACTGTTAAGGTTCGGTCCGGTTCTCGGTCCGATCCTTTCCGGTTTGGTTCTGGTCCGGTTCCCGGTTCTCAAGAACCATTAACGGCCGCATTCGTAATGTGACATCGTGTTTTTCATTATTTGTAAAATTGTTGTGAAATAAAAAACTGATTTTGTATTTACATTCAATGTCACTATTTTTATTAAACATAGTTACGTAACACTTGAACTTAGTTGACTCAAAAACTCATGCAGTTTTAAAACCCATTCTTACTAATTCAGAAAACCATTCAGCTCTACAACTCAAAGTTTACTCAAATAATGAAAAGTTTACCCGTATAACAGTTGTTACAAATCTGGAAACCACTTAACTTTCAGTTTCTCTCAGTCATTGAAAAAATCGAATATAGACCGAAACAAACAAAAAAACGACACCTATATATGAATACTTGTACCACATATCATGTGAAAAATTTAGTGGAAACATAATTAATTTATATTATTTTTTTATCGAAAAGTTTTTTTTTTATCTGTAAATTCAGATAATTGCGGAAGAAGAATATGGTATGACCAGTGTATTGTAAAACCTAACGTTCATATGTTGTGCAATGTATAATTCTAGGTTTTGCATGTCATTTGTTAGATATACCTCGAAATGATATTGCATAATATGGTTGCAGAACTAACATCAATACACTTGCAAAACTTATTATGCTTAGATTTGTAACTCATGTGTTAGTCATATTTCGTAAATACATGATATAATTGTTTTGTGTAACCAATAATAACTATGAATAATGTGTTTCGCAATAGGTTTATTTAATGTTTTACATATTCCTTGAAAATTTCGAAGTTACGGGGAAATTCCAACGTCACTAAACCTATACGTTGACGAATCACTTAAGAAATACGTCGATTCACAGCGAAATGCACATATTATGCCACGAGTGTGGCATATAATATTATATTATATTTACGTTATCATAGTGGCAAATTTAGTGCATTTTGTGCACAACATCGGTTAAACTAACTATGTAGCCAATACACTGTAACTTATTTTAGACCACTCCAAACGCCAATTTATTGGTTTTGTTAGGACCCATATGTTATTTTTGTATTGTGTTAGAAATATATATATATATATATATATATATGTGTGTGTGTGTGTGTGTGTGTGTGTGTGGGTGTGTGTGTGTGAAATATTGACTTTAGATGCTTGTTCTTAACATTTTCCAACATAGGCAAGGAATACAAAAACGAACGACAATACTTGCAAAATCTATTGTATTATACGTGCAAAACCTTTTATAAATTATATGTGAAACATGCATAATGTATGATGTAAAAAAATATAGAAATCTATATGTGAAACCATCATAACTGATTTTGTTATATCAGTGACGAATATAACTAACTACGTCGTCATTCAAATGATACATTATGTTATGTCGGTCCAACCACTGATCTATTAGTTTTTTTAGGACCTATATGTTATTTTTATATTGTGGTAGTAATATTTATGTGAAATATTGACTTTAGATGCTTGTTCTTAATGTTTTCTAAGCTAGGCCAAGAATATGAAAACCTATGACAATGCTTACAATATCTATTATATTATATGTGAGAAACCTTATATAAATTTTATGTGAATTATACAGAAAGTATGATGCGAAACAAGGTAAAAATAATATATATCAAAATTTCATAACTTATTTTTTTTACATCAGTGACGAATACAACTAAATATGTCACTATTAAAGTGGAAAATTATGTTTTACCATTCTAACCACCGATTTGTTGGTTTTTTAGGATCCATATTTTGTTTTTGTATTGTGGTAGCAAGATGTACGTGAATTATTAACTTCATATACGTGTTCTTATCGTTTTGCATCCTAGGCCATGAATACAAATATACTGTTTGTAGAAGCTAATGTATCATAAATATGAAATTTTTAAATACATTGTATGTGAAATTTAAAATAAGTATGACGTGAAACAAAGTGGAAATAGTTTGTGCAAAATTGAACTTTCACATTTTGCTTCAATATCCGCGTATAAAACATATTATCTCGCTAATAAAGTGGGGAATTATTTAAGGCTATTACAACCACCGACTTATTAGTTTTGTGAAAACTCGTTTGTGTTTTCGTGTCATGGTAGTAATATTTATTTTAAATATTAACTTCAGATGTTTGTTCATATCATTTTACAATCTAGACCAAGAATACGAAGACCTTTGATATTGCTTGCAAAAGCTAATGTATTATAAATACGAGACGCCAAATAAATCATATACAAAACTTACCGTAAATATGAAGCTAAACAAAGTAGCCATGGTGTATGTGAATCCTGACTTCCATATTTCACCTAATGCCGAAGGGAAAATATTATATCTCGCCAATGAAATGAAGAATTATTTTAGTCTATTCCAACCAACGATCTACTGGTTTTGTTAGGATCCATATGTTGTTTCTGTGTCATGGTAGCAATATCTAATTTAAATATTGGCTTTATCGTTTCCTAACCTAGGCCAGGAATACAAAGATATACGATACTGATTGCAAAATTTAAGTGTTTCTAAATGCGACATATTATATAAATTATATGCAAATATCATAGTATTGTATATGCAAAACAAATAAGAAATGATTTATATGATTATTGCAAAATCTGCTTTTTCCAAGAAATTTTAATGTTGTTTTTTGTCGTAGAGGGGAAATTTTAGGGATATATCAGCGTTAGTGGATTACAAGCATGACCAAATAATGGATTCAAACCCTCACATTACATTCATAACTAAGAAGAAACAAATTAAAAAAAAATACAGTTAAAATAAATTAAACACCATGCACACTGCTACCATTACTTATTCAGCGAGGTTATCCTTCATTTTTTTATCATGTGTTTTTAATGGAATCAGTAATACAAAAATTAAACACACTAAACATCTCTTATCAGATATTATATGGGAGATTGGAAACCATAAAACTTGGAACCAATTTAAAATATCTGAACTTGGTACACATTTTTCATGACCTCATGTAGGAAAAATCGTACATGAACAATACATACGATTCCTATGATACATGAAGATATAAGTTTTCCTTGAATGGGTATATATTTTTTAGTTAGTAAGATATTATAAATGGTAGGTTAATAGACGGGATATTTTAGCTAGCGTAATATTGCATTTAGAATGAGGATTTGCACCGACATGAATGTTACATAAATCATATATATGTTGTAAGATCCGTTTTACTAAATTTCAAGTTACCCTTGTAAAATATATTATATGACGGTTGATATCGGTAAATTCATGACTTGATTTTAAAAAAGACTACGTAACCTTCCTATTTGAAACAAAATCTATGCCGAGTCTTGTTTTTGGTGTGTAAAATATTCGTCTAAATATAATAGCATATGTTTATTATTTTTTTAAAATTAAGCTCATCAAATGAAAATATCTTTTTACAATTATATTTAAAATAATACAACATGAAATACACAATATCCAAAATAACAACTTATATAAACACACATAACAATGATCGTATGATCACTTTAATAAAACAATTTAAATTTAATTATTTATTATTTAATATTCAAAATAGTAATTTTTATTTGAATTAGTTGATGCATGTATTATTAGTAACTATAAATTCTTTAAAAAAGTTTCAAACCAAACAAATTATCAAAAAATCACTTTGATAACATATTATATTATTTATAATTTATTTCAAATTTAATCAACTCAAACTTTATGTAAACGTATTGATAAATATAATAAAAATAAACAAATCTAAGATTAAACCCAACAGGAATTTAGTTAAGATAAAATCTAAAAAAATAAAACTTTAACAAGTGTTTGTAGGGATATATATATATATATATTATGTTCTTCAAAATGAATTCTATAAAACTTTAGAATTTTTTCAGGTTGATGATGGTTTTTTTGCACCGTGGCACCATCTTAAAAAATATAAAAAATACTATTTTTTAAAAATATTTTGTTAATTTTAAACATGATTATAAGTGTGTAACGCATATTTGATTTTAAAAAAAACATAACAGTTCTTTTTGTTAATAATAGATATAAAAAGTTTATAAAACAAAACAATATAACTAAATATATATATATTCGACAAGTAATCAAAATTTCTCTGCATACTTTAAACACAATTTTGAATTTCAAAAGCTCACGTTATTGGTCTTATAATCCAAAGAGCTAGACACATATAAAAATCACAATTATTATATTTTTGGTAGAAAAATGTGTTACATAAATAATTTATTATTCATATGAATATTCGAGAAATATCACAGACATCGATGTTAAACATAAAATAAAAATACATAAGTTATAGCTGAAATCAAATAACTTCGGTCATGATACATAAGATACAAGATAGTACAAATTTAATGGTTGGATCAAAATATATTGGGTCATGAAACAACAAGATAATCATCGTAAGTAGGTAACTACTCATTTATCCTTTCACCGTGGTTACCCTAAAATATCATGTTCAGTACATCGATATTGAACCTAAAATAAAAATACATAAGTTATAACTGGAATCAAATAACTTTGATCATGATACATAAGTTTCAAGATAGTACAAATTTAATGGCTGGATCAAAATATATTGGGTCATGAAACAACAAGATAATCATCGTAAGCATGTAACTACTCATTTATCCTTGAGCAATGGTTACCCTAAAATATCATGTTCAGTACTCAACTAGTACTACACCAAAAAGAGAGGGTATAGCTACATGCAACAAAAGTAAGTTAGAAACTGAACAAAATATTACAACATCCATCAAAATAATCTGAACGGTAGGTCATAAAGCATACAATGTGAAACCACAGAGGCAAAGGTTGTGAGAAGATCAAAATATTATTGAGTCCTTGGTATATTACTTCACCAAAACATGAACGCCAAATATGACGGATGATAGAGGGAGGCCAATTTGAAGCCACTCTGATCCAGGATTGCTAATCGTTGTCGTTTAAGGTGAACCCGAGCTTCGTACTGGTTGGAATCCATATACCTTGAGTGAAAACACACAAATATATGGATTCAACACATGAATAACATAACATACAGTCAGAGGGAAGTTTAACCTTAACTTATTAGTTTGTCACGGGTAGACAAATTTCTATGGTAGCAAGTTAGAGAATAGAGGAATGACGGGGGATATTATACTTATGCCAAACTAACCCAACCCACTCAACACATGGGGTGGATGTACGAATTGCATTGTAATTGTATTTTATTGTGAATTTACATTCTTATTTGTAGAACTCCAATAGTATACATTGCATAATTGATGATCGTTATAATTGATGATTTGAGGTCGGAGGGAGAGGATGGGTTGGTTTATCTCATGGAAGTTACGATGATTTCTAGTCGTTGCAGAATTTATTTGGGCCAACCATTTCTAGTATCCATCCAGAATGATATCGGAGACCTTGAGTTGTGTCAAGAATAATAATTTGTTTATAGTGGGTTACTAAAGAGGTAGAGAGTAGCAACGACTCATACCAGAAGGAGGTAGTCTTCCCATTACCAATCATCACCCTATACATTTTACAAGTAAAGACCTAAACATTAAAAATTTCTTCCAAGTCGGGAGAGGAGCCAAGATTTAAAAAACAAAAGTTTTTATCATTAATATTATCAGAATTAATCCATTCACACCATTTAGTTTCTACTATTTCTAACTATGAACCACAAAAATTTTAGGCCATCTCCAAAAGAGGTGTCAAATGGATTGTGATAGCTCTATGAGTACCTTTTAAGGGAGGATGAAAATTAAAGATCAATATACATGGCCCACAAAAGAACAGGTTTTATGAGATGAAATCCACCAATATAAAAAATATTGTTTAGAGGTTCACTAGCCAATACAAGTAATAATAATTTCGACGAAAGACCAACAATCATTGTAAGAGAGACGATCCGTGAAGAGGAGAACATTAAAATATTTTTTAGAAGGGAACGATATGTTGACAATTTTAAAAAACTTACATTGCTAATAAAAATTTAAAATTACTATCATTTTTTAGGATATTGGATAAGGTATGGCTATATATACCCAATTCCGGTTTAAGTATACCCAAAATCCTCTTTTGACGTTTTTATGACCAAATTACCCTTGTTATTCCAATTAATCACGTAATTGCAATTAAGTAAATGAACTACTAAGTGTATCCTAAGTCTAGCCAATTCACCAAATAACCTATTTCGTTATCTATACCCAAACAAACACTCTTCTTTAGTGAATTTATCATCCAAATAGTCTAGTTTTCTGAAAATCTTAAAAATCAACTTGAAACTTCAAAATACAATCAAGAACATTCAACCTCATTCTAAAGAAAAACACGAAATCGATCATAAGTCACCCGGAACTAAGAATTAACGTGGAGGAGTTTCTGTCGCCGGATAAAAAATATGATGAAATATCGCCGGAAAAAGAGCTCCAGTCGCCGGAGAAGAAGTCACCATCGCCGGAAAAGGTGAGATTTTGGTCGGTTTTGCCACGCACCATCGGTTCCGGGCCTTGGAACCCGTGGTGCGTAGGTCCCGCATGGTCGAATCTGGGCCTTGCTGTGCGTGACCTACACACCACCTGTTCCAAGGTCACAGAACCGGTGGTGCTGGGGCCTCAGTCCGATCGGTACTGAGGCCTCAACACCACCGGTTCAAGGCCTTAGAACCGGTGGCACACCGGTTCATGTACAACCGGTTCCAAGGCTTAGAACCACCAATTATAGGGCCCCGAACCGGTGGTTCGTGCAAATTTTCCAAAAACAAAAGGTTTTTTTACCCCTTTTTAATTATACCTGATTTCGAGTTGTGTTTTGTTGTTGTATAACATGGGACAGATATCGCCCATGGGACTGAGGAAGCATTCACTACTGACTACAGTCATTTGTTCTTCACCGCCGAGTTCTATACACAAGAAGCGTTGATTAAGTGGGTGACGAAGACATGAGAACGCCATGGTTTGGTTATCAACCTAAGTCGACGCGATAAAGTACATAGTAGAAAACGTTATAGGATGTCTTTCCAGTGTGAGAGGTCGGGAAAAAATACTCCAAAATTAGCTGAGAAAGACCGTAAACAGACGTCTACAGGAACAAAAAAGATTGGCTGCCCATTTGAGTTTCTCGGGTTAATGGTGGAACCAGATCAATATAAGTTAGAAGTGAAATGTGGTATTCACAACCGCGAGAGTTCAAAACAGTTAGACGGTCATTATTTTGCTGGCCGTTTGAATGATAAAGAGATGGAATATGTTGAACGAGCGGCCTGTATTGGAACTAACCCTAGAGATATATTGAAGTGGTGTTAAGAAGCTAAATGAAGATAATGTTTCTTGTATGCGCACCATCTATAATGCACGACAGAAAAGAAGGGTTTTAAAGAAGGTGGGTAGGTCACAACTCCAGTTCTTGTTAGGAGAGCTTAAGTCACATAATTATTATGAATGGCATAAATCTGGTAAAGACGATGGACAAGTCATTACAGATATAGTTTTTGCCCATCCAGTCAGTGTTGACCTTTTGCGGACATTTCCAATAATGTTGATCATGGATAGTACGTATAAAGTCATAAGATATGGGATACCATTATTTGAGATAGTGGGTGTCATGTGTACCAGTTTGATGTACTATGCGGCATTTGCTTTCATGTCCGATGAGAAGTTAAACAACTTCAAATGGGTGTTAGAGTGTTGGAAGTCGTTGATTTCCGTTCACGGAATCGAAGAACCGTGTGTCATTCTGACCGACAGAGATTTAGCATTGATGAACACCATAGAAGTGGTATTCCCAGAGACAACGCATATGTTATGCCGCTGACACATAGCCCAAAACGTTTAGGGGAAAACAAGGAAATATTTCCCCGAGAAAAGTGATCATGTGAAGTTGGTTTCTGCTTGGAAGAAGATTGTTTCTGCTATTGGAGTATAAAGACTAACATCTTGCAATCAAATACACTGAAAAATCGTGGCTTGATAAATACACGGACAAATTCGTTGTTTGGAAGACGAACAATAACTTGCATTTGGGACATTGCACGACTAACCGCGTCGAGAGTGCTCATTCTAATCTAAAGCGTTACCTACGTACAAACAAATTAAACTTTGAGTTATTTTGGGGGAGGTTCATTCACTAGTTGAAATTCAACATGCTGCCATTAGGTCGTCGTTTGAGAAGATTCGTTACATAGCGCTGCATAAGTTCGCCGACTAACTATTTGACAAAATTCGAGGCAAGATTTCCCATATGGCGTTAGAAGTATTTTTTGACGAAGTAGAGAAGGCCGAAGATAGAAAGATGATCGCTATCGGAGATGGGTCGTATGTTAAACACAATGACGTTTGTATATGCGCGATAAAATCTACCCATGGTATACCTTGCTACCACCAGGTCTGCAAGTTGCGTAAAAACGGAAAAGTTGCATCGTTAGAAGCGTTTCACAGCCACTGGACAAGGTTAGAAATAATACCTCGTTCATACCGTACGATGATGGAGATTTTCAAAGATGATCTGGAAAAGCTAGTAATCGATGTTATGGAGACAAAAGACGAAAGCCATATAAAACACATTTACAAGAAATGGTTTGAAATTGTTTATCCTGAAACATCCTCCTTGCTAGAGCCACTAGAGAAACGGAAACACCGAGACCGTCCGCATGTTAAACAAAAAATTGTTGTCGATACATCATCCACCAAACGAGACAAATGCCAATGGGAACACGTGGATGATGCTGATAAGGCCATTCTTGACTCAGTGATAAACTCTTTAAAAGTACCAAAAGTTAAAAAGGGTAAAGCGGTTGCTAGTGCAAATACGATTCAGGCAGATGTGCCTAAAGTACCTCGTACTCGTAGTTCTTCCATTTCCTTGCTTGCTAGCAACATCATACAATAATATATTGGTAGAGGCAAAGAACTTATATACGATCCGAAGGGTTTTTTGCGTTGGTTTCCTACTCACTTCAATCTTTTTATATCGGGCATAAATGATGTTAGGGCAGATGGTCACTATGGATATAGAGCGGTTTCGTTTGGGTTGTACGATCATGAATAAGGTTGGAAAGGTGTTCAGAAGGAAATATACGATGAACTAATGGAAAACTATGACACATACTGCAAGATATATAACGGTAAAGAGGAGTACCTGAAGGTTGCAGAAAGTATAAACTATTACGACACTCGATCATCCCTCAAATATTGGATGACGATGCCGAAAATGGGCATTGCGATTGCAACCAAGTTTGAATGCATTGTTTATTTTGTGTCACTCGTGGGGTCTCACAACTGCACTCAAACATTTCTACCTCTGCGCGGTAAACCACCCATTATGGCCCAAAGACGTGAAATTGGGTTTGGATTTGTTGATACTAATCACTTCGTATTTATAGTTTTGTTATTAATTACGATTGTATTACTCAATATTTAGTTCTAATTATAGTCTTATTTAACAGCTATCAATCAAGCCCCCTATGCCCTTGCGCACGTATACATCTTACTTGGAAAAAGTTGAAGAGTGAAGAGGCTACAACTTGGGAGCTACCAATAGTTGGTCGCTGCAAAACATATACGGAGCTTGAAGGGAGAAAGCCAGTTTGTTTATTCCCAGAATTAACTAATCTTGATGAATTTGTTTAGTCGGTTTATGTCTTTTGGTCGGTTTTATGTTGTTTAGCACTTTGTTTACTTTTTTATAATGTTTTTTACTTCATTTTTTAGTGGTTTGTGTTTTGGTACTTTTTTTAATATTGACGGTAATTCATGAAATTTTCCAACTTATATCAATAAGCAACTCATCATTTCATATCTTAAAATTTAACATTACAAATAAGCAACAATAACATCGCAAAACAGGAGTACATAACTTGAGATTAAACAGATCATTAGTCAAAATCGTATCCTCTATTGTCGCTGATGATATGTATTGTTTCCTCCTTCATGGCGATTTGAGAATGAACATATTCTACCATTTTAAAGATAAATAATTTGTGATCATTAAACCAAATGAGTTGAATGCCTCATTCCTAACTTCTGGGGGCTTGTTGAACACCAAAAACATTGGTCTACTAGTTATACACGTGTACATAGTGGCTACCTCCTCGCGAGTACGAGATTGAGGCATTTGTGTAGACGTAGACATCTCGTCGTACATGAAATACATCATAAACAAAACATTATCGAAAAACTCATCGGTATCATCGTCCGGCCTTTTAAACTTCACGTGTTTTGCAGCCTTGAGTATATGAGCATCGTCAAACACACTCCACCCCATAAAGAAACAAATGAGTTAGGTTGGAAGAAGAGATTTATGTGTTTGGTGTATCAAACTTAGACTTCCTTATATAAAAAGTAATATATTAGTTTGGTGGGAATTAGAGAGCGCGAAAAAACTAAGCGGGAATAACAAGGCGGGAAATTTTTCATGAAAAAACTGCGAACCATAGGTACAGCCTACTGCATACCTATGGTGCACAGTTGGGTGTACTGATGGTGTCAAGTCTACGACACCATCGGTACACCACCATGCGTACCTATGGTGCATTCATGGTGCACTATAGGTACACAGGGTGAGGCACCATCGGTGCGCCTCACTGCGTACCAATGGTGCCATGCACATGCCGATACAAGGCATGCTGGCCGGTGCAGTATACCGAGGGTAAAGTGCATCATAGGTACACTTTGTATTGTACCCATGGTGCACACACAGATGTACCATTGGTACAGAGTAGTGTGCACCATAGGCACTCATGACTGCGTACCAATGGTGCACCATGACTTGTAATTTTTTTCTGGGTTTTGAGTCATTTGTTTTTGTTTTAGGTTTTTAGTGAGCCGTTAGAACGTTTGATGTTAATTTGTTTTACGAAGCTTCTGTCCCAGTTTTAAGGTTGGTTGTTTACAATCGAACGAGTTAAATTTGCAATCGTATTGAACGAGTATTATTAGGCGTAAAATTTGAACCAGTATTGAACGAGTTAAAGTTGATTGTGCAATGGTTACTTAAAAATTGTTATTCGAATTGGTGAATTTGCGATTTTTTAGTTTAATAAAGTTACTTAAGATGAAGATGAAAAGAAATACTAACATTCATAAACAAAGAAAATAGTATTAGTCATGGTACCATAGTACAACAAATCCTCGAAATGGATAACAAACATAAACGTAAATGAAAAGATAGATCATAACATAGCTAAAACAAGTCTAACAATAAGGACAAATAACCAAGGAGAGAAGAGCTGCAAGACTTGATCTCTTCACTAAAGTGCACCTTCTTCCCTTCGACGTAGAGGCAATGTAACAATCGACCGAACAACCTCTAGCAATCTTTCTTCCGTGGTGCGTGGAGGTGGACTAATAGTATGCCAACCATACTCAGCTAAGTACCTTCAGTAGGTGTTTATCGCCGACTATCTATAAGTGGCGATGGTAACGGTCAACCGATCCTCTGAAAGTAAATGTTAACACCAATCCAGCCATGCACTCTCTCGCCATGTGTACCTAGCCAAATATCCCTTCTTGTAACCCGGTCTGAGTACAAGTAGGAGTTCGGGTTCATCTTGAACCTGCCCGAACTGGCGCATAACGCGATCAGGCATGTAACCCTCGACTGTGCTCATCATCCGCAAAGGATAAACGATGGTGCGGATCTCCTGCACGGGTAACTGGACTCTAATATTCTTGTATGGCTCGAAAATGACCTGTTCCAAATATAGTATAACACTCCGCATGTTAAAAAATATAACTCAGTATGAATATGTTACTTACTACTAAATATAAACACTTACAACTCTCTCATTCTGATCTGAAATGAGAGTACGCACAACCGATTTGGGGCTGATGTTTTGCCAAACAATCCGTTTCGGTAGCCACTTGACAATCCTCGGCTGCCTCTCTATGTGGTCCGCATTCTCGGAGGCTCTAAATGCGGGGAAATGGTAAAAAATCCAGCAATCTAGCATGGCTAAAAATCCGTACAAGTTATGCTTCTATGCTTTCGAAGCATCATCCAAACCACGGAACATGAATGCCAATACACTCGTACCCCACGCTATGTCCCACAAACCGGAGTCCAATTCTCCAACCCGTACAAATAGTCAGCCTTGATGCTTTACTGAGTAGTATCCGCAAAAATAGTGCAACCAAATAAGAACATCAAGTATGCTTTTGATACCTGTCGGATAGTGTCTGCATCAGTCTGCTCAATGTAGCGACCCCTGGTGAAAGTATCCCGCAACCACTTTATCTTGAAGCCAACGCTTCTAGTGGACTGTATCTCAGCACGAACCTCATCCACTGTCAACCCCAACATACTAGTACAGTAGTTGTATGCCTCATCACGCGGAGCCGTGACTACATCCAAAGTTCGGCCAACTACAGGGAAACCTGTAATGCAGCTGACATCATCTAGAGTAATCGTCATTTCCCCGAACGAGAAATGGAACGTGTTGGTCTCCTGATGCCAACGCTCAACAAAAACCTCATCAAGTACTGAATGCGTGCAGTACTGAGGTAATTGAGCTATGAGAGGACCGAAAGGAGTTCGCGCCAAGTGCTGCTGCACCTCTGGCTGAGCACTGAGGTCCCACATACGAAGCACATTATAATGTCCCTGTATGCCTAAGGAAGTACGGGCCTGTAAATAAAAAACTAAGTCAAACATAAATCAAATTAAAACATAAGATACCATTTAATAATTTGATACTTACCTGCCCGATGAAGACGTGATATGCCTCATATTCCTTGTAGTCAGGAAATAGAGGTATCTTGTTGCATTTTAGAAATGCAAACGTCTTCCGTTGCTCTTCGGTGTGTATCGCATCAATATGCTCATCATCTATCGTATCCTGCTCAGGGTCCCCGGCAGCATCCACCCTCTCACTAACAGGTGGTAGATATGGAATAGTATGCTCAGGGGGTAGAGAACTAGTAGCGGGAGGTGGTGATCGGTGTAGAAGTGACGTCTCTCGTCGTGAGGAGCCTCCACCTCTATTGTCGTCCACTATTTTCTCAACAGCCTTCTATTTCCTCTTATAGTGGTTGATTCGGCACAAAGACCGATCTGATCTTATCTTCTCCTCCTCCTCCCTAAGACATCTAGTCTCAAGGTCCTCCGTTGAATCTCGTCTGTGCTTAGCATCGCATACCCTCTCATCCTCGACGACCCGTACCATCTTCAAATTCTTGCCCGAGTGTGTCACCCGCGATCCCGGGGGAAACAACCTAAATTGAGGAAGGGGTCGCGGCTCGACAACATCAGACCTTAAATAATAACAAAAAATAAACAAAATTAATAACAAACGATATAATCCGTTAAAAAAAACTACAAATCGAAGATCCACTTGATATACAAATAAGATACATATCGTTTTGTTTAATTTTTTTTTTAAATCGACCTCTTTAAAAAACTTAAAGTGTTTTTATTTTGGCTGTGCACCATAGGTGCACAGCAGTCTGTACCAAGCGGCACAGACCCCATGTACCATCGGTACAACCCTACACACCAATGGTACTGCTTTGGGTGCACCACCGGTGCGGTGTCGGCCTACCATTTTCCAGCCGACAACCGGGGGCTGGAAAATGGCCCCTAAAACTACTCTAATCTATCCTAAATCTACTATAATCTACCTTAAATTCATACCTAAAATCTAACCTTAATCGTAAATTCATACTTAAAATCTAACTTTAATCTAATTCTAACAAAAATCTAACTAGATTAATTTACAAAATTAAATTAGGAAACTTACGTAGTTGGTGGTGGTGGGTTTTCGTTCTTCACCATGATGGAGGAGGAGGAGTGGGGGAGGAAGAAGTGGTGGCTCGCCGGAAAATGTTAGAGAGAGGTGAGAGTTTTTTTAGAGAAGAGAGTTTTGAGGGTTTAGAGAGAAATGAGAGAAGTGAGGGAAGTGAGAGAAAGTTGTAGGAAAAAAGTGTTAGATGTTAGTAAAAAAGAGAAACTAATATACCTACAAAAGAGTTTTTTTTAGAAAAAAATTGGATATACTTATACCATTTTTGGGTATATTCAAAATTGAGTATATTTAAACCGGAAATGGGTATATATAGCTTGACCCTATTGGATATCATACACTTTAAATATACTGATAAAAAAAGAAAAGGATCACATTTCCAAAACCTGTTCCTATCGTAAAATTTACCGTCGGGATCCCAACGATAAATTCTAGGGTTGAAGGGGTTCCAACAAACTTTTCTCCCCTTATACATTCTTCTTTGTAATGTAAATGTTTTCTTATGTCCTAATAAAAAATAATTTTTAAAAAGTTATATGAAAATAATAATAAAAATTAAGAGTTTATTAAAAAAAATGATTTTTCTAAATATTATAATTTTAATTCTTAGTTTTTGTTAACTATATTAAGGTGCGGAATATATTCAAAATCCAGTTAGGCAGTTACCCAACATATTTCGATTATTGTCCCAATTTTGTAGTTTACGAGGTAAAGTAGAAGACACAATCATAGTTGTTAACAAAGTATGATTATCTTTACCCTCCATCTTAATCATGTCAACACAAATTTTATCATCACTCTCTTTCCTTAATTATTACTAATTTTAACCTAAAACAACATAACCAATATTTTGTCAATGGTCCCCTAAGTTTCTTGATTTTACAATGTTTTGGACCACAATTTTTTTGTCAATTATAAACATAATCAGCGAATGATTAATTGAAGCTTTTTAAATCCCAGTGAGAAACCCATGTGTTGGATAAAAATAAATTTTTATATTAAAGTTTATTAAGAAGATAGAAAAAATATATTAAAGTTTATTAGGAAGATTTTTGTATCAACGCTAATCTTTTGAGTTTAGGTCAAACAAAAAAGGTAGAATATCACGGATAACTAAACTCAAGGGACTAGTGGTGGTACAAAAATTTGGAGACCATGGTGACAGGTGGCAGTCTCTCTCATGGATCGGAGGATCTGGTGGACTAACTTTATCCAAACGCGATAGTCCAGGGACTATCAACGGGTATTTGAAAATCAATGGACTATCTGCCACCAAACGCGATAATCGAGAAACAATGTACTGTTCAAAACCGGATAAAAAACATGACAAATCTTGTTAATCGTTTTACATAAGTTTTTTTTATACCGTACATATTAAAAACGTACATTTCATGTAATAAACAAATCTCTCACATTTTTAATTTTATAATAAAATAGATCTTTCACATTTAAAAAAAAATTTATTTTTTACGTTTATAAAACATAAATATACCTGTTTATAGAAAATAAAAAAAAAGATGGACGTGATCCAACTAACAAACGATAAAAGACCTGCTATATTTTTTTAACCGTACTAATATTAAAGTATCAAAACTTAAGATTATGGATTAATACCTATTTACTTCATGGGCGATGTATTAGAAGCCAAGAAAATAAGATTATAGTTTTAATTAATTACGGTGGCCGAATCTTTAATCAAGTGTGCATTGGTTAAATTAAGATACGACACTTGTTAAGTGTTAATCATTCGACAAAGGTGGCCAGTGGCCACCTTTGGACACCTGTATGATTATTGCTTAATTAACTAGGATACGAAAGAGTGTTTACAATTTTATCTATGGGTATATAATATATAATTTAAAAGTTAAATTTAAGTATGTTAAAAATATTATTTAAATAAAATGATGTAAATAGATTGAAAATATGATGTTTATAAGTTTTAGTGGAAAAATTTATTCATACCAAACTCTTGAATTCAAATACATAGTTAAATCACTCGTGTTTGATAAGGTGGATAGACAAGTCCAAGAATATCAATATGATTAAAATAAAAAAGAAAAAAAAAATCTCATAATTAATACTAAACATATAAAATATATTAAGTTTCTAGATAAGTCGAATGATGTGTTGTGTGTATGGTAGACTATGTTATTTTACAAGAGATTGCAATTTCGAAAGAAGAGTGAGTGTAAACATTATAAAAAACAAAATTGTAGGAAATGGTTATAGAAGTCAATATCGCGGAAGACTAATCCTTTGGTGGGTGGTATGATATATGCGCATCAGTGCATGTTCCCCGTGATAAAGCTATAATTAAATCAACTGAAATAAGGAGCCTTGCATGTGAGGTATAAATCGGAAATACCTACAGATTAAAAGTAGAAGAACGTGAAAACGTCGAATTAATGTTTACATATGAGAAAATGATAACTTTCAGCAATGTTGTATACGTCTTATAAATAAATAAAAACTTGGTGTGTGGTGATCTTTTGGTTAAATTGTTAATTCTTTTCATGTACAGATTTGGTAAAATTATTATGACAAAATAATGTACTTTTTTAAGGAAATGATACTCAAGTAAAATAATGGTTAAACTATGTAATTCTAAAAATTTAATGAGTAAAATGAAGCATTCCATTTATACTTACTCTCATAATGATTATTTATTATGGCATGATAGACTTTCTCATATAGGCAATAACACTATGAATATAATTTTTAAAACCAAACTTATAAAATATGATAAAGGTTAGTATGAAGATCTTAAATGAATGTGATATATGTTAAGGCTAAGATCTTTCGTTAGTCACCAGACTTTGTCATGTGTATCAAAAATGTCATTGATGTTTTTTTGTATCAAAACGGTTACTTTTGTTAGTTTTTTGTTACATCCGTGGTCACTCACGGATGACCACGGATGCAAATCAAGACAAACAAAAGTGACCACATATGCAAAATGAAACCAGCAAAAATGATTGTTTTGATACAAAAAAAACATCAATGGCATTTTTGACACACATGACAAAATCTGGTGACTAACCAAATATTATGATGACCAAATATTGAATATTTGAAGGTGTGGGATGTTTAGCATCTTACAAGAACAGATATCTAAAAGGAATACAATTAGGTCATATAATTATATAATTTGTGTTGGTTGGGTATGAAGCCAACAACAAGGCTTATAGTTTATTAGACTTGGAGTCTACTGTGGTATTCATATCACGGGAAGCACAATTTTTAAACTAAATTATCTAACGATAATAAGACGCATAACACAGTAGAAAACGAGGAAAGAACTTTGCAAAAAATTCATTTGGTTGGAAAGTAACTGCGTGAACCTCGTAAGAGTCCGATGAGATAGAATTTCAAATCATTTTTTTCTATTTAGTATAAGGAAGTTGTGAAGAAATAATCCAGAAAACTATTTTGACACATATGCTTGGTTACTAAAACTACACTAATAAGAATTATTTTTTGTAATTACATCAATATAGAATTTTAAAATTCATCAAATAGATGTCAAAACGACATTTCTAAATAGAGATCTCGACGAGGAAGTCTATATGAAACAATCCAAAGATGTTGTTCTTTTCGGAACTGAATTTAAGGTATGCAGGTTTTTTGAATCTAACCTATGAAGTAGAATGCAAAATTTGATCATGAAATTGTAACAGGTTTAGACATAAGATGACATATATATGTTTATATCACTAAAGTTATAGTTATAAAATTGTCATAATATGTTTATATGTGGATAATTTTCTCATATTATATGAATGGAATTCTTGAAAATAATATTTTTTTATCTTATACTTTTAAGATTAAAAAATCTTAAATAAGTAGACACAATTATAGGAATAAAAGTAGTAAAAATAATGGGGATTATGCCCTAAGTCAACTAAATTATCTTGAGAAAGTGCCTAATAAGTTCAAACATCTAAACTTCAAAGAAACACATACATCAATTGCTCATAGTTTAAAACTTCGAAAACATGATGGACAACAAGTGGTTCAATTAGAATATGTAGTACAATAGGTAATTTGACGCATATAGCTTTACTCAGTAGAGAGGATATTTCATTTACGGTAAGTAAATTAAGTCAATTTTGGAGTATTCCAAGTATGGAACATCGAGATGCAATTGGAAGGTTTTTAGGGTACCTAAAGAAGACAAAAAACTTGTGCCTCCAATATTCTAATTTTTAGGGTACTTGAGAGATACATAGATGTAAATTGGATCACAAATATATCTATCGAATAACTAATTGACTACGAGATGAATGTTTACTTTTGCAGGATGTGTTGTTTCTTAGGGATAAAACAAGTGTGTATATCCCATTCGACTATGAAATTTGAGTTAATAACATTAGTCATAATGAGATACTATCATGAATGTTGAAATATTTATTGTTGGAGATACCATTCACCTTTAAGGAGAATATGGTAATACAAATACATTATGATAGTTAAGCAACTTTAGATAGAGAAAACAACGACATTTTACAATAAAAAGTTTAGATATATAAGTCTAAGACATAAGTAAGTTAGACAACTGACCAATATGAATTAAAAAATTATTGTACGTATGTTCAACTGAGAACCTAACAGATCAATTCAAAATATTAGTCCGAGAATTGGTGAACCATACATATAGAAAAACGAGACGTAAACTCTTAAATTGATATATCGTAAATAATGGAAATCCTATTCGACTATAGAGAACCTATATATTGAATTTTTAATGAGTAACAACAAGTTATTTGTGAAAAATAGACATATATAAAATTTAGTTCCATATGTAATGTGCGTGCTATATGATGGTTGTTATCATGGAGAATATGTTTCTAAGAACTTTTAGTACAATTTAGTTTACATGTGACATGTGTTTATAAAAATAACAAAAACACTGCAAAAATTATACATATAAGAATCTAAAGGTGGTTTGCTTCTCATAAGAGAATGTGTTATTCTTAAGTTGGGGTTCTTAAAATGGATTAGTACGCACCTTAAATAATGCTAAGCGAAACATATACAAAAAAAATTAATAAAATAATTGTGTGTATAAGATCACTGATTAGGTCATATGGAGGTTGATTTAACATTACTACTCCAATTTTTTTTCTAATTTGGCTTTTCTAGTTTTTAACATAAAGTAAAATTTAAATCATTATGTTTTATGCACAAATGTTGTCTCAATGAAGAGATTAATATGTCATTTTAATTAAAATGAGGATTGTTAAAAATATTGACTAAAAATGAACTGATTTGATCCAAACACGAGTTCGGTTCATTAGAATCGAAATGTGGAAATAAGGATAAAGTTAGATAGACATATTGAACAAAATAACTTAAATTTTTTTTAATTTGTATGATGAAAAATTGGACTTGTCGTAACCATCTACGCAAAAAAAAAGCCTTTACTTTCAAATTCTTTGTTACGGTATAACATGTGTTCACCTCGATAACACTGTACCAAGAGGGTAGTTTCCACCATAAACACATGTTTTGTGGGGACAATTCGGGTTTGTTGACATTCTAAAACTTTCAAACAATTTTAATTCAATTTTGCTCACGATGAAAATGAAATCGCCGCAGTAAATAGACAAAATTTTCACAACGAACATATTATCATCGCACCGAACCAAAAATAAATTATTCGTTGAAATGTAAAAATTTAAATATTATGAATCAAAATTGGGTTTGGATATTTAAAAAAAAATCATGGAAGATGAAGAGAAGGATAAAATAATATTTTAGACATTAAAGTTTAAATATTGATCTTTTTAAATATATATATTATTAAATCCATTAAGATGTTATTCTCAAATTAGGATTAGTCTTATTATTTTATGCTGAAAATATATTAGCTCGGTAAATTTTAAACCTTTTTCCAATCACGTAACTATTTTGTTTTAGATTATAATTATAAATCGATTCATATATTTTAAAACTAATAATATTTTAATTTATTTCTACAAATATATTTCTAAACAAGTACAAACATTAAATTCATTTGAGAATATAGATATGATTTATACTAAATTCATTTGAGAACATAGATATGATTTATACAAATTATCCTGGTTCAAAATTATAGGTGTAAAAAACAACAATACATTAAAAGAAACTGTAAAACTGCATGTTATATTATTAGAGTTATTGGTTGTAACTTTAAATGAACCGGAATTTGAATTTTATGATACATAAATATTTATGTATGTACTAAATATTTGGATGAGATATAAATATTTGATACTAACTTATAAGTTTTTATCCCGTTTATATTCATTTAAATAAATAATATTTGTGTTTTTTTTAATCTGTATTAAGTGTTTTCGTTTGATGGTTTTTGGGGGGAGAGTGAAAATTGAAAATTAATTAAATACGTAAAAATTATTCATATGAATTATATGACATATTTTGGAGATAGATAATTGTTTGAAAAGAATGATAGTGGGAACCATTCATAAAGAAAAATTAAAGGGACTAGAAGTTGAATCTAGATATATTGGACCAAAAACTGCATGAAAGAATCAGAAAATATGAATTTAAACATAAAACAAAGAAAAAACCTTTGATTCATCCAATCTATAAGTCAAACGTTGTAACCTAAGAATGAGACTACAATGATAAAAAAAACAAAGATAAGTTAGGAGCAAGTAAGAGCTTATACCGACCAAATAACTTTGGTTCAAGGAAATCTGAACTGTAAATATGAACGTATATAGGAGAAAAATTGCATAAGAAAATGTGAAAGATGCGAAAATTCTCAAGTTCATGTCTCGTCAAAAGTGGTAAATTGTCGTAAATTTGATACGATTCAACCTATTAGTAACCCAGATAAACTGAATGAATACACAGTCATTGGAGATATGATTCATAGATATTATACTATATTTGTACTAAACACATTAAGGAATGAAGTTTATTCCCAACTTATGAGCTTATTATGAGTAGACAACTTGCTGAGGATGGCAAACCAAAAAAAATGAGGACAAAGTATATTGTGTTTATGCCATACCAACCCAATCCACCCAACACGGGGAGGTGATGCATGTAAGTGTCCTTGATGGTGAAGTTTACATTTTTATTCTTTTTGGTCCAATAATAGACATAGTTATAATTAACAATTTGAGTAATGAGCGAGAGAATGAAGTTATTGATCTACTGAAGGTTGTTGTGGTTTTTTGCACGCCCCAACTTATTTGGGCTGACCAGTTCTAGTGGCCCTCCAAAATAATATATCATAACCATGAAATTATTGTCAAGCCTAGAATCATGAATAATACTTTGCCTATAATATAGGTTGTCAGGAAGGTACGGAACGACCACAGGTTTTACTGAAATGAGGTAAATTTTCCATTACTAATCGCCACCCTGAACATTTTACAAGCTAAAAGCCTAAGATGTAAAATATTTCTTAAACCTAAGGAGAGAGAGGGGCCAATATTTAAAGTCCAATTTCATACATAATTGTTGTTCTTACTAACAAAAAATCACAAATGTTTTATCTGATTCAAGGTGTTAAGATCTAGAATCCAAAGCCCGCTCTCTAATAAGAGTACGGTGGAAATGTACCAAGACACCTTAGCCCCATAATCCTTCATCTATAGGACATAACATAAAAAAGCGCCGAAGAGATTGGAAGAACATATTGAGAACCTTAGTAAGAAGAATGAAAGTAGATCATCGTTGAACCTGACCTGCAAAAAATACCAGCATATGAAAAGTGTTTAGAGGTCTATGAACCAATACTTGTAATCATATCTCTAATAATTGTGTATTATGTACTATGACTGTGTATTATGTTTAAGATTATCGAAGATGGGAAAAATCGTTATAGTTTTGGGACTCACCCCAAAGCAAAAAATTTGACTTTTACCGCGACTAACTTGGAGGTCTGAAATGGTCAAAGAATTAGCTTAGACCCCATTTGTTGAGATTGAGGGAGTTAAGACTACCATGACTAGAAAAATGATTAGATTATCAGTGAAATAAATGTTAACAATTTTCATCTTTTGATATTTTCAGTGAAATTCAAAATTCTTATCATTGGTTTTCTTTATATACTAGGAAATGAGTCGCATTAGTAAGAGGAACAAAAAAGAGGATACAATGTTCCATTGTCAGAGACATTTCATACCATGGAAATTTTTATGGGCTTCCCTTTTATTTTAACATTATAAGAGTGACTAGATATATACTCAATTATCCAAGTGATAATCACATCCGAGATGTTTGTGGCAACAATAATGTCCATAATTAGGTGCCAACAAATATTGTCAAAATATTTCATAAGGGCAATTTTAAGAGCGGCCCTCGGGCATTTACAACTAGTTTGGCAACGTGTAAGAGATCTTCAAAGAGGAAGATCCTGTTAAAAATGACATGCCCATAAATAAAATCCAATTTAAATTTGTTTATCATGTAAAGAAATGAGTCATTGATTATGTTAGCTAAGATTTTGGAGATAATCTTATAAACAAAGTTTCAGCAAAAAAATACGCAAAATATATAGCGAAAAAATGAGAGTCTTTTTATTAATAAGAGCAATATAAATGGTTTTCTACGAAGGGTCTAAGAGACTATAGTTAAAGAACTTGAGGACCCCCTCACAGAGATCCGTACCCACGATATTCTAGGAATACTTGGAAAAACCCGCGCTAAAGACGCCAGGCCTCGACGATTTATCCTATCGATATTGAATAAGGAATTCTTTATCTTTTCGTATGTTAAATGGAAAATCATGAAAATCTTATCCCGAGGGTTGAATTTAATGAAAATAGGAGTGAAGACCTGCAAAAGTTTTGGGTAACCAGAAGGGAAACTGATGTCAATGAGATTAAAGAAGTAGTTCACGAATATATTGGCAAACCCCGCAGGGAAGGTGACAAAGTCTCCCCAACTATTAGAGATTGAAACTATTTTATGACGTAAGAAACAAGTTTTGATACTATTGTAGAAGAAATTTCTGTTATGGTCTCCGTTTTTCAGTATTGTTTCTCTACATTTTTTTATAAAAAATCCTCCAGCTTTATTGAAGAAGATAAAGAAAGAGGAAGTCTCGATCTTCGTAGAGACGAGAAGAAAGTTTGAAGGGTCTTGCGTAATATGGAACTGAGCATGGAAGAGGTGTTGGGCGTTGATTATCATAGAGTTAATATTACTAAATTCCTAACAGTTAAGACCGCAGAGAACATAATAAAGTAGGTACCAAGATTTAACATGAATGTGGTGTGTTATGACGTGCGAGGAAAGCCATAATAGACGAAAAAACATTAGAAAAAACATATTGCAAACATTTTTTTTTAAATACGGTCAAATTTAAACAAATTATGGTTAAAAGATTGCTTGTTCGTGTAGGAGAACTAGAAGCCCGAGGAACAAAGGTCACTAAATTCACACTGATAACAACAAAAGTTAAAACATCAATGATCGAGTTTCATTGTTTCGAGGAACCGATGCATTCAACTAGCTTACGGATAGTGTTGAAATCCTTAAAATCGACCCCCGGAGTACCCTAATCAAGCACTGAAAAATATTTCAAATTCGACCAGAGCAAGAAACGGTCAGGCGCAACGTTATAAGAAAAGATAAAGTAAAACAAAAATGAAAGGAGATACGATTTCTAGCTTTATAATGAATATTTTACGGAGATGATGAAAAATAAAGATGAAGATTAAAATACGATTCCAGATAATCTAAATCCATACCAAGGGGTGAGAGACATGGTTGGCCGCATAATATCAAACATGAGCCAATGATCTGATTAAGAAACCCATGTTGGGCAAGACAACCCTAAATTTAATTAAAATCATTATAGAGATAATAGCGGATGAACCCACTCGTATTTTTTTTTTCCTTATTGAGTCGTTCAACCTACGAAGATTTTAAAAATCAATAAATATTTTAAAAATTACAGTCAAATCAATCGATGGACTGCAACTACTTCGATATCGATCGTTAACTCAGTTTTGGATTGAACTCCTAAAAAATCAACTTTTTCACCATTTACAGTCCTACCAAACCCAGTTGATGGCCCGAAAAATAATCGATTTAAAATAATACTTTTATAAATTGAGAGTTTGTGTGAAAGTTTAATGACAAAATAAAATTTTAAAAAAATTTGTTAACACTACTGTTGTTTAATATATAAAAAATATCCCAAAGTACGGGTTTTTAATCGTTTCATTTAATTAATACAAAAAAAAAACAACTCAAATCTATATTAATTGTTTTTATGTATTTTTCTTTCAAATCAAAATTTAATCAATTCAAAATTTCAAATTTATTTTTAAAATGTTTAAAAATAAAAGCGCACCAAATGCGGAAAGTTCTCCTACATTTTGTGGACATTAACTTTGGTCAGACTCCATTAGTCGAAATTAGGATGGTTATTGGATTTTTCAACCGGTTAACCGTCTGAGATTGGACCGGTAAAACTATTCCGAGATGGTTCCGATAGCTTAAGGAACGGATCGGAAACCGAAATTATAGATCAACTCTCTTACCGGTCTGGACCGGTCCGTCGGTAATCAATCCGATAAGAAATATATAATTTCTTCTATGTATATCATTTTAACTAAAATCTTATATTTTTTTTATTATAAACTAACTAATCCATCCGCTAAAAATCGGATCGGACCAAATTGATTCGATTTTTAACGAATCAATCTCAATCCATAATAATTGACTCCTTTCGCTTAGCAGTCCAAACTCGATCGGTTTGAAAACTTACCGAGTCGCTCTCAATTCGGTCCAAACCCGGATCGATCCGATCCGAGAACAGGACTCATCGAAATACCAGCAGTTTTCAGTAAAGCAACGTGACGTGATTTTTACATAACAGTAATATGATTATATGCCATAATAGTTAGGGTATATATATAAGAAGCTAATAAATTTTGCTTCTTTCTTTTTTCTAATAATAATTATTGATTAAGTTACTTATTTATATTATCTGCCAGACATCATGTTTATTTATAATTTAATAGGTTGTCCTCCTAATATTCAGATGCTTTGAATGTAACTTTTCTTTTAATATCACAAAAGAGAAGAAAGAAAGTTTATAAAGCAAGTCATTTGTTGGTAGGTTTTGTTAATCTACTCAAAGCCAATCGAGCGATGAATTCTAACTAAACATTTCATTTATCCAAGACCCATTTGTAATGATATAGCCACATGCTCCATCTTACCTAAATTTCATTTCATAATTTATATCATAATCTCATATTTTTCCGTTTATATTTTTTAAATTTATATCATAATCTCATATTTTTCCGTTTATATTTTTTATTTAAAAGGTCGAGGTTCTTTTTTACCAAAACTACGACGAATGTGAAATAACATATTAATACGATGATTCGAAGTTTGTTTTGCTATTATTATTTTGAAATAAGGTTATACCTACCAAATCAAATAAATGCCATGAAAAATTAAAAGGAATTGTATTATGACGTTCTATATATAATAGATGATGATTCGAGTATAGAGGATAAGTTGATCAATATCAGTAATTGATATGAATATTTTAGTATAATGTCAGCTAAACCAAGTAAATAAAGCTCACGCTTAACAAATAAATCTAAAAATCTTCCAAAATTCGAGAAAATTCTAAGACATTATCCGATATTATTATAATATCCTAGGTAGTTACGAGATAAAATTATAATGTTTGTAACTATATATTTTTTGGATGAATATTTACGTGTTATTCATTCATAGATTTATGATTAAAATTAGGAAAGTATCATAATAAAAATTCTTATTGTAAAGGGTTTGAAAATGGTAATTAGGAGAGAAATCTAATAAGAGTAATTTTTTTTTATTGAGTAGTTCGGTCTTTTAGACATTGGGAGTATTAACTATATATTTTTACTTATCATTTTTTATGTCGTCTATGTGAACATTCTTAGCAAAAAAAACCGTTAAACCAATAGTGTTGACTTGCTCGACAGTTATAAGGAATTCATATCAAGATTTATTGGTTCATAGATCTCTAATGTGTGTTTAAAGATCTCTTAACGTTGTTGTGGCTTTGACTGTTGAGAACGCTTTGGCGCAAGGAAGAGCAAAGGTATCTCAAGAGTAATCTTTACTATAGTAGGCAATGAAGTTGTGCTGAATAGTTTTGTTTCGTTCAATGCTATTGTAGTTAATCTTGAAGCATAAAATGTGAGGATTGCAACTGGCGATGTAACAAACATCTCACTTATCCACAAGATGTGTTTGGATCAAGTTTCGCCGAGAGAGAAACGAGCTACTCACGAGGGTGAGTGTTTTTTCTGTTTTCAATGCTTTACAATTGTAAATGAACGAACTAAAAGAAGAAAAATATAGTTTTAATGTTGAACATAATTTGAGGGAAGATGAATGACAAACTAAATTTGACTGTCTAAAAATTTATAATTACTAATTGAAAAGATAACTGAAAGAGAAAATCAAAATCAAAATGTGGTAGTTGCTTATAAAATTTTAAACGATAAAGGAAATTGAGGATAAGGGAAATGGTGAACGTTATATTAATGAAGCAATTTCCAAAAGACAAGGGGAAAATAGCTAGGAAATATATAAGAACTCTTAAAATATCACCTATAACAGTTTATACTCTCTCATGATCTCCATTATCCCAACAAATCTTTAAAGGTGATTTACTAAATAAGTTCAATCCTTACATAATGGATAAGTATCATTGATCTAAGGATCCAAAGCATCACATTGAACAAATCAAAAATGCTATGCTTGGATTTAATCCTGATGACACCTTCTTGTGTAGAGCATTCTCCATAAAATATACGGTAAATGCATTGGTATGGTTTAATAATCTACCTTCATCCCCGATTAAAAGCTTTGAAGAGTTATAGATTTCTTTTAGAAGTTAATTTAGTGGAAATAAGGAAATAAAAAAGGATGAAGATATTATCACGTTTTTGTACGAAAAACGAGCTGAATATGAAGAATTATGTACAAAGTTTCGTCCAATAAATGAATGGCTTATACAGTTATATTTAAGAGTGGCTTTGACAGCTTTTAAAATAGGTGTTCTAGTCGACTAGTAAGTTACTTGAAGATTTGATAAAATTTATAATGGTTAATGGTAGTATGGGAAACTTATTAAGAAGATATGAGATGTTTACCAAGGTAAAAATAATAATAAAAGGAGTTTGGGTTGATTAAGCTTCCTGAACAAAAGAGTGGCATGTCTGATAAAAGAATTATTGATTCCCTGAGACTAAAATAGGTTGTGAAAGTCCAAAGCAGGTCTAGGTATTCGTACTATGAAAATCTAAGGAGATGGTTTACTCTTTTGAATGCATCAATAACGACTATCTTAGGTAAAACATGAGATAAAGTTAACTATTGACCTTTATGAAATATATTAACATCAAACAATGAAAGGTCCATAATGTTTTGTTGTGCTTATCATCATTATCATTTTCATGCTACAAGATATTGTTTTCAATTAAAAGATGAGATTCACAGTGGGCATTTGATTGATTATATCAGAAATCTAAGTAAGTTTTGATGGATGAAAAAATAATTGCGCTGGAAAAGTAAAGTTTTCACTTATTGTGGTCCATGGAAATATAAACAAATGGCGAGAACTTTATTTATGTTGGTTGGTGCAATGAGTTCGTATAATATAATTCTAGGTCATCATTTTACAAATGACATTTCAAATATAGAAGAAATATTGGAGTAAAGAGAAGAAGTCAGTGAGTTTCAAGAAAATATTATTCAATTATTTTATCTCCGAGCAGAATCATCGCATAACAATCATACATCCCATCAAAGAGAAATGAACTAGTTGAGCCTAATAAACATTTGATGGGAAATCATCCAAAAAAAGGAATTTGTGTAGCTAAACCACTAAATTGGATAGTGATAGAGAAAAGTTTGTTGATTTTAAAGTATTTGTACGAGGGTACTCTGATAGTAAGGAGAGTTGTCTATGAAACAAGGACATGTATTTTGGGAACTTCGAAATTTCACAAATTGTTACTGTAAACAATTTTGATCCATCAATGCCATTATTAATATAAGTTTTTTATTTTGTTGTTTTAACAAATATTTGAATAATTTAATACCTTGCTATTAACTAAAGAAATATAAACTATGAGTTGGAAAGTATAAAAGATAAACAGTTATGTAAAGTAACTTTTTACAACTTTAACATATCCATGATTTAATTAGTATGAAAATCTTGTCATAAGAAAATAGGGACTAATTCAAAGTAAGAGATAAATTGAAAAGCAAGCATAGTTTAAAACTAAGTCCGTCTTGAAAAAAATAAGAGATTAAGGAATCGAACCTCACTTTAACCCATGCCCCATACGGTACACAATTTCCCATACTATGGTTTAGACACTGTGTAAAACAAGAACCTGCCTATAAGCCACACCCTAGAGGTTATGAAATTGCCAGTATTAGGGTCTGATCAATGTGTCAAACATGAACTTGGCTTTAAGCCATACCCTACGAGGTACCTGACAACTGTGTCAAACGCGAATATGGCTATAACCAAGACTCGAAAACCACGCACTCAACCATATCGTTGCTTACTATAAAAACAAATTTTATAATTATTGATGAATTCAAATAAACATTCAAGATAAAAAAAACGACATACAAAATGATAATAAACAAATTTGACATAATTTATATATATGGATAATATAAATCATTTGACGACCCAAAAAGTTTTCATCATTAAATATATAAAGAAATAAAATAAATGATAATATTAAAATAATAAGTTAAAACAATACGACATAGTATCCAATTCACAACATTGTTTAACACTCAAAGAAACATAAAATAAAATCTAAATTTAAAGTATAAAGATAAAACAATGATAATAAACTGGAGGCCACCCGATAAACATTTTTGCGGTTCCAAAGGGTAAGAAAGTTTGCCACATAAATTATTAAAGTTCACAAACCATTTAAGGTAAATTAACTTACTTCATTAATGCTAGTTTTTTACTCGATATCAGTATGATTTGTTTATATTTTCGGAAAAAATTCACTAAAAACCTTTTTTGTTCCATCATTCACGCTATCTTTAGTAGTCGCGTCAACGTTGTCTTCAGCAATTGTATCCCCGCCATCTTCATCAATCGATTCATTATCTTGTTCATCCTCAATGAGGTTGCCATCTTCATTATCCTCGTATGAAAGATTGTCTTCCAATTCTTGATGAGGCCACTCTAACTTAGGAACAATGTTTTAGAAGAGAACCTAATGAATACCACGGTTACGTTTCCATATACCTAATATTAACTCATTCTGATACTTATCCGGGCTAAACAATTTGCACTGTATATTTTCTTTTTAAGATCGTTCACATTTTTTCAGATTAGTTATCTCTAACTTCAGATTCTTCACGTTAGCAACTTGTTATTCAATGTAACCAAGCTATAATACTTTGTATTCAGTTCAACATATTCATCTTTCACTTTCTCAAAAAAATCAAGGTGAAAAGTTATCTCCAAAAGTAATTGGGCAGTTGACCCGAGTGTTTAGAGTTTCGATGTCGAAAGACAACATAAACTTATTATCGAATAATGGTGAATTTCAGTAATTCTAAAATCATTATAACAAGTTATTAGTAAAAATATTTATTTTTAAATTCGTATAAAGAAAAGGAAATCACCTCCAAATTTTTTTATACTTATCAATGCAAGATACATGCATGAGAGGTTGTAGAGTTGATACGTCTAGCATGGTATAGAACAAGTTGAAAATTAAAGAAATATTATGGATTTAAGGTAGAAGAAGACCCCAAAACAAGTCCTTCAGATGACAAAACAATACCAAAAGTGGTTGGAGAGGTATTTTAGATTATTGGCATGGCATGATAATTTCCTACACACTTTGCATTTTTTATTGTTGCGTTTTCTTTGAAAATAAAATTACGCGGGCAGTTTTTTTTGTGATTTCAAGGTAGCTTGTTGTTTGTTAGATGGGTTAGGAAGGATTTTATTTTTCCCTTTACTAGATTGTTTCACTTTATTTGACGAGTAGGGATCGTCATTTTTGTTGTTACGCTATTGTTTTGTTTCTTGTTAGGAACCACAAGATTTAATCCACCAAGATCTCCACCAACCATATATTCAAACAAATGTTTTATAATATCATCTCTAGTGGCTTCAACTCCAACTTTCCTAATCTTAATCTTTCATGGAGCAGACATCTCGAAACATTTTAATAATCAAATGTGATAAATACGATTTTTAATGATTATAATATGATGATCAATTTTCTAATGTTCATAAGAAGATTTTGAAAATTCTTTATGTGTACGAGGATTGCAATCAAAATTTGATAATGTTTTGGTCATACGAGAAACAACGGAAAATTAAAAATGTAATAAATATTATTAATACTCCTAAAATTGATGAACTAAAGTTATTATAATGATTACATTTTACTCTTCACATTACATGTTTTCATCCAATATCTTTAAGTTTGACCAATTTCTCGTTCTGATTTCCATGGGTATATACAAAAAAGAAGCTTGACTTCCAGTCATGATTCAAATCTAGAAGCTTGATTATCCAGTTAAAACGACTCAGAGCAAGTGAATAAAAAGGGCTTGTCTTGGAGTTTTGATTTTTTTACAATAGAACAGAACATCTTTGATAGTTATTAAGATCCTAAAAAGGTTGAATGCTAATACGATACTAATTAAATTTCTCCAGCTAGTCGGATTGAGTTGAGTAAGAAAAATACATAAATATTTAAAAAAACTCAGTGATCAGTGGGTGGAGTGAAAACCTAAGACCTCTTCAAATAATTATAGAAAAAACACACTTCATCATCTTTCTTGTAATGAAGAATTTATCATTTCGTTGGAATTTTGATGCCAACGGATTCATGAATACCCAAATTGTAGTGAAACCCATCTTTCTCGAGTTCGTCAACATAAGTAATAAGGTGAGATAGTGAAGAAAAAAAATCATCTAAAAATATGCATATTCAATAACATTATAAAAATTAATTTTTGAAGGATATTGAATGATAGCCTAATTAGATAACGATACAATATTTCTCTTTAAGGTTTCTAAGAGAACAATATCTTCAGATTCTTTCTGAAGCACTAACGATTCAAAGAGGTATGCACCCTAAGTTTTATTACATTAAAAACTTTAGTATCAATAGATGAAATGACAATACTTGAATCTAAACTTATAAATGATCCACTTCGTTGATCATTTTGGAAACCAATCTGGTCTCTACTTTCAAACATTATTTCTTCATAAAGGGATATCGAAGCTACGTGGCTTTTCCTTGTGACAATAAAATTAAAAGAGACAACAAGTATAAAAAATAATTATTTTTTACCTTTGATTTTATTTTGAAATTTAAATAACACGACCTAAAATTCATATAAAAGATGGTGAGAGGGATGCAAGCTATTTTTTGTAAAGTAATTGTAGAAAGATAAAATTTAGAGAGATAATATCTCATAGAAAAATTAATGGAAAACTTTAAGGCCTTTTTATATACAATTGGTGTGAATTAGAACCATTGTATAAAAGTAAAAATAAATTGATAACGTTTGATGATCACGTAAGATGAGCTTAGAATGCAAAGAATTTTAAATTTTATTTATCTTAAAATTGAATATTTACAAACAAACGAGGCTTATGGCTTATAAGTCATTATTTAATAGGTAAATGTATTTCAGGTTGTACTAAACATAAGGACTCGTCCGTATTCACAGTGATGACCTTGGAATTATATCAATATGACGACCAGAAATATACTAAGTATTACGACGACCCTAAAATAATACTACGTTGATCAAATCAAGTAAATGACACGAAAAAAATAAAAGAGAAACATATTGGATGACCTAGATGTTCAAGTAAGAACTATGAAGACTCAAGAGCATTGAATCTCATAATTATTATGATGACTCAAAGTATAAGTAATGATGACCCTAGTGTAGAAAATAAGTTGATCAAGATAGACAAGTTCCATGAAGATCCATATACAATCAGAGTTGAACTAAGCAGATAGAAGCGGATGTGTTTAAAAAAATCCAAAAGCCTTCCAAAAGGTTCCATGTTATTCTAAGATAATATTCAATATTACTAGAATATTCTAGGCAATTAAGAGGTAAAATTTTAATGTTATAACTAATTATTTCTTGGATGAATACCATATGTAGTGCTGTTATCGGGTTGGGTCGGTCCGGGTTTGGATTGGACTGATACCGACTCGGTATGCTACCGGACGGGTCGAGCCCGGACCAAACTTTGGAAACTCAGAAGTTGCACCAAAGTTAGAAATCAAAATACATTTGGCTAATATATATTCTTGAATCTTCGAGGTATGTATCTTCAGAATTTTTATATCAAAATTTTCAACCATATCTCTTATAAATTAAACTTAACACATACATGATTAGTTCACCCTATGAAAGATATTGTTTCAAGATGATAAAATTGTTGATTGAGAATCACGTCAAATCTGAATTGCTTATTGATTGAACCCGGTGTATGAAATTAACTCTTTAAGCCAATTTTTTTACTCATTCAGTTAACGTTATATATTCTGGTTCAGTAGATGAAAAACTATTCTATATTATAGAATAGATTTCTAACTCACCATTTTTTCTCCAAGTTAGATCGTCTTCGATCTTAATTCCTAGAAAATTCTGAATCACAATAGCTTTGGGAATGAAATTTTTATTTTTTTGTGAAAACTATACCTTCTTTTAGTGACACTTTAAGATATTTGAGAACCCATATTATTGCTTCCCAATAAATCCTTCCAGATTTACTTATAAACTTGTTAATTATATCTAAATCAAAAGATAGATCACGTCTACTACCATAAATGACATACATAATTATTATGAGAATACCAGAGTATGATAGTTTTTATATGTTTTTACTCTTTGACAGATAAAAGTTAAAAATGTGCTTCCATTAGTGTTGAAACACCTTTAGCTTCCAATGTTTTGAATCTAGCCAGAATATTCCTGAGGTAATCTAATTGAGATAAATATAATATACATTTATATAATTTTAATAATAATATCCAATATTCTCTTTTTTGGAGCCAAATCTTTCATCTTAAATAATCATAGGAGAGAAATCCTTATTAATAATGAACCTCCATTTATAAGTGAATCCTATTGCAACTAAGCTTGCCTTAAACATGTCTGATTTCTTCTATTGAATTCATGCCTTTTTTACAAACAACCACATGCAAGTAATTACCTTTATCTTCTTCTGGCCTATCAATAATCTTTAATTTCTTATTTTTCTACATAGAATTAATCTATTCTTTAGTTATTTCTTCCATTAATTTCTTTTTTTTTAATTTTCTTGCTTCATGGTAGAAATTTGGACATGCATATTCAATATTTTCAGTTGTTTGTTGGTGAAACAATTTTTCATCGGGTTCTGTCTCTACCTAATTAATAGTAAACTATCAGCATCAATAGAATCTTATTTATCTCCTTTTATTTATAAATTATTTATGAATTTAGTACTAACTCTACCTCCATGATAAATATATGTACTTGTTCCTTCTGAGACATTATTTTCTATTATCTATATATCCACACTTAGTAATATTCTTGTTTTATATGTATCATTCTGCTTTATCTCCGTTTCTACATATTTGAAAGTCTTGAATGCATATTTTCATTAAATACCACATAGTAATCAGATTTCTAACCTTTAGTACCTTGAGGGTACCTTGAGAATATCCATTTCAAAATTCATGGTTTAACCTTCCATTGATCAATGAAGTACATAAACATAAATTTGAACCTTTCATATTCTTATACCGTGGTTTTATATTCAACCATTGCTCTTCTGGTATGTTGAATTCCATTGCAAAACAAGGTGATCTATTTACGATATAAGTTTTCATAGCTGGAACTTCAGCCCAAAATTCTTCTTCAATACCTAATTCATATTTTAAAACATAAATTTTCTATTCATCCTCTCGACCATTCCATTCTGTTATGAAGTATACACATAACTTATGTATATTTCAATATCATTCTTAACATAAATCATTAAATCTTGATGTTACAAAAACCATTATCAGTCCTCATCACCTGTTTCTTTAGGTTTTACTTTGCTCTTACTCATAGGAACAACCATTTCCAGTTATAGTTTTTCCAGATATCATTAAGACCTAAACTTCAAATATAACCCATCATCTATATCAATCTTATGTGCCATCAAACCGATCACTCTCAATTCTTGACTTCATCGTCAAAACTTTCACCATGACACTCTAATACCAATTTTGTGAAAACGTTTCTACTATTCTGCTATATTTACTTCAGAAATCGATTTATTCTATCCAAAATCAACAAGACTGACCAAGTCTTACAAAAACAAAATAAAATCACAAACATTAAAATAGGAAGAGTTTGTTAACCCAATTCGATAATTTGGAATTGGTATAGTTAGATCTAGAGTAATAAAAAATCACTAACAATTTATTACGTGGAAATTATAGATCACGACATAAAAATTGTCAACAAATAAAAAACAATATGTTCATTTTTACATGTAAGTTTTAACCGAGCTTTCTAAGATGGATCGATTAACCGAAGAAGACTCTTCTAATCTAATATAAAGTCTTTAACTTATAACCGAAAAGCCAGAAAAAATTGACGGTTCTCCACCATTATGTTTATTAATAATAACACAGTATCATCGAACTTTTAAACTTGGTTCAAACATTTTACATAATTAGTTTTGCCTAAACTAGTACCTATTATGGCGTTTAATGGTTTTTGAGAATATGGAATTGGATCGGAACCGAATCGATAAGAATCAGGCCAAGAACTGGACTGAGTCTTAACATTTCGGTTCACGGTTCGATTCTAAAAGCCGAGATTGATAAGGGACTGAACCGGTAAAACAGGTTCGGAACCGGTAGAATCGATTTGGAACCAAACCGATAAACCGGTAGAACTGATAGGAACCAAACCAATAAAATCGATAAACCAGTAGGACCGATACAAAATTGAACTGATAAACCCGTTAGAGCCGATTGTTTAATTTTTTTTTTTATATTATTGTTATGAATGAGTCGAACAGTGCCTTGACAGTGTACCGTGCCCGGCGGTACAACTTTGTGCAATAAACTCTAATGTAATTGATGGTTTTCTTATTGGTGTATATGATCATATTAGGCCCATTGTCTAGTAAGTCTATGTATTCACTATAAATAGACTACTAGGACTACACAAAACACAATCTGAAATCTGTAACCCTTTTCTATCATAGTGAAACTTGTTTCTCTGGCGGCGCCCGTAGACGTAGACAATTGTCGAACCACGTTAAATCATGTGTTCATTTCAGTCTGTCCTTCATATATGTTATGTGCTTGTGCTATTTTATGATAATTGCATAGTGATTTAATAACAAAATTGGTATCAGATCCACGTGGTGAAATTAAGGCTTTTAAAATTAGGTTTTCACAATGGCGTCTACAACGACAAAATACATGATTGAAAATTTGATGGGGGATCCAGCTTTTCGTTGTGGAAGATTAAACTAAAATCTTCATTTTTACTGCAAGGATTGTGGAAAGCTGTGGAGAATAAGTTACCAAAAGAGATGAAAGAAGAGGAGAAGCAAGATCTTCAAGAAAAGGGCTTTGTGCTGGATTTCAATGAGTGAGAAAGACAATGTGCTTCGCGAGATTAGTGGTGAGAAGATTGTTGCCTGCGCATGGAAGAAGCTAGGATATTTTTACTCAGAAAAATCAGTAGTAAACGGATTATACTTGAAGAATCGTTTGTACAATTTCAGATTGAAAGAAGGTATGTCTATAACTGAGCACTTAGATAATTTTAAATCAATTATAATGGACTTGGAGAACATAAATATCAATATTGAGGATGAGGATCAAGCTTTGTTTGTATTGGGGTCTTTACCAGCTCCATATGAAAACTTCGTAGATAACATTATGTATGGTAAGGATAAGTTATCGCTAGCAAATGTCAAAGGGGAACTGAAATCAAAGGAGATGAGACAGTTGCAGCCAGACAATCAAGCTGAAGAGGAAGGTCTTATAACTAGGGGAAGATCTAGAAGCAAAGTGAGTTATTTAAGAAGGAAGAACTTGACGTCCAAGTCAAAGGTAAAACACTCAAACTGTTATGAATGCAGTGAGGAGGTTCATTATAGGAGAGATTGTCCGAAACTGAATGGTAAGAAGGGAAGTCAAAAGGAAAATACAGCAAAAATTGTTGAAACTGTGAACGATTCCGACGATAGTGAAAATAGTGGTAGAGGAGATGTATTGTCCACGAGTTCAGAATTTGGGCAAAAATCTTGGTTACTCGATACTGGATCTACATATCACATGTGTCATTTCAAGCAGTGGTTCGATACTTACAAGCTAATACAGGGAACTGTCTATTTATGGAACAATCACTCGTTGTCTGTTGGTGGTATCGGTAACGTCAGAATCAGAATGTTAGACGGTGTTGTTAGAATCTTGACGTGCTGGCATGATTCTGGGTTAAAGAGAAACATGATTTCTCTTGGGACTCTAGACTCTCGGGGTTACAAGTACCGTGCAGAAGGCGGTGTAATCAAAGTGACAAAAGGCTCAATGGTATGCATGAAGGGCAGTTTGCAGAAAGGTTCTTTACATTCTCTAGGGGAGTGTTGTTATGGGCAATGTGGTAGCGTCAAGCTACAAGATGGAAACAGATGGCTGAAAATTCAGAAAAAGAAGACGAACAATAGAAGATGGATAGTTCTAACCCTAGGTTAGATTAAATGAGACTTTAAAGAAAATCAAAATTCTATTTAAAAAAGTCTGAGGCAAAACTAGGGTTTGAGAGCCTTTAATAGAAGTGCTCGAAACCCTAGCCCAAAATTACAGTTTTTTTTTCTTATGCAATAAAATAAAGCCCAGTCCAATTTCAAAGCGATTGGAGCTGGTTAAGTATTTTAATAAAATCTAAATAAAATAGGAAAATGCAGAAAATTTACTAAAACAGCAAAACGAGGGTTTAAACGACTAAATTTAGGGCATGGACTTGATCACTTTGTGATGCTTTCGAAAAGTGTTGGGCTTCTCGACGCGTTCGATTTGAGTGGTCGCATCGCCTAATTCTGATATCTGGGCCCCAAATAAAGCCTGTTTTCGTTTGTCCAAAAGGGCCATATAGTCATGGCCTTGTGCAACTACTTCATCCTCCCCTTCTTCGGAAGAATTCGCCCACGAATTCTCAGCTTCATCATCCTCAGCAGCAGCAGTAAATGGCACCAGGTGCTTCACGTTGAAAACGTTATGGGTCTTCATGTGGCTGGGTAGTTTCAACCTGTATGCATTGGGATTAATCTTTTCAATAATTTCAAACGGACCCACCTTCCTTGCAGCCAACTTGTTGTACTCGTGTGCAGGATAGCGATCCCTGGTCAAAACAGCCCATACAAAGTCTCCCACTGCAAACTCCACCAGGCGACGCTTCTTATCTGCGGCAATCTTGTACTTCTGTGTTGTTTCCTCCAGGTGTTTGCGGGTGTTCGCATGGATCTCCCATAGATCAGCAATGGCGTTCTCGACCTTAGCTGGGACCTTATCAAGCGTTGTGAAAGCTAAGTCCATAGGACCCCGTGGGTTATAACCATAGACTACCATGAAGGGACTATACCCAGTACTGCGCTTGTGGTGCCTGTTGTAGGCGAACTCAACATGATAAAGACGAGAATCCCATGCTTTCAAGTTTCCAGAGACCTCTGTGCGTAACATGTTGCCTAACGTTCGATTAGTTACCCCGGTTTGGCCATCTGTCTGCGGGTGATATGCGCTGCTAAAACTCAGCTTTGTGTTTGTGAGGCGCCACAAACTCCTCCAAAAATGCCCCACAAACCGCGCATCGCGATCAGAAACGATATTCAAGGGTAGACCATGTAAGCGGTAAACCTCACGAAAGTATAAATTAGCAACATTCACAGCATATGTGGTTTTCTTGCAGGCAATGAAGTGGGCCATCTTAGAAAACCTGTCAACCACTACAAAAATAGAATCGTTACCTCTCTGTGTTCTTGGCAGCCCAGAGATGAAATCCATGCTGACGCTTCGCCATGGTCCTTACGGTATTGGGAGTGGTAGGTATAGACCTGCGTTGGAGGATGTACCTTTTGCCACCTGGCAAACCCGACAACCAGCTACAAAACGGATAACATCTCGCCTCAAATGCGGCCAGAAGAACTGACTGGATACATAGTGAAGGGTTTGATCTCTACCCCCGTGCCCCTCGTTGTGTCTCTCCTGTACAATCAGTAATATCAAACTACCCTCAGGAACACAAAGTAAATTACCTTTGAAGAGGTAACCGTTGCTCACTGCAAAATATTTTCTCAAACCTGCGCTGACGTCCTCTAGAATAGGACCAAAATATGGATCGATAGCCAGTAGATCTTTCATCATCTCGAATCCCACAACTTCTCCTTCCATACGAATCATCATGCTGCCTCGGCTTAATGCGTCAGCTACGCGGTTAACTGTCCCCGAAGTATGCTTAATGGAAAAGGTAAATTGTTGCGTAAATGCTGCCCAACGTGCATGGCGGGAAGAGAGTTTCTCCTGACTCTGCAGGTGTTTTAAGGCATCATGATCGGTGTACAAGACAAAGTCATTGTAGGCCAAGTAGGAACTCCAGTGCTTCAAAGCTCGTACAACTGCATAGACGACCTCGTTGGCTCCACTTAACTTTTCGCTGCCCAACTGCATGTGATGTAGTTAAGTTTAGCTCCACTTAACTTTTCGCTGAAGTATGCTACATGACGACCTCGTTGGCTGAGTACAGCGCCAATGCCCAATCCGGACGCATCACAATGCAGTTCAAATCCTGTAGAAAAGTCAGGTAAAACCAGAATCGGTGCAGTGGTCAGTCTTCCCTTGATTTCCTCAAACGCTTTAGCTGTTTCAGGGGTCCAGCAGAGTGTCTTGCCCTTCATACACTCTGTAATGGGAGCCATAACAGTGCTGAAGTTATGTATGAACCGTCTGTAAAAGGAGACCAATCCGTGAAAAGAGCGGACTTCAGTGATGGAAGTAGGAATAGGCCAGTCTCGCACGGCTTCTACTTTCGATTGATCCACTGAAAGCCCATCTTTTGACACAACATACCCCAGGAAGACGACCGAATCTGTCATAAAACAACACTTATCGAGTCCTCCATAAAACTTCTCTCACCTCAAAACAACCAACACCTCGCGTAAGTGCTGGAGATGCAGCTCTTCCGTGGTACTATAAATAAGAATATCAGCAAAGTACATAACAAGAAATTTTCCGATGAATGGGCGAAATACCTGGTTCATAACCCGCATGAACGTGCTAGGAGCGTTAGAAAGACCGAATGGCATTACCATCCATTCAAACAGACCTTCTCGGGTCTTGAAGGCTGTTTTCCACTCATCCCCCATACGAATACGAATCTGGTGGTATCCGCTCTTCAAATCCAGCTTCGTAAACACAGTAGCACCATTCAATTGATCCAGTAAATCATCAAGGCGAGGAATAGGAAACCGATACCTGACTGTAATTTTGTTGATAGCCCGGCTATCCACACACATTCTCATTGAGCCATCCTTCTTTGGTGTTAATAGTGCAGGAACCGCACAAGGACTAAGACTCTCCCGGATGTGGCCTTTCGTTAACAGTTCCTCCACCTGTCTGCGGAGCTCTTCATGCTCTTTTGGGCTCATCCGATAATGCGGTCGGTTTGGTAGACTAGCACCTGGTACAACGTCAATCTGGTGTTGGATATCTCTTAATGGAGGAAGACCTGTAGGTAAAGTATCGGGAAAGACATCAGAGAATTCTGCTAAAAGCGGCCGAACTCGCTCAGGTATACCAGCAAATGAATCAGTACTAAATTCTTTAACCACCAAAAGATAGACAATCCCTGTTTCATGAGCATGTTCTATAAACGCCTTTCGAGCTAGAAAGTTCTTACCTGACTCCTTTGATACTGCAAGGGTAGGTTTTGGAGAAACCTCTCTAGTTGGTGTTAATATGAACCTAACATTATTCCATATAAAACTGTAGCGGTTCCTCCTACCATCATATGTGACACTTCTATCATATTGCCAGGGTCGGCCTAGCAACAAGTGACATGCATCCATCCCAATGACATCGCACCAAGCTTTATCCCTATAGTTACCAACAGAGAAAGATACCAGACATCTTCTAGAGATACTTACCTCACTACCTTTTTTTAACCAGGCAAGCTTGTAGGGGTTTGGGTGGTCTTCTGTTTTCAGGGCCAGTTTCTGGACAACTTCTTCAGAGATAACATTTTCGCAGCTCCCTGAATCAATAACGAATTTGTATACCTTTCCCCCAATAGTACAAGTCGATTGGAAAATATTGTTCTGTAGCCAATCATCCCCATCACTTTTGGCTTTCGGGGTCAAGCAGATACGCCTTAGAACCAATGCTTGACCAATATCTCCTTCTGTAACCTGGTCCTCTGGAACCTCATCAACAACATCCTCTGGTTCTTCATCAAACCGCGGCTCGCCCTCTAGGGAAAAATTAGCAGTGTCAACGAACAGACCCCTCGGGTGTTGTGGTTGTTGTCGTAATTTTGGACAGTGTAAAGCAACGTGCCCTAGTTCATGACAATGGTAGCACCGGACCTGTGAGGAAGTAACTGTGCGACTAGGGTCCTGCAAATTAGCACCTGTGCGCATAGGAGAAGCAATTGGCACTCCTGGGTTAGGGCTTGGAATCGTCTTTTTGGGGAATGTCAATGGATTTGGTCTGGCAGTGTCTCCTCCATAAGGCCTTCGTGAAAGGGCTTTCTCCAGATGCAGTGCGCGCTGATGTGCTTCAGACACATTCACAGGGTTGAACATATTCAGCTGGTCCTGAAACTGTTGTCGCATCCCCCCTATATAGCGAGATACTAGCTGATCTGCTGAATCAGTAATATATACACGGTTTTGTAGCGTGAAAAAATCGTTAGTGTACTCGTCAACAGTCTTTGACCCTTGTTTAAGGTTCTGGAACTGCTGATACGTTACGCGGTTATAGTTGTAAGGCAAAAACGCAGCCCTCATGTGCTTCACAAACTTACCCCAAGTTGTTATTTTTGGCTTACCGTGCCTTGATCTGGTCTGCTTGAGCTGTTTCCACCAGGATGCAGCTCGGCCTCGGAACTTAGTTGCAGCCAACTGTACCCGCTTTGCATCCGGAACCTCCTTGAAATCAAGAACTTCTTCAACTGAGGCAATCCAATCTAAAAACTCCTCCGGTGCAAGACCCCCTTGGAACTCTGGGATCTCCAATCTGAATCCAGATTCCCACCGGTTGTTGGCGTTCAGATCAGAATCTCTCGGTGGCGGCTGCTCAAAGACTTGGTCACGGCAGTCTTGTGGTGAGTATTGACCCCTAACTTGTTCTCGCCGAGGAGCAAACGGATTCTGCTCGCGGCCGATCTCTCTCTCAGATCCCGACGGCTGGTTGCTCGAACCTGGAGCTCGAAAGCAGTTGGTTTTGTTGTTCAACAGCCGGTGTAGTGCTTCTTGTACGTCTCTCAACTGATTTCCCAACGAGTGCATCTGTTCACCAACCTGGGATTGGAATTGACAAAATTCATCACGGTCGACCGATTCATTGAGCGGAATAGTGGACTTCCCCCGAAAAGATCGCTTTGGCGGCATACCGTTGCTACCCACGCCGTAGGAACTCTGAATCTGATACCAATATGGTAGCGTCAAGCTACAAGATGGAAACAGATGGCTGAAAATTCAAAAAAAGAAGACGAACAATAGAAGATGGATAGTTCTAACCCTAGGTTAGATTAAATGAGACTTTAAAGAAAATCAAAATTCTATTCAAAAAAGTTTGAGGCAAAACTAGGGTTTGAGAGCCTTTTATAGAAGTGCTCGAAACCCTAGCCCAAAATTAAAGTTTTTTTTTTCTTATGCAATAAAATAAAGCCCAGCCCAATTTCAAAGCGATTGGAGCTGGTTAAGTATTTTAATAAAATCTAAATAAAATAGGAAAATGAAGAAAATTTACTAAAACAACAAAACGAGGGTTTAAACGACTAAATTTAGGGCCTGGCCTTCATCACTTTGTGATGCTTTCGAAAAGTGGTGGGCTTCTCGACTCGTTCGATTTGAGTGGTCGCATCGCCTAATTCTGATATCTGGGCCCCAAATAAAGCCTGTTTCCGTTTGTCCAAAAGGGCCATATAGTCATGGGCTTGTGCAACTACATCACAATGCTGCAGTAACATCATCATTGAGTAATAGCCAAAGTAGGCAGGATCAAAATAAGTTGTGGAATTGGAGTCTTGGTCATATGAGTGACAGAGGATTAGTTTTTTTGGGAAAGAGAGATTTATTGAAAGGGTATAAAGCAAAATCATTGAGATTTTGTGCTCACTCTATGTTTGGTAAACAAACTATAGTCGAATTCAGCAAATCGGCTGTAAGAAAGACTAAAGGGACAGTGGACTACATTCACTCATATCTTTGGGGTCCAAACATAATTCCATCCAAGAGCGGAACCATATACTACATGAGTTTGATTGATGATTATTCAAGGATGGTGTAGGTTTACTTTCTGAAAATGAAAGATGAGACATATTCAACCTTTATCAAATGGAAGACGATGATTGAGAAACAAACAGGAAGAAAAATCAAACGTCTTAGGACAAATTATGGGTTAGAATATTACAATCGTGAGTTCAACGAGGTTTGAAAAACTGAGGGAATAGTGGGCTATCACACTTGTTCTAGAACACCACAACAGAATGAAGTCGCAAAAAAATAAACAGAACACTTTGTGACAAGGCACGAAGTATGCTCTCGCATTCCGGTGTGGGAAATGATTTTTGGGCTGAAGCTATCAATACATCGTGTTACTTGGTGAATCGGTCTCTATGAACGACTATTGATTGTAAAACTCCTTTTGAGATTTGGTCTGGATCGTCGGCTGATTATGAACATTTGAGGGTGTTGGGTTGTCCTGCGTATGCTCATGTGAGAGATGGTAAGCTTGATCCGAGGGAAAAGTGGTGCATATTTCTAGGATATGCTTCTGGAGTGAAGGGATATAGGTTATGTTGCACCTCTCCAAAGTCTCCAGGTTTTCTCATCAGTAGGGAGGTAAATGGGTGTTCAAGAAAAAGGAAGGTAATCTAGGGGTTGAGGCATCTCGATTCAAGGCAAGACTGGTCACTAAGGTTTAACTCAAAGGGAAGGAATCGGCTTCAATGAAGTGTTTTCTCCAGTGGTGAAGCATAGTTCGTTTCGAGTTTTGTTAGCCATAGTAGTTTTGCAAGATTTAGAGCTTGAGCAGATGTGAAGACTGTGTTTCTACATGGTGAATTGGAGGAGAAAATCTACATACGAAAACCAGAGGGATTTATCGAACCTAATATGGACGACAAGTTTGTCTGCTGAAAAAGTCACTGTATGGTTTGAAACAACCACCTAGGTAATGGTACAAACGTTTTGATACATTCATGGTGTCAAAAGGGTTCACGAGGAGTCTATATGATAGTTGGGTGTATCATCAAAAGATGTCAGATGATACTTATGTTTACTTGTTGTTGTATGTGGATGATATGTTTATTGCTGCTTGTAGTATGTCACACATTGTGCAGATAAAGAAGCAGCTTAGTGTCGAGTTTGAGATGAAGAATCTGGGTAGGGCAAAGAATATTCTTGGTATAGAGATTATCAGGAATAGAAGTGTAAGATCATTACACTTGTCTCAACGAAGCTATATTGAGAAAGTGTTACAACGATTCAACATGTTGATGCTAAGGTAGTTAGCATTCTGTTTGTTACTCATTTCAAGTTGTCTGCAGTAGGAGCACCCAAGGACGATGTTGAGTTGGAACAAATGTCGAAGGTTCCATATGCAAGTGCAATTAGTAGTATCATGTATGCTATGGTGTGGACACGTCCTGATATTTCACATGTGGTTAGTGTAGTTAGCAGGTACATAGGAGGTCTTGGGAAAGAACACTGGCATGCAGTGAAATGGATTCTTCGGTATCTTAAGAATACTGTGAACGTTGGTTTAACGTTTGACAAGACCGATATCGGTAAATCGCTGAATGATGCTGCAGGATCATTGGTTGGTTTTGTTGATTCTGATTTTGCAGTTGATATGGATAAAAGGAGATCTCTGGTAGGATATGTATTTACTCTAGCTGGGAGTGCGATCAGTTGGAAAGCACAGTTGCAAGCTACTGTAGCTTTGTCTACAACAGAGGCGGAGTACATGGATGTAACAGAAGCAGTTAAAGAGGCAATATGGTTGCAAGGTTTGGTGGCAGATTTGGGCTTGGATAGGACTACTACAAAAGTGTTTTGTGACAGTCAAAGCGTCATACACCTTACAGGGAACCAGATGTACCATGAGCGTACAAAGCACATATATGTCACGTATCATTTTATTTGTGATATAATATCAAAGGGAATTGTTGATGTGAAGAAAGTGTCTACACACGACAATCCATCAATGACCAAGGCAGTATCAGTTTGAAAGTTTAGGGAGTGCCTAAACTGGATCAGTGTTCGCAGTATAGAGTGATTGCTCTAGGGGCATTTGGTGAGTTGAAAGAAGAGAAGTTTCTTTATTGATAGTGAAGAAATGATATTTGCCTCAAGGGGAAGATTTGTTGTGAATGAGTCGAATAGTGCCTTGACAGTGTACCGTGCCCGACGGTACAGTTATGTGTCATTGACAGTAAGTTGTAATGTAATGGATGGTTTTCTTATTAGTGTATATGAGCCCATTAGGCTCATTGTCTAGTAAGTCTATTTATTCCGTATAAATTTTATAGACTACTAGGGCTACACAAAACACAATTTGAAATTTGTAACCCTTTTCTATTATAGTGAAACTCTTTTCTCTCGCGACGCCCGTGGACGTAGACAATTATCGAACCACGTTAAATCTTGTGTTAATTTCAGTTTGTCTGTCACATATATGTTATGTGGTTGAACCATTTTGTGATAATTGCATAGCGATTTAATAACAATTATATTATTAAAATTATTAGGTAAATAACAATTAAAATAAATTAAAAATTAACTTCTAAACTTTTTTTATACTGTTTATATAAATAAAACAATTGAAAATTAAATTATTATTGAATTGTTATTTTTAAAATGGGCCGAACCGATCAAGAAATCGGATCGAAACCGAAACAGATCAAATCCAAACCAAACCAAACTGTACCGGACCGGACCGAAAACTTAGCAGTTTGGTCTGGTTTTGAGAACGAAAAAAAAAACTTAACAATCCGATCCAGTCCGAACCGATAAGCTTAGCAGTCCGATCCAGTTTCATCAGAATCCGGACCGATAATCGCTACCTACATTCAGCCATGTACCTTCCTTCTGCCAAAACCTAATTCATTCGCCCCTTAACGTGATACCTTCGGCCATCCCTTATACTTTTAGCCAATACCTACACATTCTGCCAAAATTAAAATTACAGTAAAATATTATTCTACTTTTTTATGCACGGTTAGAAGCTCAAACATTTTCTATTATGCGAAAATTAAAAGTAAACTTTTTATACAAACTTTTATGTATAATATTTTAGCACTAAACTAAACCGGATTAGGTTACCCATAAAAACCAGAAAACATCTAACTTTATATATAGCATACAACAATCAAGAAACAACACACATGATAGCATCATATAGTTTTTTGAGAAAGGCAAATTCTAGACAGAGAGAAATCTCTTTTTTTTTCTTTTGTGTTTTCATAATTTACAGGTCCGAGATGAGAGAGAGCTTCATAGTCGAAATAAAAGACACAACTTTCGGTTCTTCTAAGCCAAAGTACTATAATTTTTCTACGATGAGACTTTTAAATCGGGTTCGAAAAATCTTCATGCGTATTATTTTTGCTCTTCCTTCTGCGAGTCATGAGTCTTCGAGGTCGAAAAACGTCGGAGGGGAGAAGTTCGATCCACCGAAAACGTCGTGTAGTTCTTCGTATTATTCGTCTCAGACGCATTATAGTGAAGCCATTGCCGATTGTATTGAGTTTTTGAATAAGTCGTCGCAAGATGAGGGTGTTGGTCGAAGTTCTCGTGATTTTTATGTTTGAAGTTTTTGTGTATATTTCATTTGCTTAGCTTTTATATTTAGAATAATTTTGAAGGTTGGATTGATTTACCAAAGTTTCCTTTGTTTATGCTATATTGTACATTGGATTTAGGGTAGTTAACAATCGAGAATCGGACCGGAATCGAACCAGATTAAGAACCAGATCGAACTTTCGGTTCACGGTTCAATTTTAAAAACCGAAACCGATAAAGAACCGAAACATCAAAATCGGTTCGAAACCGAACCGATAAAACCGATAAACTGGTAGAACCGATTAGGAACCGAACCGATGGAACCGATAAACTGGTAGAACCGATTAGGAACCGAACCGATAAAATTGATAAAACAGTAGAACCGATAAAGAACCAAACTAATAAAACCGTTAGACCCAAATTTATTATACATTATATTTTCAAAATTAATAGTTAATTATCTATTTTTAATAAAAAAAAATCAAAGGTTAAATTCTAACCTTATTTGTATGTTATTTATTTATTTTAAAAAAAATTGAAAATTAAATTTTAATTAAATCTAATTTTTTTAAATAGACCGAATCAGACCGATAACGGACCGAACCGAAAAAAACCAAAACAGAACCGGACCAAATTTGGACCGAACCGGAACCGAAATTAATCCCATAACGGACGGAACCGAAAAAGACCGTGAGCAATTTTTTAGTTCTAGACATTTGGTTTGTAACAACTTACTATATCGCAATTAACAGTCTGCATTATAATGAATGCATGCCAAATTGTATTATGTTTTACCATTTAGAATATACTGCATGATTCGTATTGGTACACAAATTTTTTTATCTCGAAAACATTTAAAAATTTACTACGTTATTCAAAATATCGCTTATCCAATTTTTGGATTTTTTATTTTGTTTATAGATTTATCTTTTCAATAATTTTACTCAATCAAAATATGAATAATATTTTATTTGTTTAAATGAATTATCTTATCTCGTCATCAAAATACATTTTTATGTATAAAATAAAAAAATTTAAAGTGTGAATTGTATCTTAATGTAAATATAACAAAGTTTTCTAAAATATTGATAATCATAATCTGAACTAATTGTTTGCGGTGGCCAAAACCAACGATCTCACACACATAAACATTTTTGTTAATATGTTTTTCATCGATTTTGCTTAGTATTTTTTTTCTTTATCCACTTCAAAACATTTATTGAGAGGAACTCATTCTCTCATGAGATGCTACACCATCATTACACTATTATAGGTACAATTTTTACAGTGTTTTTGTTATCGTTAGAAACACATATTAGATATATACTGAATTGTATTAATTATTTTTTAGCATTATCTCTCGACCAACATATACTTACTAATAGAACTCAGATTTTACATATATATATATATTGAACATTTTGCCCAATGATTCGTTGTTATCTATTGCAAAAATTAATGTCTAGATATTTATTATTGTCGTGTTAAATTACCATCATTTATAATATATTGGTTTAATATTTTTAGTTTAATTTTGAGTTTACCAATTCTTGAACTAATATTTTAATGTATGCATTTGTGAGGTTCTCCTACACACGTACGACACCAATATGATTCCATCTTAAATCAATTTTCTAATATATTCGTGTCTAAGACTTATATGTTTAGGTTTCTTATTGTAAATTCTATTATAGACTCTACGATATTTAATTAATTGTCATAATGAATTTGTTTTGTCACTTTCCGAGTAAAGTGAATGATATTTTTAGCAACATGTCTCTCCACCCGATAGTTTTCTTTCTCATTAGGTAATGTTATAAACTTAGATTTACGAGTTCAATGAGATAGGCACAACTCTTTCTTTGAATTCTAAAGAACAACACCACCTATACATATAAACACTCATCACATAATTAATTTATTATCAATTTAGACTAGTGGCCCAACTTACATTTGTAGGCCCTTTGAGTACATCTAGAAACTTCAAATATTAAGTATATATGATAACTCTATCAATAAATTTCCAACGCTTTGTACTTGGATTACTAGTAAATTGACTTAGTCTACTAATTACAACTGAAATATTAACAATAATGCACATAATCGTATACACTAAGCTTCTTATAATCCTAACATATTTCAATTGATCCACCATTATCCATGCCTTCTTTCTAAGTTTTAAAGTATGATAAATGATGTACTTTCTTCTATAATTTTTAGATGATTAAACTTGTCAGATAGTTTTATATAATATAGAAAAAGTAATTAAGGTCATATATAACACCCATCATTTTGGATTATTTTAAATCCAATAATAAAAGTTACCTCTTCAAGATATTTTTCCTTAAAGGTATAGTTCATAAACTTATTTATTTATATAAGTAATTCTTCTACCTATAGACATATTATGAACATTGTTACACCGTAAAAATTAGAGTATAAACATTTTTGTCTGTCGTATTATGCCTCAAACTTATTTGATTATGGTATGATAATAAAAAACTGCATGGGATTGTTTTAAGACGTATAATGATTTAACAAGAATGTACACATTTGATTCATTACTTGAGAGTACAAAACTCTCGAGTTATTTTATGTATACCTTGTTGTTGAGATCTATAATTAATAATGTTGTTTTCATATCAATTTGAGGAATCTTAAAAAAAATTGATATAAATGTATAAAGCATTGCTATGATTCTCACAATAGGAGCACATACATCAAAATAATTTATTCATTAAAAAAACATTTGTGTACAAATCTAGCATTGCATGCTTGAATGATACTATATGTGTTATATTTCTTTCAACATATCTACTTGTAATCAGTTTGTCTTGAGCCTGAAGATAAAAGAATTATTGCATCCATTGTATCGTTTATGGCCTTATACCAACATGTAGAATTTTTTAAAAATGTTATATATTTTCAACATTAAAGCTTGTCTCTAAAAGAAAGTATACCTATAAGTTTATAAGTAGTTGTTTGAGTTTTAATATCATTATATAATTTGGACTCAAATATCTATGTTTTGATACACTTTAGACTCCCAATATAATAACCTATAGACGTTTATCTTTCTTTAATAACACGTATCTTATGACTTTTGAACATAATTTCAATCTTCTTATCCATGCTCATAAAAAATAACCAAAGCATATCCACACCATAAAAGAATCAATATTTGTCATCCTTCCATTATATAACTCATATGAAGATATTTTATTTTTTCCGATGAACACGATTAATAATATCACATATCATTAAAACGACCAAACCCCACTAATGAATATATAATTTAGAATAAAATAATATGACATTAGACAACATAATTTAGATTCCATTTTTATATTTGAACCAATCCAGTTTGTTGCAGAGTAAAGATGGCCAAACATTTATAAATTATCTAGAATACTCATTTGAAAATACTCCTTATCTTTATTGTTATATAATAATTTAATCATAATATCTAGTTAATTTTAACATTACCTTTGAAAATAGTAAATGTCTTAACGGTATAATATTTATGTTTAAGTAAATAGATGTGTATGTATCTATAATAGTCATCTATGAAAAATATAAAATCTATTTTACCCATATGTGTTAAGATACTATTGAACTCACATAAAATAGTGTATATCAAATCTAATAATGTGCATCTTTCGACGTTTTTATTAAACATATAACTATTTTTTAATTGAATATTATTCACGTTTATCGTATGAACTTGATGTGATAATTACAAACTTATAATTTATTGCCAAATAATAAAGTATTTACGTGCTCCAATTATTACCAAAGTAATGGGCTCATTCTTATTCCATATTCATAAGAGTTTTTAATATTATTATATTATAAAATAATTAAACAATATATAATTTATATAAAATGATTAAGATAAATAATTGATATACATTAGTTTTTTAAAATTCGCATACCATTTTACTCAAGTTTTTTGTTTTTATTTGATGTGCTATTTTAGTTATTTGCTCCAAATTTCTAATTTACAGGCAAAACCTATATAATCCAAAGTTTAGTTGTTGTGTGAGTATATTATTCTGCTATAAACAAGATTAACTAATAAATAACTAATGTGAAAATATGTTATAATAAAGGATAATTGTCCACTGATAAGAATATATTATAATTTCGAAGTGTGGTTTTAATTACTCTCTTAATCGTACTATGCTCTTTGTGTGTAAGTTTACCTAGCATAATAGAAACATGTTTAAGGAAATTGTAGATAAAAGTAGTTACTTTATTAATGAAAGGTACTGGGTTTTGATAGAATGAGTTTGTTGGATTCATACAACAAATGAATACCAGTTATAACCAAGAGATTACCAAACATATGGCATACATAAGGTTAACTTATGTCTTATTTATACACGTTAACTCGACAATGCTTTATCTTTCCATCTTAGATTTATTAGTATTACTCATTTTCATTAGTTTGAAGAAAAATTATAACATGAAAAACATGTATTGATGAACATGTATAAAACTACCACCCATAGGTATTATCTTACATGATAGTAACTTTCGTCCCTATTTCCATACTATTCTTTTCTACGATGTTTAAACTCACAATCTTCTTGTAAGATATTAAGATGACAAAATAATATGGTTTGTAACAATAATAATATTGTGCATACATTTGTTTTTTAAGTTTGTCTTGTTTTTGTGTCATATGCTTTTTGTGAGAATTTATATTTTTGTATCTTTATCTCAGCTGCATTGAAACTTTTGATTAGATTGTTTCTTTACTTTATCTCTAGCATACAATTCATCTTTATCTTTGATATTTAAGTGTTTCAAAATTTTCTCTAGAGTATACTCATTATATTTTTTTTTAAATCATACTATGATAACATTTTCATGAACTTGATAGTTTTGTTATGATTACTTTAACATGAAATGTTTTAAAAAGTTTTACTTCCACATGAATGAGCTTGTTAACTGTTATTTAAAGTTCATATATTTAAAGTATAATATGTTTGCAATCTAAGAACTTTCAATCAAAATGTTGAGATATAATAAATTTCTTGGTACCACCCTTATATGTTTTATATTACTTCTAAAAATATTCTATATTTTAAGTACTGAATAATTACTGATATGAAGATCATACATGGAGTATGAATGTGTGTTTAGATTATATAATCAACATATTAAATCGTATCTCTCATATTTACATTAGTCTTCTTTTATCTCAAAGGTTTCCTCCGGAGTAATGTCTTAAAGTTTTTCCAATTACGGATTTAGTAAGTAGAGCACCTAGAGTTATGAGAAATAACTTCAACTCGTTTTACTTTCTTGTAACGTTTTTTCCATCAAACTTGTTAATGTAGGCTCAAAGTGACTAAATATGGAATAAGGAGTTAGGGTGCCAAACTGAGTTGTGTCGGTACAAACCAAACTAATATGTGTGAGTCAAACCAAACTAAATAGGTGCCGAACCAAACCAAGACTTCAATGATTACGAACCGAGCCATGATTAATATTGTTATTTCAAATTCTTGCTAAAAGGGTTATGTAATGTATGAAAATTAGTTGTTACTAAGTACTTATAATTTCATTTGGAACAAGATTTTGATACAGGTATGCTTTAAAATTTTCAGGTATAGTATTGACGATAAATATGTTAGATATATATTTCCATTAAGTGTCAAATTATTGTTATGATAAAACAATTAGGCTATTGTGAGTCTGGCTTATTTTACACCTCATTCTTGAGAGTAATTAGATCTACTAAGTGTTAGATATATGGATTCAGAGGTTGTTGTGAGAGTAGGGTCGTGATATAAACAATGAGCGTTGAGAGATCCTAATGTAAGTTTGAACTATGTTTTGAGAAACTTCATAACAGAGCGTGAGAATGACTCTTAATTGTGTTTTTAGATTCATTATAATATCCCATCTATAAAATTAATATTCCATTGTCTATAGATGTAGGATTGCTTCATAATTAAAACCATATTAGTTTTTTTTGTGAATTTGATTCTATTTTCCGTGTTTTTTTGTTTACTTTGTTGTTTGTGAGTAAAGTGTCGAACTACTATTACTTTCCTGCAGTTAGCAAACATCTCGCATAGTTTGGCTGTAAGTCTAAACTTTAAAAAATATTTCGATTTCACCCTAAAGTGCTGCAATGAGCGTGGAATCGGTGATAATATTTTTTGTAGGTGACAAACACGGAGTATAAGAATGAATGTTGTTTTACATCTTGAATTTAGAGACTTAGATCTCATCAAAATATCAAAAAAATTTATAAAGATGAGTTAGATTAAAGTTTGGTATTGATAAATTCATCGGGGATAATTTTAATCTTTGGAGAAATGAGATCATATTATTCCTTGTACATAAAGAAATGTGTGCTGCCATTGATGAATAATCTTTGAAGGAGAGGAATATGAAAAAAAATACTAAAGTTTTATCAAAGGATCTTAATGCTCTAATTTTGAGTTTGGTGGACGAAATACTTTGAGGTATGTTGGAATAATCTACTTCTATGAGGACCTGGACTAGGCTGAAAGCCATTTATATCAAGAAATATTTGTAAACTGGTTGTATCTCATGAATCAATTGTATGCAATGACGATGGATAATATGCGGCTGTTAGAATTCGAACATAAATCTCCTACCACGGTTTTAGTTATTTTTAAACAAAATTCGCATTTATTTCTATCAAGAAATACGTCTCTTTATCTTTTTCACCAAATATATGTCGAATAATATCACGAATTTTGTCAAAAATACCATAATCCAAACTTTGTAGATATTTTTGTTTTAAAATAACGAAAGATATAAACAAATATATTTTTTCTAAAAATATCATGGTTTCAAAAACAATTTGTTCTTATACTATATCTGTTATCAATTTGAATTCTTATAAAAGTTAAAAGGATAAATGTTTAATGTTTTTTTTTAATTTTTAATTTTATAGATCTTCTCTTAGACAATTTACTAAATAATTATCAGCATAATATCTTTTTTCTAATATTTCGAGATATATTTTTATGTTATATGAAAAGTAAAAATATAAATATAAGTAGAAATTATAACTTTTGTTTATTTCATATTGGTTCCTCTAACTTTTATTTGTTTATGAGACAAAATTAATACGATCAGTTTTTTCTGCCAGTCCAAAACGTATTTTTTATTTATTAACAAAATAACATTTATTATAATAAAAGGACTCAAGGAATGAATTTACAGAAACCTAAGGACCATTATACAATATTGCTTAAGGAAATTTGGAAATTTGGCAAGGCGCCAAAATTTCCCACTCCAAATTAAGAACAAAATTAAAATCATAGACTATGGCTTTGAGCAAAATTTCAGAAGTAAGAACAAAACTTCTTCATCCGCCTCCATCAATTAAGTCCAGGTCTTCAAACTCCATAATTTTGTTACAGAAACAAACCTAGCTAGACTAAGAGAAGTAACCCTAATTCATAAGCTTTCCAAGTATGTGATTGCTTGAAGCTGGAAATGGATATTGAAATGGTTGAAGATAGGCTTCTTCTTACATCTCAGATTCCATTTCGCAAGCCAGTCAGTAGCTTGGTTTTGGACTCTGAAGATGTGTTTAATCACCATGGAAGAAGCTAAAGATTGCCTACAAATTTTCAGAATCGGGTTGAGGTACCAAGGGGAGGTTCCGGTTGCAAGAAAGCTAATAGGAGTTTGACAATCAGATTCGATGTCGACTTTAGTCCATCGATTTCACTTACAGATCAATAAGCCATGGAGCAGCGCACGAGTCTCAGCTAACAATGGTGAAATCTTCCCGTAAGTTTTCCCAAAACACTGAATAATCTCCCTTTGAGAATTTCTGAAAATACCAGCATCACTGGACTCAGCATTTCTAAGAACAGAGGCGTCAACATTTAGTCTAATCCTCCCATAAACCGGAGCCTTCCAAGTAATGTAAGTAGGCTTTGATGTAGCCCAGAAAGTCCAAACAAAAGCCTTGTTTATTTTATTTTAGTTTATTCAAATATCTTATGTATTTAAATCAAATTTAATTATATTAAGATTTTATTTTATTTTATTTTATTTTAAAATATTTATTTTGTTTCCTTGTATTATAATTTAGGATTTTGAGAAGCTCTTATATAAAGCCTCATATGCCTTAAGTTATTTTAAGTTTTTGGAATACTATATTTTTTATCTCTGATAATTTCCATCTTTGTTACCCTTAGATTATGGTTTCATAATGTTACCCTTGAATTAGGGTTTTATCTATCGTTGCTTCTTCTTCTACTTCCGCTGCGTCATCAGTTTGGTATCAGAGCCAAGGAAGAATTCGACCTCGAATTCGGAACGCTGAAACATTGAAAGAACTGCAAAAACATTGGCGTGTTCACCGATCATAAGGGTGTAAGAGGTGAGAATCTGAATGCTGCAGCTCTTGTCAAGAAGTGGTTTCTCAGCTTTATCCCTCTTTACGATGTCATCAGCAGTACTGTGGTCACCAGTATCAAGATATACTCCACCCACTTGTTCTATGTCTACTTTTTCAACCCATTTACTGAGCACAACATCACCTTTGCACGTGCAAAAAGTTGTTGTCTTTCCAGTTCCAGACTGTGCTTGTTGTATCACATCAAAACCCGTGCAGAAAGGAACAATTCCTCTTTGTTGAATAGTACATGGCTTCTCAAGTTCTTCAGAGTATATATCTCCCAACAGATTCAAAACACTACAATCTTCTATTTTTAACTTATAACACTTTCTTTTATTTCCCCAACCATCACACAAAAATCCTCCAGGTTCTATTACAAAACCTAGTATTTTATCTATTAAAACACTATTCTTTTATTTTATCAATTTATTCATAATCTCAAACACAAAAATATCATCTTCCATTTTTCCAATACGACGACATGTATCCACCGAAAACCTAATCAAAGGTTTGATTTTAGGATAACATAAAATACCTGGAAGATGCATCTCCACAATAAAATCTGCTAGTTTGCAGTGCTTCTTCAATATAAGGTCTGAAGCGATGTAGTCTGGTGTATTGAAGCCTGAGACAATATCTCAATCTACAAGTTTCTCCTCAATATCAATTAGATATTTAGCATCCCAATCATCATCATACTCATCGTAGTCTGGTTTGTCAAATACCAACCCAGATACATCTTCAAAAATATTTGTATTATAGACTGGTTTGTCAAACACGGAGTCAAACACAGTTTTAGCATCACAACTAAGATCGGCAGCTGGTGCAATTTGAGCATGAAACTCCTTAACTAGTGGTGGCTTTGGAGATATTACTCTAGATGGCACTAATATAAACTTGATACCATCTTTCACAAAACTGTATCGATTTGTTCTACTATTATGAGTAGAATTTCTCTTAAATCGTCATGGACTTTCTAAAACTAGATGTCAAACGTCATGAACTTTCTAAAATACGTGGAAGATGCATCTCCATAATAAAATCTGCTAGTTTGCAGTGCTTCTTCATTAGAAGGTCTGAAGCGATGTAGTCTGGTGTATTGAAGCCTGAGACAATATCTCGATCTACAAGTTTCTCCTCAATATCAATTAGATCTTCAGCATCCCAATCATCATCATACTCATCGTAGACTGGTTTGTCAAATACCAACCCAGATACATCTTCAAAAATATTTGTATCATAGACTGGTTTGTCAAACACGGAGTCAAACACATTTTTAGCATCACAACTAAGATCGGCAGCTGGTGCAATTTGAGCATGAAACTCCTTAACTAGTGGTGGCTTTGGAGACATTACTCTAGATGGCACTAATATAAACTTGATACCATTTTTCACAAAACTGTATCGATTTGTTCTACTATCATAAGTAGAATTTCTCTTAAATCGTCATGGACTTTCTAAAACTAGATGGCAAACGTCCATAGGAACTACGTCACACCATGTTGTATATTTGTAATTACCAACAGAAAATGCAATTTGACACCGTTTAGAAACTGTTACCTCAGTGTACTCTATCAGTCCTGACAGTATGTATGGGTATGGAAGAGCTTCAGTCTTCAACGCCAGTTTCTGAACAGCCTCCTCTGAAATCAAATTCTCATAGATATCTGAATCAATTACAAATTTAAAAATTCTTCCTCCAATTGTGTAGGTAGACTGGAACATGTCGTAATCTATTCTAGCCTTCAAATCAAGAGGTACCCGGAACATGACTCATGTATCTGCATAGCAGGAATTGTTGGGCTCTGATACCAATATGGTAGCAAAGCGGAAATAGAAGAAACAGACAACGATAAAACCCTAACCCTCAGTTAGAGAAATAAGGAGACTCAGAATAATAATTCTCAAAATTCAATTAATCAAAGTCTGATGGCAAAATAGGGTATAAGATGCTTTATATAGCATGACCCAAAACCCTAATTCCAAATAAGGAAAATTACATAAATGTTTTAAAATAAAATAAATAAATAAAATAAAGCTAAAATATTAAAACTGGTTTTCGAAGGCTCTACAGGTCGAATCTGGGTATCAAACTTTGTGATAAAGTCACATTTTTTAAATCTGATGGGCTCTTCGAAATCTTTGATTTGAGTACCTGTTTGACCCAATTCCGATACCTAGGAAAGAAACCAGTCTGTTCGCAGTCTTCGCTACATCAGGCTTATCCTTAGTTATAGGGAAACCCAAAAACAAGCTAGCTTTCTTAGTGTTAGACCAGTGCTAGCTGCACAAACAAGAAGAATTTTAAAGAGATAATGATTCGATTTATGTAATTGATAGAAGTTTCAGTATTATTGATAATCCCATTGAATTTAGCATTGTTTCGATTGTACCAGATGGTCTAGCAAATTACTGCAGGGATTAAATGAGTGATGTCAGCCTTGTTCTTGATGAAATCTTGCCAGTTTTTGATGATATGAGATATAACCATATATATCTCCACTATGATCTTGAAGATGCTACTGTAATGAATCCAGATTTTCCAAGCTTGAATGCAACTCACAAAGACGTGGCCAATGTCCTCGTTGTTTCTGCAAAACTGACACTTTGATACAATCTGTAAGTGTCTTCTTTGAAGAATAGAATCGATTGAAACATATTTCATCATTATTTTACAGATAAGAAATGAATACTTCCCGGGTATAATGTTGCTCCAGATTTTTTTGAACAAGATTAAGTAGTTAGCATGCCTGATCATACTCCAAGTCATCTTAGTGTTAAAATTCGTATCATTACAACATTTCCAAAGCATAATGTCTTCTTTGTTTCTGTCTATGTTAAAGTTTTGAATCAAACTCAATCTTGTAGGAAAAAGGAAGGTAGCTAATGAAGCAGTATCCATGCATCATTTCTCCAGAATGACTTGACTATAACTTCAAGGTAATTGAACTCTGACTGATTATCTGCAATCGGATGGTAGTTATGCCAATTCTCTCTCCAAAAATCCATCTCTCCTTTCCCCAAGAGCCATCTAATATTATGTTTAGCTTCCTGCCTTATTTTAGCTATCTTCCTCCATGTGTGAGAGTCTGTCTTGTTAAAATTTGTATAGAGATGATGAATTTTGTTAGAATAAATGCTATGCATCATGTTTACCCATATAGTTTTTTTTGTTTGTGAATATAAACCAAAGCTTGTAGGAGTAGGTTAGCTGAATATCAGAAAGTCTTCTGATATTCAGACCTCCCTCCTCAAATGACCTACAAAGAGACTTCCAACTACCCTAGTGAGTAGTTTTTTCATTAAGCTTAGATCTCCATAGAAATTTATTCAGAGTTTTCTCAATTCTATTTATTATACTATTAGGTAAATTGTTGTTCTGCATCCAATAGGAAGGAATAGTCATTAAAACGTTAGAGATCAACACCATCCTGCCTCCAAAAGACAGGTACTTGCAGTCCCAATCAGCCAGCTTTCCATTAATCTTGTTGAAATTTCTCGCCTTGCTATTATTGTTTAAAGAGATTACTAAGTAGCTAGTAGGGAGATTGTCAATCTTATAACCAATCTGGGATTCAAGGCAAGAGATTCTGTTATGATGAAGAAAGGTAGAAGAGATTAGCTTAGTCTTCTGGTTGTCGATTGTTTTTCCTGATACCACTTGATACTTGTCAAGGAAACCACTTAGCTTGCTGACAGATTCCTGTAAACTGTTAGTAAAAACAAGTATATCTTCTACAAAGGCCAGACAAGGGATTAAGAGGTTTTATCTAGTGTTATATTTCATCTTGCTGTTGTTATCAAAAGGCTTCAGAAGACCTCTTAGGAGCACTTCTTCCCCGATAATAAAGAGGTTTGGAGATATGGGATCTCTCTGCCTCAGGGCTCTCTTGGGGTTGAAGAAGCCATAAGTACCTCCATTAATTAATAAGGAAATGCTAATGTCTCTTCTCAACCTGCCAATAAGATTAACAAACTCCTTATAGAAACCACACTTAGTCAAGACATTAGTTAAAAAAGAAAAAGACATTCTGTCAAACGCTTTTGACGTGTCTAATTGAATCATGATATTACCTGTTTTAGGTTTTTGATTAATATCATAAATCATTTCTTTAGCCACCAGAATATTCTTATGAATAGACCTTCCCAACACAAAGGCTCCCTGGTATTGAGTGATCATATTAGGTAGAAGAACATAGAGCCTGGTGTTAATCAGCTTCGAAAGAATTCTATTAAGCATAGTACAGAGACCAATAGGTCTGTACTCATTCCAAGAGATGGGATTATTAGTCTTGGGGATCAAGCATAGCCCATTTGCGAATATGCCTCTAGGAATGTATTGACCATGAATGAAATAATTTAAAGAAATGCAAAGATCTCTCTTAATAATGTTCCAATCGAACTTATAAAAGTGTAGATTGAAACCATCAATTCCCGTAGCGCTGTCAATGTTCATATTAACAATGATATTCCAAATTTCATCTTCTGTAGCTGACTTCATCAGAGTACAGTTGTCCTCATTGGTCACAAGATGAGGAATGACATAAAAAATATCATCCTTCATCAAAATAGTCTCCTCCTCCTTGCTGCTATAAGGCTCAGAATAAAGGATATCTTTGAAAAACAATTCTGCAGACTTGCCAATGCTTTCTTCATCAGTCAGCCACATATCTCCCTCCTTAATAATTTTAATTTTCCTCCTTCTTCTTTTCTTGTTTACAAAGGAATGATAAAGCATAGTGTTACGCTCTCCATCTTTCAGCCATTCATTATAGCACTTATGCTTCCAATAATCAGCTTTAATCCTCAAGGCTTTAATGTACAGATTGTTGGCTTTATCCAGGTCAGTTTTGGATTTAACATTGTAGTTATTCATCTGCAAAACCTCCATTCTCTTCACATTATCCTCCGCCTCTTTCATCTTATTGAAAATGTTCCCAAAACAGTTTGTATTCCATTCTTTCAAACACCTTTTGAGTCTCCTCAACTTGAACCAGCAAACTTGATTAGGATAACCTGAAATTCTTGGCTTCCAGTTGTTCTCCAAAATACTCATAAAAGAATCATCGTTAGACCACATATTCATATATTTGAAACTTTTCTTTGTATTAGTTTGCAGATTAAAATATTTTCTAACTGTTATTAAAAGAGGAGCATGGTCAGAGTGAACCTAAGTATCATTGAAAGTATCATGTCATTTTCTGTTAATCATGGCTCTGTCGAGCCTTTTCTATATCAATCATTTATTCCATGTGTACCTTGAGCCTACATAACATGCATCTTCTAGCATACAGTCTCTAACGCAATCATTAAAGTCCTTTATGCTATTTAAGCAAAGAAAAGTACAGCCTATCTGATCATCAGTGCTGGAAATGACGTTAAAATCATCCACAGTCGTCCAAGGTTTATTAGTAACAACAATAGTTTTGAGAAAACTCTATAGATCCTTTTTCTGAGTCCTATTGCACTTAGCATAAATGATAGAAAGATTAAACATAATATCAGAATCAATATTATGAACATCAAGGTGTAAACACTGGTCATGAGTGATAAGTAAATCAATCTCAATCTCCTACATCCAAAAACACCAGATCTTGTTTGAATGATTACCGATGTAATTACTGAAACCAAGATTTAACGCAATCTCTTTAATCTTATAAACATTCACCATAGGCTCCTGAATAGCAAGAACTTTGATGTTTCTTTTGTTAATCATGTCCTTGAGTCTCTGAATTGTAGGATTGTTATTGATACCTCTCATATTCCAGCTAATCATATTTATCATTATCAGAGTAAGATTTTTATTTTTGTTTGTCTCTGCATAACTCAAAGACTTGATGATCTTTCTGCTTGGTTTCTTGACTTTTCTAGCCTTTTTCAGTTTTTTAACAAGAATTTCTTTTAATTCAGGGGATGATAGGTTCAAAATTTGATCACCAGGAGTATTGCAACATGTAGTTCTTGCAGGTGAAGGGTTATCTTCATTGGGGATGTCAAATTCAAGGGATTCATTCTGGACAAATCCTTGGTCTAAAGTTTTGATCGCTTCGATAACCTCCCTTTCTTCAATTTGAAGCAAATTTTCTTCAATGTTATTGCTATTAGGCTCAAGATCCTTCTGAATATCTTGTGTAACAATTGATCTGATATTTGGAACATAAACTTGCATTTTGTTCTTGTTAAAGCTTTGATCTTTCATCTATGTACTATCTTCCTCTGTTGATTATGCTTTGTTAGAGATTTACTCTTTTTGCAATCAGTTTCTTCGTGGCCTTTATGATTACATAAATTGCAGTAGAATGGCAGGTTTTTGTAGGAAATAGAGATCCAACAACCATTATTGTCACCGACACCCATCCAAATCTTGTTATGAAGTTTTTGAGTAACATCTATTTCGATTAAGGCAGTGCAACAATTCTTGTGAACTCTGTTCTTATCCGGTATTACCAATTTGTATGTAACACCAGGAAAAGAATCCATATCATTGATAATCTTAGAGTTGAAAATGAATTCAAGAATTTTATCGAACTTAACCCAAACAAGAGACAGGGTACATTCCCTCTTTACATTCAAATCAGGTGTCCAACGCAGAACCATCATCTCATTTTCCCCAAAAATCTAAATATTTTAAGACCAGATTTTACATATATCTTCCTTGATACTAAATTCAAGAAAAATGTGTCTTGAATCAAAGATCTCTAAGCTATATTGACCTATGAATTTAAAATTGGCCAGAAAAGATAACATAATACTTCTTTTTCGGATTCCGTTCTTGAATTTTCTGATTAATGTAATCTTGGAATTCTCGTCGAGCCAATCTTTAATAACCTGCGAGTACTGGACGACATATGATCTTTTTTGAAGCTTATGTTTTTCGGTTTCAATTCTGGCTTTGAAGACGAGTTCTTGGTTAAGACATCAGTGTATGAACGATTCTAAATTTTGTTTGTAAAATAGAGACTCTGGAAATCATCTTCTTCGAACAAAGAATTATTGTATATCTTCATGGCCGGAGATAAACGAAATCAGTTGATCGAGAAATCAACTCCGACGAGACTCTGTTTTCTTGGAGCACTGGCTCTTCATCCTAATTTTTGTTAAGGTTTCAGTCCAAAACGTATTTTAAATTATACGTTATTGTTTCAAAATTCATAATATAGATGAATATTATTTTTAATTAATGAGTCAAATGTTATTTTGTTGGAGTCTTTGATATGTTTTGTAAAAATCTCTACCCGTAATGAAATTTGTACAACGAAATTTTAAAAAATAAATTATTTTGATTAGTTTATGGGTATGAGTATGGTTATTAATAGTTTTAACAGTTTTTTGGATCGGCAATTGAACCAGAATGAATCGATAAAAATTAAACTGAAAATTAAATTATTTTTAATAGTTTGATTTTTGGTTCTATTAAAATCGAAACCGATAAAAATTGAACCAACAAAGTTGGTTCAGAATCGAACAGATTAAATCGATAAACGGTGGAGCCAACCGGTAGAACCGATTCGAAGCCGAACAATAAATCCGCTAAGAGGTTAGATTTTGTTATTTTTTTAATTTATTGTTTATACATTATATAATTTATATTATTAAGATTATTGGGTAAAGATCAAATAAAAAAACAAAAGTTAAGTTTTTAAACTTTAATTTTTAAAACATTTATTTAAATAAAAAAATTAAAACTTTGATTTATAATTGAATTTAATCTCTTTCACTGGACCAACCAAAAACGAATCTAAAATGAACCGAAATCAAAACAAACAAAATAAAAAAACCGAATCCTGTTAAAACCGAATTCGTAGATTGGAAATTATTTTGGAAACTACAGCTTATTTAAAACAAGGGATTTATACCAATTGGATACAAAAACGTATCTAATTTACTAATAAATCCAGCCTCAAATAGATTTTACCAATATATATCAAAATATGATTTTATTTACCTATTAATCCAAACTTAAATTTTAAATACAATTTTACCTTAATGAATTTGATAATATGAAAAAAAAAAAAAGTTTGAAGAGAAAGAATTGATTTTGAAATTGGGGTTAAATATTTTGATTTGGGGATGTAATTGTTTTGTTTTTATAGATAATTGACTATTTTCTTAAATGAATTGGATCTATTTGCAAAATGGATCTTTTCGGGTATGTTCGTGTATGTTTGGGGGAACAAAGTGTAAGTCTCCCTTAAAACAATCATTCAGTGGACGATGTAGTCCTAATAACCAAAGCGGGGATAGCTCAGTTGGGAGAGCGTCAGACTGAAGATCTGAAGGTCGCGTGTTCGATCCACGCTCACCGCATTATATTATTTTTTAAAACTATTTTTTTCGAAGTTAAACTTCTCTTAAAAAAAAAGTAATACCAAAGTTTTATTACTGCATATTAAGTGAAAAAAACACTTATAAATGTTTTACAAAGTAAACAAAAAAAACATATTTTAAACACAAAAAAGATCACTCAAGTATTCCTTCTGTTCTCTTATCATAAAATCTCAAAAGAAAAACAACTTGAATTGATCAAATATTATCATGGCTTGCTTTTTTCTTAGAGAAAATCCCACCAATCAAAACCAAAGGATTCTTTTTCTTGCTCTTGCTCTTGCTCCTATTAGAAGAGTGTCTGCTCTGTTCTTGTGGCACAACAACTTCTGCAATCGATTTCGTGCTCGCAAACGTAACATATCTTTTCTTCTGAAATTCGTCTTCGTCCGAAGATTCTATCTTCACATTCTCGTAAGGTTCGATTATCTTTTCGCAGCGTTGTTCTTTCACTTGACGGAGTTCTTGTTTTGTCTTTGCGAGTTCTTGTTTTAGAGATGACAAAGAGTTGGATAATACAATAGTTTCTTGTTTTGCTTTCTCAAGATTTTCTTTTGTTTCTTCAAGTTCTTGCTCAATTTTGATGTTGTTGTAGGTTTGTTGTCCATGTATAAATTCTCCATTCATCTGTACCAAACCAAAAAAAGATACAATATACATAAAAATGATTAGGATTATGATACTATATATATAGTGCTGTTATTGGGTCGGGTCTGTCCGGATCCGGACAGGACCGAAACCGATTCGATAAGGTACCGGATTGGTCGAGCTCGGACAACAAAATAAAAAGAGTCAAATATTATGGATCGGGACCGGTTCGTTAAGAGTCGAGTCGGTCCGGTCCGATTTTTATCGGAGGAGTTTGTTAATTTATCATAAAAAAAATTAAAATTGTAGTTAAAAATATACATAGATTATGAATTATATATATATAAGCTATGAATGTACCGGTCCGGTAAAAAGAATCGGTCCAGAATTTTAACTCCCCACTCAATTTTTTATACTAATCGGACCAAATTCGGGTAAGATTTATCCATCCGGTTCCAGTTTAACGGGTTGGGAATTCCAATAATAAAAACAGCCTCTAAGTATATAACATATCAAATACTTTCTTTAGTTTACCTTTATTTTATGATATGAAAAGCTTAACAATGTACAAGTGTTGCAAGAAAGAATAGATACCAATCCCTCTAAAGGAAAATAAATATATGCTCATGTAATAATACAAATAACATTATTATTACTACAAAAATAAATATAAAATTTTAAAAATCAAAGATCATTTTGTGAATTTATTGTTCATAATCAGCATCATAGTAACTTTTAAATTTTTCATACAAAAGTATATAAAACTCATTCAATTTTAGTTCTTAAATTATAATTTGTTGAGCTATGGAGGAATAAAAATAAGGGATGGTTTTAGAAATTCCTTCTGTTTAAAAAAAAATGAAATTAAACATTTTTCTTAAATACTAGAAATTTGTAAAAGAAAACCACTATGATTATTATTTATTTGTTATTAATTAAATAAGTTTTTAAGATGAAAATATGTATCATGTACAGATAATAAACATATAAGAAATATATAATCCAAACCACCAAAGTTAAATCTAAAAAATGATGGTTAAGGGTATTTTGTAGATTTTGTAGATAATTTATTTATTTAAGAATAATTAATCTATTTATTATCCATATTATTCGTGGTTGATAGTCATCCAGCTAAAAATAAAAATGTGGTTTTAATCAATTGACTATCTATTTTTTATGGTAGGTAGTCAATCAGCTAAAAATTGATTTGACTATTTATTTTTTTGATAAAATTGGTTCTTCATATTTAGGGAATAAATTTTATAAAAAAATATGATGAAATTAATTTTATAAAAAATTAATAGTTTATGAATTATTTATCAATAAAAAGTAGTTAATCCACATGTGGAAAAATTAAATTCAAAAATTTCAAAATTAAGATATTATAACACATTACGAAAATAGATAATCAATGAACTAATAACTTATTATGCTATGATATATGTGAAATTTGATAATAAATAAAATCCAATGCATGAGATTCTTTAAAAAAAAGTTATAAGCTAATTTGCTGACAAATTAACAAAGTAATAATTCATATCATTTCCTTTGATAAATATGTAAATATAAATTATTATATATATATATATATATATAAAACAATTATATATTTACCTCTTTATTATTGGCATAAAGCTGACCAGCCAAAACTCTTTCTCCGAACAGAATGACAGCTTCTTTAACAGACCGGAACGGCGCCGTCGTATCTATCTCCGCCCTCTTCACCATCATTAAACCACCACCGTCGGTTTTACTCCCCATTTTTATATATTTCCTTAGTTTGTAGAGAGAGAAAGAAAGATTTAATCTAAAGCTAAATATATAGAGACAGAAGACAGAGAAGTGAATATGAGTTAGTTTGTGTTTTGATAGAGACACATGAAAAAAGAAGATACGAAAGCTTCGTTTCTTGGCTTATACTTCACTATCTTTATTGCCTTTTTAGAGTAAGAGTATAGTATATGTTATAGGTTGTTTTACAAGTTTTTATGGTATGGTTGTTGACATGACGGTTCATGTTTCGTCGTCTAAAGGAGAGAGACTCTTCACCTATACATGCCCAACTTGTCTCTTTCGAGTTAGCTACGTTCCTTAATTAAGGATGAAATGGATGCCAAGGCCAAGGCTCTTGCATCCATCTCCTTTTCGGATCCCCACCAAGAGCTTTATATGTGAGAATATGTGTACCGGTATCCTAAATATATATTTAATAATTGATATAAAATACTTTATTAAATTTTAATAATTATATTATATATTGGATATATATATATATATATATATGAAGAAAATGTTATGGACTTATAAATGCGGTAACCCAAGTTAAAGTAGAGTTTGAAAAAACATCAAGCCTACCCATTCATATGACACACTAACTATTGCATCAGTAACTATATTGTTGACAATGGTGAATACCAACTAGCCTCGAAAATCTTGTATGTCGACTTACCCCTTAACTATAATAGCCACAATATAGACTATACAACAACAATTTAGATCTAGAGCATCACATTGACCAATTTACAACAAAATGAAACGTTTGGGACAGACAATAAAATAAAGTGCAAAATCTTTTTCAATGACATTTTGATAAAAAAAATTTAACCTGGTACAACACTTTATTGTCCGGAAGATAAAAACTATAATATGCTGCACATGATTTTCCGCAATAACTCTACCAATTTCAAAGTAATGAAAGGTGATTCGTGGATATGAAGAGTGATTTATTTGATTATCACAATTTGATGACAGTTGCAGCTTACAAGCATGAAGTATTGTCGGGGATACTATTAAAAGCTATAATAAAGAAGAAAACTTTCAATTTTGGGACGTTCTTAGGAAATTGGAGATCCACATCAAGGTGGAGGAGATCAAGGTGGAGGAGATTGCACGACCATAATAGACGAGAACACTTTCACTCAGAGTGTTTACAACTCATATCTTAGCATGGAAAGAAGCAACGACTTGATAATGGCACATATAAACATAACACAACAACAAGACATTCCCAAAAAAAACATATTAAACAAAAATGGAAACCAAGAACGTTAAAAATAAGTTACCAAATGAGATCATGATGCATCAATAACAATACCGACAACAACAGTCGGCCTGACCATTCACCATGCGACCCATATACCAAATTAACCAAGAATCTGGAAACATAATAATTGTAAACCAACTTTTGTTGGGAAGATAATAGTTGTGGACCAACTTTCGTTGGACATATAATCGTCGTAGACCAACGTTTGTTGGACATATAATCGTCGTAGACCAACTTTCGTTGGACATATAATCGTTGTAGTCCAACTTTTGTTGGACATATAATCGTTGTAGCCCAAATGTTGTTGGACATATAATCGTTGTAGACCAACTTTTTGTTAGAAGACCTTCTAGGTCCAATCATCAAAGTGTTTAGACAAAAAACTCGCGTGTGTGTGTAAATCGGGTTAAAATGACACCTCACTAAAACCTTCCTGTGCCTATCAGGGTAGGAAAGTGTATGCCACCGATACTTTACACAAAAATAAAGAAAAAAGAAAATATATACATTTTTATATTTACTCCAAGTATAATTTAAGATGCTCTATATTCCAAGGGTGTTTGAGATTTCTTCCTTCTTTGTCCTTGATACGATATGTTCGAAGCTTCACCTTCTCAGTTACTTCACAGCGGACTTCCCAATTAGGACCTAACTTCCCAAGATGTTTCTCTTTGGTATGAAGAAAAAATTTCCTCAATACTTTATCTCTCACTTTAAATTCTCTTTGTTTTATGCTGGAGGCATACCTGCTTCTCATCAACGTTTGATAGTGTAACGCTTTAACTTGGGTTCGCCTTCTTTTCTCTTCAAACACATCAAGCTCAACCGCTCTGTTTATATCATTAGGCTCTTCAGAATATGTCATAACCCGGTAGGATGGAAAGACTGCCTCGGATGGTACTACAACATCCATCCCGTAAGCTAATGCAAATGCAGATTCTGACGTTATTGTTCGAGGAGTTGTTCGATATGCCCAAAGAACTTCTTCTGGATAATAAGGTCATTTTCCAGCTTTTCCCTCCAAATTTTTCTTCAATCCATCAAGAATTGTTCGATTAGTTACTTCTACTTGTCCATTTTATTGTGGACGAAAAGGAGTTGAGAAACACTACTGTATCCCCCTAGAACTACAAAAACTCTTCAAATATTTGTTATCGAATTGAGGCCCATTATCTATAGTAATTTTCATTGGGACCCAAAAAGCGGAAAAAAATATTTGAAGTAATGAATCTAATCACATATTTGGACTTTGTTCTTGCTAGTGGATCTGCTTCCACCCATTTAGAAAAATAATCTACTACCACTATTATTGTCTGTCTCCCCCTCGGAAGCCATTGGAAGAGGATCCACCAGGTCAATACCCCATCGGTCAAATGACAATGTCTCTGATATGCTTTCAAGGGGAACTCCTGGCTTATGAATTATATTAGCATATCTTTGACATGTATCACATTTTTTTAACCAAATCCTTTGCATCAGATGATACTGTGGGCCAATAATACCCTGCCAAAAATACTCTTCTGATCAATGATTTATACCCACAGTGTGTTGATCCTTCCCCATCATGATTATATCACTTGTGATTCGTTTTTCCCAAACACCGGAGCAAAGGTCTACTAAAATATTTTTTTATACAATACACCCCCCAAAACAATATACCCATGAGATTTAAAGCGTACTTTTTTAGATAATGACTTATCAATTGGTAATTCATCATTCTCTAAAAAAATAATTATATCGTGCCTCTAATCTTTACTTTCGCAGCTAGGTGTTTGGTTGTTTTCATTTATAATCCCAACTATTTGCTCAGAATTTTTACTGATTGATGGATTTTCCAACGTAATAATCCACGAGTATTTCTCAGAATATGAAATAGTAGCCAAAGAATCTGCTACTGAACTTTCCTCTCTTCGAACATGTTCATAGGTTATCTTTTCGAAGCTTAGAGATATATCTTTTAATGCTTTCAAGTATTTTACAAGATGATCCTTCCGAGCCTTGGATTGTCTAGATGAATGATTAATGAGCAGTTGTGAATCACTGATTAACTTAACTTTTTTAGCCCTACAAATTTGCACAAGCCTTAAACCTGCTAAATTTGCTCCATACTCTGCTTCATTATTTGTTGCTTTAAACCCAAATCGAAAGGCTTGAAACATTGTTATTCATTGTGGGAAAACAATTGAATCCCAGCTCTATTTCTGGATGTACTCGGCCCTCTATCCGTTCGAATAAAAATAAGTTACCAAATGAGATCATGATGCAACAATAATAATACCGGCAACAACAGCCGACCAGAACGTTCACCACACGACCCATATACCAAATTAACCAAGAATCTGGAAACATGATAATTGTAAACCAACTTTCGTTAAAAATATAATAGTTTTGAAAAACATTTGGTTGGACATATAATCGTTGTAGACCAACTTTCGTTGGAAGACCTTATAGGTCCAATCATCAAAGTTTTTATGCAAAACAATCGTGTATATATATATTGATGAGGGCGGAATTCGCCGATCCAAGTGATAGGGGTAAAAACGCAATAAATAGTGGTTGACGTAATTATTAGAATAGTCGAAGTCCTTCAGGGACCAATATGCAAAAATAAAACAGTAGAGGGGCCTCATCGATATGTGATGAACGGCCCACTAAGAGCTTAAATGGGTCCTCCTTATTTTAGTATAAAAGGGTGACCCACTTGCCTAAAAAAGGGGTATTGAATATTACTTTCACAAATTCTACTTTATCTCTCTACACTTTCTCTCTCTAGTCACATCTGACTCAAGATCCCAAATATTCTCTGTTGATAATTATTGACTCATCATTGGCGCCGTCTGTGGGAACAGTGATACCGAAAAGGAATCTTTTGTTCTTTGAAAATCACGTTTTTCGGGATGAATAGCGAAGCGGCAATAGAGAGGGACGGTAGAGAAGTCGTCCGAGCCATTTCTGGTTCGGAAGGCACGGGAGTCCCCGGTCGGGAATGGAACGGCGGACGGGATAAGCGGTCGACTTTGATTATGACCCGAAAGCAGCTCCTCGAGGACATTGCTCGGTTAGAAGAGGAACGAGAGCGGGCATTGGGCGAGAAAAGAGCTTGGGAAAGAAAGGGCAAAGAGCCCATCCTGGAGGATCGGGGGGCAGCCGGCCGTGGCAACGATCCGCGAATAGAGGCCCGACCTGTCAGATACTACCGAGACTCTCCCTCGACGACGAGGAGGCCGTCAAGACTCGTCGGAACCCAGAGAACCGTCGGGCTATAACGTCGGATTACCCCTCAGACGACTCGTCGGGCAAAGAATACCTGCGGCGGGAGAGAGTCCAACGAACGCAAAAGAATCGATCCCGACGCCTTCGAGGATCCAGGGCAGATCCCTTGCAGTATAAAAAGGGCAGCACGGACAAGTCGACCCCTGTGTCCTTTGAAAAAGAATAAACGCACGCCGCCAGTCGCGGAGAGCGAGAGATGTTGCCTCCAATCCATTGGCAACCATTGAATAGCCAGAACCATGGATACCGAACCAACAGCCAATTCGTCAGCCCAGGGGCCGAAGGGCTCTATGGAGTTAGGACTGAAGGTCTCGGGGGAGGAGCTTTTGAGCTCGGAGTCAACTGGAGGGCCTCCCCGTTATCCGATGAGATATTAGCGGGACAACTCCCGAGGCGATTCGACATTTCCAAGCTGGAAAAATACGACGGGAAAAAGGACCCGGATAACCACTTGGAGGCCTTCAAAAACTTTATGCTGAGCTTCGATAACGATGACAAGCTCTTATGTAGAGCCTTTTCCATGACTTTCAAAGATAGGGCTTCTAAATGGTACAACCGATTGCCGCAGGGTTGCATCCGGAACTTCGGAGCCTGCTGGGCAATGTTCCGGCAGCACTTCGTGGGAAGTAAGAGTTTCCGCGCCAACGGAGATACTATCATGAATTGTCGACAGAAGTTGGGGGAGAGCCTCAGAGACTATACCAGGCGGTTCATTGACGCGAAAACCGACCTGGACCATTGTGAAGAGAATGTGGCTCTAACTGCGTTTCGTTTGGGCCTGCTCCCGGGACCAATGAAGCAAGCTGTCACGAAAAAGCAAGCGTTCACTTTTTCCGCGCTTTTGGCACAAATAGAGAAGCAGATACTGATCGAAGAAACAGAAGCTTCTGAGTTGGCGGCGCAGATCCAACAGAGTGCACAGGCCTCGGTCGTGATAAAACAGGGTTCCCGACCAGACCACGCCAGATCGGCCCAGCCGGTTAGCACGATACACCCGAGCACACCATTGGTAGCTAAATCTCCGACCCCGTCCGGTCTAAGGCCGAAACAAACTGGGCAGGCGGCTTCTCGACTCATATCCAACAAATGGACCCGACCGTCTTACTTCGCGGACCTCACGGAGTGCGTGTCGTCAATCTACGAAAAAACCAAGAGGAGCGGGATGTACCGAAGACCTTTCCCTATCCCGACGCCTCGGGAGCAAAGGAATAACCGCTATTGTCGTTACCATGAGGACGTCGGCCATGACACGAAGGATTGCATAGCCTTAAAGAAGGAAATACAGATGCTCATCGAGCATGGGAACCTGTTAGAGTATGTCAAGAAGGCCCAACATGCCACGACCTCGAAAGAGGTGGTCATCGTACCAAAACCAGAGACGACCATGGCAATTTCGGAAGTTACCGACCATTTCGACGTTTCAATTGAATACCTCGATCCCGAAGCCAATCGTAATATCATCGGGATCATCGAGGAGGAGGCGGAAGAGAGCATCGGTAGCGTGCGTGGCCTCTGTGAAATGTTTGAGTCATTGATAATCTTCGGGGGAGGATCTACGACGGGAGCCACGCACGCATCCGGGGAAGGGCGAGTTGTCAACCAACCCACTCAGTTGGGAACCCGAACTTGCTTCCAAACCAGAAGTATCTCTTCCCCGATTCTGCACCACGATGATCCAGGGGCCGACCACAACCTTATCGGAGTTGTTGAGGAAGAGGTAGACGAACACGTCGGTAAAGTGCAAGGCCTGTGCGATCTTTTTGAATCCCTGACTATCTTCGGGGGGGATTCGATGGCGGGAATAACGCATTCCTCCAGGAAGAGACACATCGTCAACTTGACCACCCAGCTGGAAGCCAGAACTTGCTTCCAAACCAGAAGCGCCCCCTCGCCAATTTTGCATTTCGATGATGACGACATGAGGGACTTAGCCGGGCCTCACGAGGATGCCATTGTGATTGGGGCAGCGATCGCGGGAGAGGAGGTTCGGCGCATCTTGGTAGATACCGGGAGTTCGGCCAATATCATCTTCGCTTCAACTTTTGCCAAGTTCCGAACACGACCAGTAATTGAGCGATCTGACCGTACCATAGTCGGGTTTACGGGGACGGCAGCCGACGTTGTCGGAGAGTTCGAGGGCGTGGTACAGTTAGGCCGCGGCCCATTTAAAAAGGAAGTCACGGTTTTGTTTGTAGTGGTGGACGTGCCAGCCTCGCACAACGCCATTCTGGGACGATCTTGGATATCGCGCATGCATGCGGTGACTTCTACAATTCATCAGTGTGTGAAGTATGTGGTTGGAAACAACGTTGGAGTAGTACGGAGCAGCCAGAAAGCGGCCCGGGAATGTTACCAAGCTGTGTTAGCACCTAAGAAAGACCAAGAGATGTTTCCAGCTCAAGCATAGCAATTAAGGGGGAACTCCCCAGGTTCGCAGCCGGTGGACGACCCTCGGGAGGCCCCAAGTCTTTTAACGACAGACGAAGATTGTGAGCTGCATCATTTTGCCGCTGGAAAATATCTGCGGGTCGGGGTAAACCTTTTACCAATCCTAAGGGAACAGTTATTGGTCTTACTCCGGGAGAACCTTGACTTATTTGCATGGTGCTCCGGGGACGTTACAGGAGTACCAGAATCCTTTGCGATTCACAAGTTGACCATAAACAGGAATGTCAGACCGATAATTCAGAAACGTCGGGCTTTTTCTCCCGAAAAGGCGGAGGTAATTCTGCGGGAAGTTGAAAGAATGACCAGCGTCGGACATATTGAGGAAGCACAATACCCCTTGTGGATCTCTAACCCCGTTCTTGTCAAAAAGAAAAGCGGGAAATGGAGGATGTGTGTAGATTTTACCGATCTCAATCGGGCGTGCCCGAAGGATCCTTTCCCAATGCCGAGGATCGATCAACTGGTGGACTCGACATCGGGTAACAAGTTACTATCTTTTATGGACGCCTATGCCGGTTACAATCAAATTAAGCTACACCCCGCGGATCAGGAGAATACCACGTTCATCACGGGTCGAGGGCTATACTGCTACAAAGTAATGCCCTTCGGACTGAAGAATGCGGGTGCGACATACCAAAGACTGGTTAACCGAACATTCGAAGATCAGATCGGGAGAAACATGGAGGTTTACATTGATGACATGTTGGTCAAAAGTGGGACCGATGTGGCCCACCTTGCCGACCTCAGAGAAGCTTTTGATAACTTACGAAGGGTAAACCTTAAGCTGAACCCGGAGAAATGTTCTTTTGGGGTCCGGTCAGGGAAGTTCTTGGGATTCCTCGTCAGCGAGAAAGGCATCGAAGCCGACCCTATCCAGCTCCGAGCCCTAGCTGACATGACTCCTCCTCGGAGTGTGAAAGAAGTTCAGATCCTGACCGGGCGATTGGCCGCACTAAATCGTTTCATTTCTCGATCATCTGATAAATGCGCTCCGTTTTTTCAGGTCCTTCGACAGGTGAAAAATTTCGTTTGGACTGATGAGTGTGACAAGGCATTTTTAGGGATCAAAGAGTACCTATCGTCCCCGAACTGCCTCACCAAGCCTACTGCGGGCGAAACCCTTTTCCTCTACATTGCGGTCACGGATTATGCGGTCAGCGCAGCTCTAATCAGCGAATCAGGGCCGGCTCCGACAGCGGTATACTATGTGAGCAAAAGCTTGCTGGACGCCGAAACTCGGTACTTGAAACTGGAAAAAATGGCGCTGGCTCTGGTAACGGCAGCGCGGAAAATGCGCCCATACTTCCAAGCACACCCTATTGTCGTCCGCACATCATTCCCACTGAAATATGTTTTTCAACGACCAGACATGTCCGGGAGAATATCCAAGTGGTCGGTAGAGTTGGGAGATTTCGCCATTGAATTTGAGCCCCGAACAGCAATCAAAGGCCAGGCCTTGGCCGATTTTCTAGTCGAGTTTCACTCCGAACGGCCCGAACAGGAAGCGCCTTCGCAAGAAGCAGCAGAGGGCGAATGGACCGTCCGCACCGATGGAGGAGCCAACGTTAGTGGTTGTGGGGCGGGAGTTCAAATTGTAACTCCCTCGGGTTTGAGCATGCTCCAGGCCATCCGTTTTGGTTTTCACACGTCAAACAATGAAGCTGAATATGAAGCAGCTTTGGCAGGGTTACGATTGGCACAGGTGTGCGGGGCACGACAAGTACGCCTCATAAGCGACTCCCAACTTTTAATAAACCAAGCCTCGGGGAGTGCGGAGGCTCGGAAAGAGCACCTAGTACAGTACTTAGCGGCATTAAGAATTCTGGCCGCTTCTTTCGACAAAATCACATACGAGCATGTCCCACGAAGTGAAAACACGACAGCGGATTCTTTGGCGACAATTTCCTGCTCTACCAGTTATCCATGGGTAATAGAGCAAGAAATCTCGTCCATTGTTAAACGACATGAGTTGGATAACCGACCTGAAATCGCGTGCCAGATCTCTTCGGTTGCAAATTCAGATTGGCGACGGGGTATTATCGCTTTCTTAGCCGAAGGTCGGCTCCCCGACGATGCCGCCTCGGCACGAAAATTGCGCAACAAGGCACGGGGATACGTCCTTTTAGGGGATGTGCTGTACAAAAAATCCTTTAGCCGACCTCTACTTCGATGTTTAGGTGTCAACGAATCCCAAGTAATTTTGTCCGAACTGCACGATGGGGAGGGCGCGGCGCACTGCGGATACAAGGCTCTGATTAGGAGAATTTTTCTCGCAGGATTCTATTGGCCGACCATAACGACAGACGCAAGACTCATAGTGAAAACTTGTGATACGTGTCAAAGGTTTGGGAACGCGATCAACATACCCGCATCTCCCCTAGAATCTATATCCGAAGGATTACCCTTTGACCGATGGAGAATCGACCTCGTCGGGCCGTTACCAATGGCGTCGGGAGGAAGGCAAACGATCGTCGTCGCGGTGGATTACTTCTCCAAATGGGTCGAGGCTGAGCCCCTGTCCGCCACAAAGACCAAGGATATTGTCAAATTCATCTGGGCGAACATTTGTTGCAGATTCGGAGTACCCCAGCGGCTAACTATGGACAACGGGCCACAGTTTGATAGTGCGGAAATGAAGGCATTCTGTACCACTCATAATATCCGACAGTGTTTCTCTGCTCCTTTTCATCCGCAAGCAAATGGCCAGGTCGAAGTCACGAATCGAACCATTCTGGATGGCCTCAGGAAGAATCTCGAGGGAAAAGCCGGAAAATGGCCCGACTACTTGCAAGAAGTGTTATGGGATTACCGAACCACACCCCGCACGGCTACCCAAGAGTCACCTTTCGCCTTAGTGTATGGCATGGACGCGGTCACCCCCGCGGAGTCTATTTTCCCTTCTTTCAGGGTCGGAACTTATCAGGCGGAGACGAATGACGACTGCCGACGGCTAGAGCTCGACCTCATTGAAGAGAAGCGCCAACGCGCCCATTTAAACTCTTTACACTACCAGACTTTAATGAGAAGTCGATACGCAGCCAAAGTCCGCCGTCGGGAGTTCAAGGTCGGTGATAAGGTTCTACGACGTGTTTTCCTCCACACAAAGGACAAAAGCCTCGGAAAGCTGGCGCCAAATTGGGAGGGACCCTATGACATAGTCGAGAAAATCAGGAGCGGGACGTACCGCTTACAGAACCGGCTCGGACACCGCCTAAGGCTACCATGGAATATTGAGCATTTGAAATTATATCTCGAATAGTTTGTAATTTACGATGTATTTCGCATTATTTTCCATTTTTATTCAAGTTTGTAATGGTCGGGGATGCACTCTTTCCTACCTCGGTGGCGCGAGGAGGTTTTAATGAGGCATCAGTCAAAACCCGACCCGCGTTGTTGATAATCAAAAAATCTTTGCCTTCTAAATATTAACTCATTACGACCTTGGACAGCTGACGAGCTGGACGTCGTCCATTTCTATTAATACAAATCGATCTACAGAACCTTCAAAGGGTTTTTCGGTTTTACCGATCTACATTTTGGTTCTCCAGACCCTCTGGACAAACTTTCGATAGTAAGTCGATCTACAGAACCTTCAAAGGGTTTTTCGGTTTTACCGATCTACATTTTGGTTTTCCAGACCCTCTGGACAAACTTTCGATAGTAGATCGATCTACAGAACCTTCAAAGGGTTTTTCGGTTTTACCGATCTACATTTTGGTTTTCCAGACCCTCTGGAGAAACTTTCGATAGTAAATCGATCTACAGAACCTTCAAAGGGTTTTTCGGTTTTACCGATCTACATTTTGGTTTTCCAGACCCTCTGGAGAAACTTTCGATGATAAATCGTTCTGTAGATCCTTCAAAGGGTCTTTCGGTAATAAATCAACCTACCAAACATGAAAATTTACGATTTGCGAAACAGTGTACTCAGCAAATTAAACATCATATAATCACAGGGGGCCCCGTGACCCCCAAAAAAAGCAAGAGTTAAGTGGTGCAACACAAAATACAGAGGGCCCTACGGCCCCCGAAGATTAACAGAATTTTTTCAAAAAAAACAAACAAAAGGGGAACGGAATCACTGGTCCCCATCTTCGTCCGCATCCTCATCATTTTCTTCATCGTCCGCATCATCGGACTCCTCCCATTCAACTCCTTCGGGCCGATCTTTTTCCGGTACATCGAGCCACAGCGATCCCAGGCGAAGGTCCGGGTAACGATTATGGAGTGACAGAACGTATGCGGCTTTGGCGTCTGCAATTTCCTTGTCCGCCCATAGCCTACATCGGTTGATGTAGGCGACGTTTGAGGATTTCAACTTTTGAATCTCCAATGCCAAAGCTGAAGCGCGATCTTCCGCGGCTTTCCTCGCCGTCTCCGAAACACTCACAGCGTCCTCCGCGGTCTTCTGCGCTGTCTCCATTGCCTGTTTTGCTGTCTCCGCGGCCGTCTTCGCTTCGGTAGCAAGTTTTTCAGCTTCGACAGCCCGACCTTCCGCCAACACCCGGGCCTCTTCAGCAGTCTTCACCTGCGCGGCAAGACTGGCAATCTTTGCTTCCGCTAAGGATAACTTCTTACCAAGCTCCTTCGCCCGACGTTCTTTCAAGGCTGCCGGCACCAGCAAGTTGTATAGCGACAGCGCCAGTCCATCAGTGCCCCGAAGAGGAAAAGGGTGCGGGATGCCAAGCATCGTCAGCACCGGGAATTTGGGGCCACTTGACGACGAAGCATCGGGGTTTGCAGCCTCGGGGGGCTCAGTGTCGTCCGGAATTAAGACAACGTCTTCCATAGCAGGATCCCCGCCGTCGCCAACTTGATCCAAGAGGATAGGCCCTGCAGCAACCACATCTGCGCTAACTGCCGCCCGATCCTCTACCACAGCTTTGGCCTTCTTTAACTTAGACCCTCCCGTCTCTGCACGTTTCTTCCTCTTCTGCACCACGGCCGGGTTCTGACTCGCCTCCGGTCATTCTGCCACCGGCACCGCCGCCCTGATCGGGACACTTTCTGCCTCGGTTCCGGCTTCCAGTCCCCCCCGTCGTCCTCTGACTTTGGACGCTTGCTGGGCGCCTTATTGCGTTTGGGCAGGTACAGTATGTACCCGGGACGACCGGTTCGGGCAAACACTTCATCCAGGCTTGGAGGTTCCCGTAGCTGTTCAATGGTAAGAGCCTCGGATGAGCACCGCTAGAGGTTGCTCATGAACAAGTTCTTGTCCATGAAAGTGCGGTGCATGCCCCGACCCCAATTCCTTCGGGCGTAGTTTTTCAGCACCTCGAAAGTGTCCTCCGCGGCTTTCGAATGGTCCTTCTTCACCCCCTGCAACCAGTCCTTTGACACTACACAAAGGGATCGGTACATAAAGGTATATAATATATATATATATATATATATATATATATATATATATATATATATATATATATATATATATATATATACGTAGGAAAAGGTAGTACCATCATGGACCCAGGTCCGCAGCAGTTGCCTCGGGTTCTCCTTGGTATATGGAAGCCCGTTCTCCCAGCACCCGCTCAGGAATACGAACCGGTGTTTCCACCCCTTGTCCCCCTCCAAGAAATCGTTGACAATTTTCCACTTATTGCCAAGAGAGGAATAGAAGAATGGTGACTTCGGGGATTTGGACAGACCCGACATGGCGATGTACTCCTCCATCGGCATAACTCGACCAGAAAGGCGGGAAGCCATGATGCAGGACATCAGGGTATACCACGCGTTTGGCGTCAGCTGCGATGGACAGATTTGAAGAGTGCGGAAATAGAGCGCAATCTCAGGGTCCAAGGGGAAGCGCAAACCCCAGTTGAATAATTCGGTGAACACCACGATCTCTCTGGGTCTGACGTGAACAGGTGTCTCCCCCGGGGTCGGGAATCGAACGTTGACACACTCAGGGATCCCCCAACGGGTCAGCATTTCACCATGATCGGACTCGGGGAAGTAGAGGTACTTCCCTTCGAAGAGAGAAACCACGTCCCGGGTTAGAAGCCAGCTGAAGTACTTGGTGGTAATGACAGCCGCGACCTCGTCGGGCAAGGGGTCATCCTGGGGGTTGGCCGCGTGGCCAGTAGTAGCGATACAGACTCCCGCGGGAGCAACATCAAGTTCTGACTCTCCAGCATCTTGGGTCGGAGCCTGGCTAGAGCTGCGGGCGGCAGCGGCGTCTGTTTCAGACGGTCGGACCCGGGAAGAAGAAGCCTCAGCAGCTTCGCGAGCCATGGCCTTATGAGCCTCTTCCGCCTGCTCGGGTGTTAGCCGCATTTTGGGCAAACCTAAAAAAGTGACCGCAGTGTTAATACCGGTCCGAATCCCCCTAATCGAGGGCGTAAGTTGAACCATTTTGGGACTATTACCTCCTTCCGAGTACTTGGATAGATCGTCTTCTCCCATTGTCAAAAAGGTGGATTTACGGGCACGTCGGGGAGCGGGCGAGTTGACGGAAACTAAAGTCGGATTCCCCGGACAGACAACAAGGGAATGAGAGGAACCGTCGCTGGAGGAAAGGATAATGGGTTCTGGGGACAGGCTAGCCTCGGGGGTTGAAGAAACCGGAAGGTCGGAAACAAGGAAAGCGTCTGCGGGAATCGGGGTGGCAAGAACAGGGTCGTGAGGGAGTGGAGCGGGAACGAAAGGCTTAGAGTTAGACCCCCAAATCAGACCAGCTCGTCGGTATTCTTCTGCTCTATCTCCAATACTAGACCACTCTTCAAAACTCCATTCGGACTTTTTCTTGGTAGGTTTTTTCTGTGAGCGTCCGGGTTTCATACAACAAGAACACCAGAGTAAAGAAGGGTCGGGCGAGCTCTTTCTCTCTCTAGAAACGATCGGACAGCGTTTTCTCTCTCTAAAAAGCCTCTGAGAGACACTAAGGACCTTGGGGTATTTATAGGAAGGGTTGAAAGATCGGGGGATACCAATCGACGAAAACACAGCGGGAAGGCGAAGAGTCTCCCTAGGAGCCTAGTCTGACAGAGAAGTGACCCCTTAGCTAATGACACGTGCCGACCCCCGACTGACAAGGGCTGACGTAAGCAACTCGTCACCAGCGCAGCATCGATTTGGGCCGCCACTACCATGGTCGGTGAGAAGGATAGGCCCATCATAAAAGGCCTAGAATTAAAAGCCCAGCAGAACAGAAAGAAGAGGCGTGGGAAGGCGTCCGAGGAGGTGGCCCCGAACATCGGGAAATCAAAACTGACAGGGCCTGAATTTAAAATGAGGTCGGACGATCGGCGATAGCTCCTTCACAAGTCTCCGCTCCTAAAAGTTCCCGAAGACTGGGGGGCTACTGATGAGGGCGGAATTCGCCGATCCAAGTGATAGGGGTAAAAACGCAATAAATAGTGGTTGACGTAATTATTAGAATAGTCGAAGTCCTTCAGGGACCAATATGCAAAAATAAAACAGTAGAGGGGCCTCATTGATATGTGATGAACGGCCCACTAAGAGCTTAAATGGGTCCTCCTTATTTTAGTATAAAAGGGTGACCCACTTGCCTAAAAAAGGGGTATTGAATATTACTTTCACAAATTCTACTTTATCTCTCTACACTTTCTCTCTCTAGTCACATCTGACTCAAGATCCCAAATATTCTCTGTTGATAATTATTGACTCATCATATATAAATCGGCTTAAAATGACATCTCATTAAAACCTTCTTGTGCCTATCAGGGTAGGAAAGAGTATGCCACCGATGCTTTACACACAAAACAAAATGTATACAATTTCACATTTACTCCAAATACAATTTAAGATGCTCTATATTCCAAGGGTGTTTGAGATTTCTTCCTTTTTTGTCCTTGATCCGATATGTTTCAAGCTTCACCTTCTCAGTTACTTCACAGGGGCCTATCCAAATTTAAACCTAACTTCCCAAGATGTTTGTCTTTGGTGTGACGAAAAAATTTCCTCAAATACTTTATCTCCCACTTTAAATTCTCTTTGCTTTACTCTGGAGGCATACTTGCTTCTCATCAATGTTTGATAGTGTAACGCTTTAACTTGTGCTCGCCTTCTTTTCTTTTTAATCAAATCAAGCTCAATCGCTTTGTTTATATCATTAGGCTCCTGAGAATATGTCATAAACCGATATGATGGAAAGACTGTCTTGGATAGTACTACAATATCCATCATGTAAATCAATGCAAATGGAGACTCTGACGTTTCTGTTTGAGGAGTTGTTCGATATACCTAAAAAACTTATTTTAGATAATTATGACATTTTCCAGCTTTTTCCTCCAAAATTTTCTTCAATCCATCAAGAATTGTTCGATTAGTAACTTCTACTTGCCCATTTTCTTGTGGATGAAAAGGAGATGCTATCGAGCTGAGGCGCATTATCTGTAGTGATTTTCATTGGGACCCCAAAACGGCAACAAATATTTGACGTACTGAATCTGATCACATCTTTGGCCTTTGTTCCTGCTAGTGGCTCTGCTTCCACCCATTTAGAAAAATAATCCACTCCCACTATTATTGTCTGTCTCTCCCTGAAAGCCATTGGAAGAGGACCCACCAGGTCAATACCTCATCGGTCAAATGGCAATGCCTCTAATATGTTTTCAAGGGGAACTCGTGGCTTATGAATTATATAGCATATCTTTGACTTGTGGTAGCGTCAAGCTACAAGATGGAAACAGATGGCTGAAAATTTAGAAAAAGAAGACGAACAATAGAAGATGGATAGTTCTAACCCTAGGTTAGAGTAAAGGAGACTTTAAAGAAAATTAAAATTCTATTCAAAAAAGTCTAAGGCAAAACTAGGGTTTGAGAGCCTTTTATAGAAGTGCTCGAAACCCTAGCCCAAAATTACAGCTTTTTTTCTTATGCAATAAAATAAAGCCCAGCCCAATTTAAAAGCGATTGGAGCTGGTTAAGTATTTTAATAAAATCTAAATAAAATAGGAAAATGCAGAAAATTTACTAAAACAGCAAAACGAGGGTTTAAACGACTAAATTTAGGGCATGGACTTCATCACTTTGTGATGCTTTCGAAAATTATTGGGCTTCTCGACGCGTTTGATTTGAGTGGTCGCATCGCCTAATTCTGATATCTGGGCCCCAAATAAAGCCTGTTTCCGTTTGTCCAAAAGGGCCATATAGTCATGGGCTTGTGCAACTACATCATCCTCCCCTTTTTCGGAAGAATTCGCCCACGAATTCTCAGCTTCATCATCCTCAGCAGCAGCGGTAAATGGCACCAGGTGCTTCACGTTGAAAACGTTATGGGTCTTCATGTGGCTGGGTAGTTTCAACCTGTATGCATTGGGATTAATCTTTTCAATAATTTCAAACGGACCCACCTCCCTTGCAGCCAACTTGTTGTACTCGTGTGCAGGATAGCGATCCCTGGTCAAAACATCCCATACAAAGTCTCCCACTGCAAACTCCACCAGGTGGCGCTTCTTATCTGCGGTAATCTTGTACTTCTGTGTTGTTTCCTCCAGGTGTTTGCGGGTGTTCGCATGGATCTCCCATAGATCAGCAATGGCGTTCTCGACCTTAGCTGGGACCTTATCAAGCGTTGGGAAAGCTAAGTCCATAGGACCCCGTGGGTTATAACCATAGACTACCATGAAGGTACTATACCCAGTACTGCGCTTGTGGTGCCTATTGTAGGCGAACTCAACATGATAAAGACGAGAATCCCATGCTTTCAAGTTCCCAGAGACCTCTGTGCGTAACATGTTGCCTAACGTTCGATTAGTTATCTCGGTTTGGCCGTCTGTCTGTGGGTGATATGCGCTGCTAAAACTCAGCTTCGTGTTTGTGAGGCGCCACAAACTCCTCCAAAAATTCCCCACAAACCGCGCATCGCGATCAGAAACGATATTCAAGGGTAGACCATGTAAGCGGTAGACCTCACGAAAGTATAAATTAGCAACATTCACAGCATCTGTGGTTTTCTTGCAGGCAATGACTGGATACAGAGTGAAGGGTTTGATCTATACCCCCATGCCCCTCGTTGTGTCTCTCTTGTACAATCAGTAATCTCAAACTGACCTCAGGAACACAAAGTAAATTACCTTTGAAGAGGTAACCGTTGCTCACTGCAAAATCTTTTCTCAAACCTGCGCTGACGTCCTCTAGAATAGGACCAAAATATGGATCGATAGCCAGTAGATCCTTCATCATCTCGAATCCCACAACTTCTCCTTCCATATGAATCATCATGATGTGTCGGCTTAATGCGTCAGCTACGCGGTTAACTGTCCCCGAAGTATGCTTAATGGAAAAGGTAAATTGTTGCGTAAATGCTGCCCAACGTGCATGGCGGGAAGAGAGTTTCTCCTGACTTTGCAGATGTTTTAAGGCATCATGATCGGTGTACAGGACAAAGTCATTGTAGGCCAAGTAGGAACTCCAGTGCTTCAAAGCTCGTACAACTGCATAGAACTCCTTGTCATAGGTGCTGTAGTTAAGTTTAGCTCCACTTAACTTTTCGCTCAAATATGCTACAGGACGACCTCGTTGGCTGAGTACAGCGCCAATGCCCAATCCAGACGCATCACAATGCAGTTCAAATCCTGTAGAAAAGTCAGGTAAAACAAGAATCGGTGCAGTGGTCAGTCTTACCTTGATTTCCTCAAACGCTTTAGCTGCTTCAGGGGTCCAGCAGAATGTCTTGCCCTTCATACACTCTGTAATGGGAGCCATAACAGTGCTGAAGTTATGTATGAACCGTCTGTAAAAGGAGACCAATCCGTGAAAAGAGCGGACTTCGGTGATGGAAGTAGGAATATGCCAGTCTCGCACGGCTTCTACTTTCGACTGATCCACTGAAAGCCCATCTTTTGACACAACATACCCCAGGAAGACGACCGAATCTGTCATAAAACAACACTTATCGAGTCCTCCATAAAACTTCTCTCGCCTCAAAACAACCAACACCTCGCGTAAGTAATGGAGATGCAGCTCTTCCGTGGTACTATAAATAAGAATATCATCAAAGTACACAACAAGAAATTTTCCGATGAATGGGCGAAATACCTGGTTCATAACCCGCATGAACGTGCTAGGAGCGTTAGAAAGACCGAATGGCATTACCATCCATTCAAACAGACCTTCTCGGGTCTTGAAGGCTGTTTTCCACTCATCCCCCATACGAATACGAATCTGGTGGTATCCGCTCTTCAAATCCAGCTTCGTAAACACAGTAGCACCATTCAATTGATCCAGTAAATCATCAAGACGAGGAATAGGAAACCGATTCCTGACTGTAATTTTGTTGATAGCCCGGCTATCCACACACATTCTCATTGAGCCATCCTTCTTTGGTGTTAATAGTGCAGGAACCGCACAAGGACTAAGACTCTCCCGGATGTGGCATTTCGTTAACAGTTCCTCCACCTGTCTGCGGAGCTCTTCATGCTCTTTTGGGCTCATCTAATAATGTGGTCGGTTTGGTAGACTAGCACCCGGTACAAGGTCAATCTGGTGTTGGATATCTCTCAATGGAGGAAGACCTGTAGGTAAAGTATCGGGAAAGACAACAGAGAATTCTGCTAAAAACGGCCGAACTCGCTCAAGTATACCAGCAAATGGATCAGTACTAAATTCTTTAACCACCAAAAAATAGACAATCACTGTTTCATGAGCATGTTCTATAAACTCCTTTCGAGCTAGAAAGTTCTTACCCGAATCCTTTGATACTGCAAGGGCAGGTTTTGGAGAAACCTCTCTAGTTGGTGTTAATATGAACCTGACATTATTCCATATAAAACTGTAGCGGTTCCTCCTACCATCATATGTGACACTTTTATCATATTGCTAGGGTCGGCCTAACAACAAGTGACATGCATCCATCCCAATGACATCGCACCAAGCTTTATCCCTATAGTTACCAACAGAGAAAGATACCAGACATCTTCTAGAGATACTTACCTCACTACCTTTCTTTAACCAGGCAAGCTTGTAGGGATTTGGGTGGTCTTCTGTTTTCAGGGCCAGTTTCTGGACAACTTCTTCAGAGATAACATTTTCGCAACTCCCTGAATCAATAACGAATTTGCATACCTTTCCCCCAATAGTACAAGTCGATTGGAAAATATTGTTCCGTAGCCAATCATCCCCATCACTTTTGGCTTTCCGCGTCAAGCAGATACGCCTTAGAACCAATGCCTGACCAATATCTCCTCCTGTAACCTGGTCCTCTAGAACCTCATCAACAACATCCTCTGGTTCTTCATCAAACCGCGGCTCGCCCTCCAGGGAAAAATCAGCAGTGTCAGCGAACAGACCCCTCGGGTGTTGTGGTTGTTGTCGTAATTTTGGACACTGTAAAGCAACGTGCCCTAGTTCATGACAATGGTAGCACCGGACCTGTGAGGAAGTAACTGTGCGACTAGGGTCCTGCAAATTAGAACCTGTGCGCATAGGAGAAGCAGTTGGCACTCCTGGGTTAGGGCTTGGAACCGTCCTTTTGGGGAATGTCAATGGATTTGGTCTGGCAGTGTCTCCTTCATAAGGCCTTCGTGAAAGGGATTTCTCCAGATGCAGTGCGCGCTGATGTGCTTCAGACACATTCACAGGATCGAACATATTCAGCTGGTCCTGAAACTGTTGTCGCATCCCCCCTATATAGCGAGATACTAGCTGAACTGTTGAATCAGTAATATATACACGGTTTTGTAGCGTGAAAAAATCGTTAGTGTACTCGTCAACAGTCTTTGACCCTTGTTTAAGGTTTTGGAACTGCTGATACATTATGCGGTTATAGTTGTAAGGCAAAAACGCAGCCCTCATGTACTTCACAAACTTAGCCCAAGTTGTTATTTTTGTCTTACCGTGCCTTGATCTGGTCTGCTTGAGCTGTTGCCACCAGGATGCAGCTCGGCCTCAGAACTTAGTTGCAGCCAACTGTACCCGCTTTGCATCCGGAACCTCCTTGAAATCAAGAACTTCTTCAACTGAGGCAATCCAATCTAAAAACTCCTCCGGTGCAAGACCCCCTTGGAACTCTGGGAGCTCCAATCTGAATCCAGATTCCCACCGGTTGTTGGCGTTCAGATCAGAATCTCTCGGCGGCGGCTGCTCAAAGACTTGGTCACGACAGTCTTGTGGTGAGTATTGACCCCTAACTTGTTCTCGCCGAGGATCAAACGGATTCTGCTCGCGGTCGATCTCTCTCTCAGATGCCGACGGCTGGTTGCTCGAACCTGGAGCTCGAAAGCCGTTGGTTTGGTTGTTCAACAGCCTGTGTAGTGCTTCTTGTACGTCTCTCAACTGATTTCCCAACGAGTGCATCTGTTCACCAACCTGGGATTGGAATTGACCGAATTCATCACGGTCGACCGATTCAGTGATAGGAATAGTGGACTTCCCCCGAAAAGATCGCTTTGGCGGCATACCGTCGTTACCCACGCCGTAGGAACTCTGAATCTGATACCAATATAGTAGCGTCAAGCTACAAGATGGAAACAGATGGCTGAAAATTCAGAAAAAGAAGACGAACAATAGAAGATGGATAGTTCTAACCCTAGGTTAGAGTAAAGGAGACTTTAAAGAAAATCAAAATTCTATTCAAAAAAGTCTGAGGCAAAACTAGGGTTTGAGAGCCTTTTATAGAAGTGCTCGAAACCCTAGCCCAAAATTACAGCTTTTTTTCTTATGCAATAAAATAAAGTCCAGCCCAATTTCAAAGCGACTGGAGCTGGTTAAGTATTTTAATAAAATCTAAATAAAATAGAAAAATGCAGAAAAGTTACTAAAACAGCAAAACGAGGGTTTAAACGACTAAATTTAGGGCATGGACTTCATCACTTTGTGATGCTTTCGAAAATTATTGGGCTTCTCGACGCATTCGATTTGAGTGGTCGCATCGCCTAATTCTGATATCTTGGCCCCAAATAAAGCCTGTTTCCTTTTTTAAGCTTAGAGATATGTCTTTTATGCTTTCAAGTATTTTACCAGATGATCCTTCCGAGCCTCGGATTGTCCAGATGAATGATTAATGAGTACTTGTGAATCGCTGATTAAATTAAATTTGTTAGCCCCACAAATTTGCACAAGCCTTAACCGTGTTAAAGCTGTTTCATACTCCGCTTTCTTATTTGTTGCTTTAAACCAAATCAAAAGGCCTGAAACATTGCTATTCCTTCTGGCAAAACCAATTGAATTCCAGCTCCATTTCCGGACGTACTCGACCCTCTATCCGTTCGAATTATCCATTTAGCCTCAGAATTATCCTAGTCAACATCCATATCCGATCGATCAGAATGAAACTCCACTAAACAATCTGCTAGAGCTTGAGCTTTATTCGCATTTCTTAGTTTAAATTCGTTATTTAAATCTTCCAACTCAACCGACCATTTTTTCATTCTCCTCGAAATATCACGTATTTGAAGTATATTTTTTAGTGGAAAAGATGTTCGAACTGTAATAGAATGAGCTTGAAAATACGGTCGCATTTTTTAAGCAGCAATTACCAACGCAAGATCCAACTTTTGGAACTTCAGATATCGTTTCTCCGCATCCAACAAGCTCTTGCTTATGTAGTACACTGGCCTTGGGACATTCTCCTCTTCTCGAACTAACACGACACTTATGGCATAATCTGAAACAGCCAAGTAAACGCATAATCTCTCTCCTAAAGAAGGTTTAGTGAGAATTTCCGGGGAAAAAAAATACTTTTTAATCTGATGAAAAACCTCCGAACATTCAGTTGTCCAATTAAAATAATTTGCATGTTTTAATACTTGGAAAAAATGGGCACATTTGTCGACGAACGTGCTATAAATCTATTTAAAGTTGTCAATCTTCTCGTTAATATCTGAACTTCCTTAATATTCCGAGAAGGAGTCATAGATGTAAGAGCCTTCAGTTATACTAGGTCTGCTTTAATCCTCTTTTCACTAACTATGTACCTGAGGAACTTTCTTGAATGGACTCCAAACGTACATTTTTCCGGATTTAATTTTAAATTTACCCTTTTTAAATTAGTAAAGGTTTCCTTTAAATCTGAAAAATGATTCTCATCCTTCGAACTCTTAACCAGTATATCCTCAATGTATACTTCCACATTTCTCCCGATTTGTGATTCGAAGGCCTTATTCACTAGACGCTAATAAGTTTCCCCTGCATTTTTAGACCAAATGACATCAATTTATAACAATATAAACCCTTTCCAGTAATAAATGAAGTACTTTCCTCATTCCTCGGATACATCTTAATCTGATTATACCCTGTATAAGCATCTATAAAAGAAAATAGCCGGTTTCCGGACGTTGAATCCACCAGCTGATCAATCTGTTGGATTGGGAAAGGATCTTTTGGGCAAGCTCTATTCAACTCAGTGAAGTCTACGCACATTCACCATTTTCCATTTTTCTTTTTAACCAAAACTGGATTTGCAGTGCAACCCACTGCGGATAACGAGACTATCGATTGTGTCCAACTCTGGTTAAACGTTCTACCTTTGCTATTATTGTCTCGGATTTCTCATGGAGAAAGGTCATCTTTTCTGAAATATGGGTCTCACATTGTTCTTAACTGACAATTTATGACAAATAATTTCCGGGGGGACACCACAAGTTACATCTTCTGAACACCAAGCGAACAAATCTAACTTTGACGATAAAGATTCAATCAACCTTTTGTTTAACTTTTTAAAATTTTACCTCCTGAGAATATATGAGTTAAGAGATATAAGTTATAGTGTACCAGTCCTAAGAGTCCAAGTTTTCTCATCAGTAGGAATATATATTTTAAGAAGCCTGATTTGCTAATAAATCACAATGATGTCACGAAAATAATCGAATAAAGATTAGTTGTAAGTAAACAAAAGGAACTTGAAGTAGACTTGGTTCATAGTAGGTTAAATAATTTTAATAGTTTTGAGTGGATCGAGATCACCAGGTAAACCATCACCGACAAATGATAGTGAGGATGAAGTACTCAAGCCAAAATAACAACCTTATATGGACAAATAAAAGGTACACGAACCTAGTTGCATACGCTCTATAAGTTGTAAAAAAGTTGAGATGCAAGAACCTAATAGTTATATGAAAGATATAAAGAATTTAAACAGATCGGTGAACCAATGCTATATGGGAAGATATTGAATCTCTTTATAAAAATATGACATTAAAGCTTATTATTTTGCATAAAGAATAGAAAGTAATAGGTTGCAGATTAGTATTCAAGAAAAAACAAGTTTATCCAAAGGTCGAGGCACATAAATTCAAGGCAAGACTGGTCGATAAGGGTTTTACTCAAAAGAAAGTAATCAACTTCAGTGAAATGTTTTCTTCACTTGTAAAAACAGTCTGATTCGGGTTTTGTTAGCAGTAATAGTTTTGTAAGACTTAGAGCTTGAGTAGTTGGATGTGAAGACTACGTTTTTACATGGTGAATTAGAGAAATGAATAAATATGAGACAACTAGAGGGATTTATCAAGCCTAAAAGGAATGACAAGGTTTGTTTATTGAATAATTCATTGTATGGTTTGAAACAGTCACCTAGGAAATGGTATAAGAGATTTGATACATTCATGGTGTCAACATGATTCACAAGGAATCCATATAATAGTTGTGTGTATAATTAAAATATGTTAGAAAATTCTTATGTTTACTTGTTGTTGTATCTGGATGATATGCTCATTCCTTCTTGTAGCATATCACACATTGTGAAGATAAAGAAACAATTTAATGTCGAGTTTGAGATAGATGATTTGGGTAGGGAAAATAATATTATAGGGATGGAGATTATTTGAAACAAAATCGTAGGATTGTTACACTTGCCTTAACGAAGCTACATTGAGGAAGTCTTGTAATGGTTTAACATGTTTGATGCCAAGGCAGTTAGCATCCTCTTTGCCGCTCATTTTAATTTTTCTGTAACATAATCGACTAACGATGATTCCGAGTTAGCAAAATGTTGAAGGTTCCATAATCAAGTGCAGTTGGAAGTGTTGATATGTTATGATGTGCACAATTCCTAATATTTATCACGCGGGAAAGAACACTAACAGGAAGTAAAATTGATACTTCAATATTTTTATAATATTACGAATATTGGTTTGACTTTAAACAAGACTGATGTTGGTGGATCGCTGAACAATATTTCATGATCAATGATTAGTTTTATTTATTCTTGATTTTTATCTTTGACATTATATTTTCTTACTCTAGCTGGGAGTGCGATCAGTTGGAAATCAAAATAGTAAGTTATTGTAGTTTTTTTACAATAGCGATCGAATACATGGCTGTAACAGAGGGAGCTAAAGAGACAATATCATAAAATTATTTCGTGATAGTCAAAGTGTCATACACCTTACAGAGAACTAGATGTACCGAGAGTGTACAAAGCACATAAATTTCATGTATCATTTTATTCGTAGTATAATATCAAAGGAAATATTTGATGTGAAAACAGTGTCTACACACGACTATCAAGCATATATAATAAGCAAGGAAATATCAGTTCAAAAGTTTTAGGAGTAACTAAATTGGACTGATGTTTGAAACATTAAGTGAATGCCATAAGGGAATTTGGTGAGTCATATGAAGATATTGTTGTTTGTTGATAGTGAAAAAAGTATATTTGCCTCAAGAGGAAGATTTGTTAAGAATGGGTCGAATAGTCTTGAGGCTTCAATAATTGGTGATATAAAAGGTCACATTATACCTCGTAATTCTTGTATTCACAGTGTAAATTATGTTCATAATGTACATTATGTATTCATAGTGATGCCTATACTTGTTAATAACTTGGGATATTAGACATGTTATGTCCATTATCTGTAAAGCTATTATATGTTATCTATTTATTTCCTTATAAAAATCTCATAAAGTTGTAAAAAAGAGTAAACCTAAAATATGTAACCTTATTCCATCATAATGAAACACTTTATTCTGATGAAACCCAATTACATACATATTATTATCTTTATTATATTTTGTGTCTAAGATATTTATGATTATCCAGAATCTTGGCAAAATTATCCATAACAAAAAAAGTTAAAAATATTACCGTTTTGTCCCTTAATGTTGTTCAAAGCTACAAAATTGCTAAGACTAAAGTGGCCATCAACGTTTTGAGCAATGATAATGCTTGCCATTAGCACCCTTCAAGTATTCAACATCAATTGACTTGGACACATACAATTTTTTCTAAATAATTTCAACTAAATTAAATTAATATCTAATTTATTTAGTATAATATATATTTAGTATAATATATATTGTAGTATATTTATTTAGTCAAAGATTGAGTTAATATATATTGTAGTATAATATATATGATAATCAATTATAGTCAATAGTCTATGTCAACTTTAGGAAAATAAAGATTCTAGTATTAATTGTTGTAACTGCTACAAAGTAGTATAAAAGGTGAATCAGACAGATAAATAATACATACTTTTTTTGAGAAAGAATATACTTTTGACATGGTATCAGAGCGCAACTGATTTTTCGTAGAGTTTTTTTGGGTGGTGAGGTTTTTCTGAATTTCGAGAGTATTTGGGGATTTTTAGTTTCAGATTTTTCTGAATTTCGAGAGTATTTGGGTATTGAAATATTTTTTTCTTTTGAGAATTTGGGGATTTTCGTTTTATTTCAGATTTTTTTGTTCTCGTGGATCTGTTTTCTTGGTTACATCATGTCACTGGATAAATTCAACCCGTTTCATATTAAATTTACGGGGGAAAATTATTCTGCTTGAGAATTTCAATTTCAATTGTATGTGAAAGGAAAAGAATTATGGGTTCATACTGATGGGAGTGATCCTGCCCCTCTAGATGCCAATGCTTTGTCCAAGTGGGAAATAATAGATGCTAGAATCATGACTTGGATTCTTAGTTCGCTCGAACCTCATCTTGTTCTCACCTTGAAGCCCTATAAAACCGCTGCTGGTATGTGGAATTATCTAAAGACAATTTATAATCAAGACAACTCTGCTAGAAGATTTCAATTGGAGTATGAGTTGGCTAATTACACTCAAGGAAATCTTTCCGTTGAAGCATATTTTTCAGGTTTTCAAAACCTTTGGGTAGATTATTCGGATATAATTTATGCTGATATTCCTGCTTCAGCTCTTTCTGCTATCCAGACAATGCATGCAACCAGCTGACGAGATCAGTTCTTGATGAAGCTACGACCGGATTTTGACATCGCACGGTCTAATCTGATGAATCGTCATCCTGTACCATCTCTGGATGCATATTTGGGTGAACTTCTTCGTGAGGAGCAGTGAATGATAACTCAGGCATCTATTGAACATCAAGCTAGTATCAGTACACCGGTTCCGGTAGCTTATGTAACACAAGTGAGAAATAAAAATAGAGACATGCGTGCCATCCAATGATATAGTTGTAATTCTTTCGGCCACATTGCTCGGGATTGTCCCAAAAAGGTCTGCAACTACTGCAAGAAACAAGGGCACATCATCTCTGCTTGTCCCACTTGACCTGAACGATGACAAGGTACTGCTTATCATGCCTCCACTAGTGCTTGTTCTACTGCATTGCCTACTTCCTCGCCGATTGTCCATGTTCCTTCTCCAACAACAAATCCAAACACACGCACTCCTGAAATGGTTCAACAAATGATAATTTCTGCTTTTTCTGCTTTTGGACTCTCAGGTAATCCAAAACATTATTCCATACCATGGTATTTTGATTCTCGAGCCGCAAACCATATGACAAATACCGTTATTCCTCTGTCTAATGTCAAAAAATATGATGGAGATCTGAAAATTAACACTGCTGATGGTCATTCTGTGCCTATTAGTGCTGTTGGTGATCTTTCTTCCACATTCACTAATGTTTTTGTGTCTCCTGACCTCTCCACAAATCTTATTTCTGTTGGTCAATTGGTCGATAATAATTTTCATGTCACTTTTTCTTCTTCTGGTTGTGTTGTGCAAGATCAAGTGTCAGGAAAGATGATTGCGAATGGTCTTAAAGTGGGACGACTCTTTCCATTATATAAGTCTCCTTCCATTGATATTCCTAGTTTTTCTTTTGCTTGTAATGTTGTTGGTCTTCGAAACCAAATATGGCATAGACGTCTAGGTCGTCCACATTCTGATGTCCTTCGTACTTTGGTTCATTCTGGATTATTAGGCAATAAAATAAGTTCTTCTCATGATCTTTCTTTTGATTGTACATCATGCAAACTTGGTAAAAGTAAGGTTTTACCTTTTCCTCATCGTGCATCTCGTACTTCACAATGTTTTGATGTTATTCATAGTGATGTTTGGGGGATTGCACCGATTGTTTCTCATGCACACTACAAGTATTTTGTTACATTCACTGATGCTTTTAGTCGTTTTACTTGGGTTTACTTCCTTCGGGCTAAAGCTGAAGTTTTTTCAGTTTTTAAACGCTTCCTTGCATATCTTGACACTCAATTTTCTGCCAATATAAAAGTTTTACGATCTGATTCTTGGGGTGAATACATGTCACATAAGTTTCAAAACTTTCTTCAAAATAAAGAGATTCTCTCTCAGCGTTCTTATCCTTCGACACCACAACAAAACAGTGTGGCTGAGAGGAAAAATCACCATCTTCTTGATGTGGTAAGAACTATTTTACTTGAATCATTTGTTCATCCTCGTTTTTGGTGTGAAGCATTTTCTACGGTTGTTTTTTTATTAATCGTTTACCTTCTCCTACGTTAAATCACGTTTCTCCTTTTTATAAGTTATTGGTCATTCTCCTTCATATTCTGATCTTTGTACCTTTGGATGTGTTTGTTTTGTATACCTCCCTACTCATGAACGTCATAAACTTACGACTCAATCTGTAAAATGTGCTTTTCTTGGTTATGTTATTCCTCATAAGGGTTATGTTTGTTATGATCCTCATGCTCATCGTCTTCGGGTGTCTAGGAATGTGATTTTTTTTTGAAAATCAATATTTTTTTCCATCTTATGTTGATCCACCTCCTGCATCTTTATCTCTCATGCCAAGTTTTTCTGATATTCTAAAATCTATAGAAAGATTTAAACCTGTTTTTGTATATCGACGACGTAATCGAGATGAGTCTGGTCCCACTACTGTGATCCCTTCTAATATTGTCTCGACGCCTGATCATGCTCTTGATTCCACAACTCTTCGTCGATCTGCTCGTCCTTCTCGACCCCCCGATAGGTATGGTTTTTCTTCCCCCGTCTCTCTTGTAACTACTTTATCTAGTATTTCAATTCCCACTAGCTACAAACAAGCCATGGAACATGAGTGTTGGAAAAACGCAATACAAGTAGAACTTCAAGCACTTGAGGAGAATCATACATGGGATATTGTTCATTGTCCTCCTACAGTTAAACCAATTGGGAGTAAGTGGGTTTTCTCTGTGAAACTACGTTCTGATGGCTCTTTGGAGCGATATAAAGCCCGTCTTGTAGCTCTGGGTAATAAACAAGAATATGGGATTGATTATGAGGAGACATTTTCTCCTGTTGCCAAAATGACCACCGTTCGAAGCATTTTAGCCATTGCTGCTTCACAATCGTGGTTGTTGCATCAAATGGATGTTAAGAATGCTTTTCTTCATGGAGATCTTCAAAAGGAGATTTACATGAAGCTTCCATCTGGTATGAGTACTTCTTCTCCTCATGATGTCTGTAAGTTAAGGCGTTCTTTGTATGGGCTCAAACAAGCACCTCGAGCTTGGTTTGAAAAGTTTCACCGTACCCTTCTTTCTTTCAGTTTTGCCCAAAGGTAGTATGATTCTTCTTTATTTTTCCACACATCTACATCGGGTATAGTCCTTCTCTTGGTTTATGTGGATGATATTATCATCACTGGTACTGACTGTAGTTTGAATACTGAGCTTCAAAAACAGTTACATGCAACTTTCTATATGAAAGATCTTGGCCAACTTACATAATTCTTAGGACTAGAAGTTCATCGTTGGGCTAATGGTATTTTTTTGAACCAACAAAAGTATATTCAAGATCTTATCACTTTGGCTGGTCTGGAGGATACTTCTTCAGTTGATACTCCCATAAAGGTAAATGTCAAATTTAGGAAAAATGAAGGGAACCTTTTGGATGATCCTACTCTTTATCGGAGCTTGGTTGGGAGTCTTATCTACTTGACAACTACGCGCCCTGATATATCCTATGTTGTTCATCAAGTCAGCCTCGCTATCTTCAAGGCTCGCCTACTCGTGGTTTGTTCTTTCCAGCTGGATCATCTCTTTAACTTGTTTCTTATAGTGATGCTGATTGGGCTGGATGTCCAGATACACGTCGATCTACTACAGGTTGGTGTATGTTTTTAGGCGATGCTCTAATTTCTTGCAGGTGTAGAAACAAGATCGTGTTTCTAAATCCTCTACCGAAGCTGAATATCGTACCATGTCTAGTGCTTGTTCCGAAATTGTATGGTTACACGGTCTTCTTGAGGAGGTTGGATTTCCTCAAACAACTTCTACCCCTCTTCATGCTGATAACACTAGTGCCATTCAAATTGCCACCAATCCTGTTTTTCATGAGCGCACCAAACACATCAAAGTTGATTGTCATTCCATTCGAGATACTTTGGAAAAACGGGTGATATCTCTTCCTCACATCTCTTCTGATCTCCAAGTGGCTGATATTTTCACCAAAGCTATGACTCGTCAGCGACATCAATTTCTTATTGGCAAATTGTTACTGGTTGACTTACCAGCATCAATTTGAAGGAGGGTGTTACAGGAAATAAATTAGATTAATATCTAATTTATTTAGTATAATATATATAAAGTATAATATATATTGTAGTATATTTATTTAGTTAAAGATTGAGTTTATATATATTGTAGTATAATATATATGATAATTAATTATAGTCAATAGTCTAGGTCAACTTTAGGAAAATAAAGATTCTAGTATTAATTGTTGTAACTGCTACAAAGTAGTATAAAAGGTGAACCAGAGAGATAAATAATACATACTTTTTTTGAGAAAGAATATACTTTTGACATAATAGAAATCGAACACCCATATCAAGAATATATGAGAAAAAACTATTTTATTATTCTTGACATGCAAGGGGATTTCACCCGTTTGTAAAATCAAACAATAATTTTTCCTTATATTTCCCACTCCTTTTTATTTTGATTATAATAAAAAGGACTAATATACTCTTACTCATAATGAATAACACTCGAAAAATTTCCTTATATTTTCCACTCCTCTCTATGTGAACTATTAAGATATGTTACCTCTAGTTCTTTGGTGATGAAGATGGAACGATCGTTAATGAAGAGTCACTTTAAACAAAATCAATCTCAGCAATAGCATCATGGGGAAAACAAAGAAATGATCAATGACTAAGGGTTCAGCCTCGACTAGCTTTTCTACGGTGAATAAAAGACTTCACAATTTCTTTAGAATTATCATGAGGAGCGTTAGTTTGAGGGTTATCACTATTTGAACTGTCACATTCTTGACGCCCATGCATAACATGGCTCATACTTCTTTTCTTTTCCATTTTTTAACATAAGAAAACCAAATCATGATAATTAGCAGCAATTAAAGTTAGTAATGATATAACAAAGGTAAATCTTAAGGCTTTCTCCAAGAAGAGACATGAAAACCAGAGTTTGGTTCAAGACTGTAATCGTGATTTGGGCCAAAAATGCGAAAATACAAAATAGTTTATTGATAGATAAAGGTATAAATGATCAGATCCATTACTTCTTTTAATCTAATGGTACATACCATTTTTTAGATCAACGGAGGAGATTAGTTAGGTATGAACGACTAAGATAAAAGAATTTCTAACAAAAAATGTGTAAGTATAAACCAACACATACACGGTCCGACAAAGTGTCAACTATAAATTAAAAAATTCAATAGTTACTTGCATTGAGTCCTTGATTTCTTTGTACATTTTCAGATAAAGGGATGAATTTCAAATTACATTTGGATTCCCAATTTATTCTAATTCAATTAAGCAACAATTTTAAAAGCATCAAACTCTCGGCGAGTCGAATATTATAAGTCAATATGGGTTCTCTATTCCTTTTGATATTTTTAGTCCTTCATACATATATTGAAAGGACTATGGGGCTAATTTATTATACTCGCAGGAAATTCAAAGAAATCTAAAACAATTTGAAGTAAAATGAGAGTTTTTTTTACTTGACAAAACTTCACAATAACTCTAGCATCATACTACCGGTTACTTGTACTTTTTTACCTTCGGTAAAATATAACATTTTTTCCTAAAAGAGGGTTTCAGTCGATGAAAATTTTATAATGAGGCAGGACCATGGTCAGTACGAATTAATCCAAAGACGTCTTCAGGTTTTGTTTGGTTAGAGGAAAATAAACCCAACAACAAATAACAACAATGTATTCCAAAACCCTTAGAAGTCTAACTAAGAGTGACTGAAAATATTATGATGTAATTTTAAGAAGGGCACTCGCCTATAAAAAAATCCTAAGAGAGGAATGACAAGTTAGAATAAAAATGTTTCAAAATAACAATTAAAAAGTTATTCTTTTTTGGTTCTTTCACATGGACTAGAAAAGTCAATAATAAAGGTCAAAATTATCCGGTTCATAAAGTCAGTCCTAACAAGTGTTTAAAGCATATTCGACTAATAACTATAAAATCAGTCGTGGGAATACTTCTATTTATTCGACCATATAAAAAACGAATAAAATATAACAATAACTAACATATCTTATAACCCTTAAAAATACATTCTTATTCAAATTAAAATAAAATTTAGTTTGTTATATATAGAAATAGAATCTTATTAAATTATAAAAAATATATTTTATACCATTATAAATACAACTAAACTCCTAATAAATATTGAAGGAGTTAATTACTAATTATATTATTTGGTATTATATATTTTTATCATATCAAAAGTTCGAATCCCAGCTGTGTTTACCCAAGTGAAACTATACTCACCACTATTTTGGTTATTATATTAATTTTAACTTGCAAATTTCAATTGTCCCATGTATTGCATTTGCAGACGACATCCTAATTTTCACTAATGGTTTACAATCTTCAATCAATAAATTAAGTTATTTTTTAGATTATTACGAGGTGGTCTCATGCCAGTCTATCAATAAAGAGAAGACTAAGATTATCTTGTCCAACAGAGCTCACCAAACCGGAGTCAGTAACCTTGCCATTCAAATTGGTTTTGTTGTTGAAAACTTTCCTTCAATCTATCTAGGTATCATTCTTAATAGCAACAACAAATCTATGAATTTTAATACTATAATGGACAAGATTAATGCAAAAATAAAATACTGGACAACAAATTTCTTTCTTACGGGGGCAGACTCTCTCTTACTTCTTTTGTTCTTATGTCTATTCCTTGTTATTGGATGCAAAATACGTTACTTCCTACCTGTGTTATGAATAGACTTGAAAAGATCTTTAATAAATTCTTGTGGAGATCCAAGTTTAATGAGCCTAATATTCACTGGTCATCCTGGCATAAGCTGTGCAAACCTTTTGCTGAGGGAGGATTAAATATCAGAAGGCTCTCTGATGTTCAAGATACTTTCTCCCAAAAGCTACGGTTCAATTACAGGAAAAACACTAGCCTTTGGTCTAATATAATGCATGATATTTACAATAAAAGAAATCATCATCTTCAAACTAATAATAAAATTTCCGGTTCCCTAGTTTGGAATCGTCTTACATGTATTAAGGTTCAAGCAGAAAGAAATATTATATGGATTCTTGGTAAAGGGGACATGGATTTCTAGAAGGAAGATTGGCACAAATGGAATCCTATCATTGACTGCAATAAAACCAATGACTACAACTGGTTCATTAAGGCCAAAGTCAGTACGTTTTGGAAGAATGAGGATTGGGATATTAACAACAGCAAAGGCCTGCTAACAGAGGATAGAATGAACCAGATAAAGCTCTATAAAATTGACAAAAATAAGGATGATAAATTAATTTGAAAGTTGTCTTCTGATCTCAATTTCAACACAAAGTTAATTTGGAATAGCACAAGACAGGAATCCACCAAGTATGGCTTATTTAAAAAGATTTGGAACTCCATCACACCGAGGAAATCCTTTTTTCTCTTATGGAAGGTCTTTAAAGGTTTTATTCCTATTGACTCTGTTTTGAAAAAATGTTCTCTATCTATTGTTTCTAAATGCCAATTATGTGCTAACTGTGAGAACATCAATCATGTGTTTGTTAACTACACTTTAAGGTAACTATTGGTTCCACAATTGGTTGTACTTCTTTAACTTACAAAAAAAAGAAAGTGAGTTACCTTAAAAGGCTTACTCCATCTAGAGGAAGACTTAAGCTCAATATTGATGCTGCTTGTCTGCATAATGGGAAAGCTAGTGGTGGCATGATTTTTAGAAATTGCAAAGGTGATGTGGTGGAAGGACTGGGCAAAACCTTTGGGGAACTCACTCCTTAACTGCTGAAATCGGAACTCTGCTTGAAGGTTTGCTTCACTGTAAAAAAATGAACTGGTGCAATGTTGATATCAAATCAGATTGCATTTCCCTTATCAACATGTTAGGTGAAGGGAAGTATCCTTAAATTTTCTATTATATTTATCAATCTGTAGACCGTTAATCACTCCTACCATGACCATTAGGTTTATTTCTCGTGTTCAAAATCAGGCTGCTGATTAGACTGCGAAATGGACCTTGTTTAACAAGAATAATATTCAGTTTAATAACACCAATATTCCTAATAACCTTCTAGCTATAGTCTGGGTTACATCAGCTCGCCTGAAAACTAATTAAGCTAATTGCTGCTATTAGTTTCTTTATGTCGGGATGATGGAAGAATTTTGATTCTGAAACCTGAAGCAGTTGCTGGAGTTGGCAATCGCGACTTTCGAAGCATTGATGCAGTTTGAAGTCGATGATTTGGAGTTGCAGTAGTTGTCGGTTCCATGATTTGGAGTTGCAGTAGTTGTCGGTTCCCTGATTTGGAGTTGCAGTAGCTGTTGGTTCGATGATTGCGCTGTTTCGACATTGAATTTCTAATTTAATACTCTCTTTCGAGTTGCAGCTTGGTTCAACTTGTTATGAATGATTATGTGATTCGAAGCTCTGTTACGACGGACTTGCTGATTTTGTTTTGATGAAATCGTGCTGTCGTTAAAGTTTATCTAAATTGTATTTATGGTAGATTAGATCGGAGAAGGTGTTTCTAAATTTTGGATTTAAAAACTTTTTATTGTATTTAACTTTTGAAGCTTTTAGTTTGTAATAGCTCTCTTGTAAGTCCTCTAGTTTGTAAAACAATATGTTTTGGTAATATAATTTTTCCTTAAACAAAATTCAAAATTCAAATTGTAATAATTTTCATAAATACATTTACTTACAGTGGGATTAAGATATCCAAAATCCAGAATATAATTAAATCCAAACCAAAATTTTGAATATTGTCCCGGCCCAAGATCCGGAACCGTAGTATCTCAGCTGTTCAATCTAATTGACCCTTGGAACCAACATAATGAATCTAAATTGACCCCTTAAATGCAACAAATGGCTCCTCCTGTCAACATCGTCTCTTTTCAAATCCATGAATACAATAACATCGGTGCCATTTGTCAACTCTTGCTATATCAACTTCATTTTACAGACTCATTCGACCTATTCTCTTTTCTTAGATCCTAACGCTCTTTCATAACAATGGCGACGACGGGATTACTACCGGCTCTTGGATTGTTCGGGATCTCATCGTCACGATCCCGAGTGAACGTGCGTCCGTCAACGGCGATGACTCTGGGTTCTACTAAAGTATCGACACCAGCAGCCGCTTCGATACTAGATAAGCTTAAAAGAGAGTGTGCTACTCCATTGCCGATTCTCCGCCATGTGGCGGACGCCATGGCTGATGATATGCGAGTTGGTCTCGCCGTTGATGGCGGTTCTGATCTTAAGATGATCTTAAGCTATGTCGATAGTTTGCCTACCGGGTAAGCATTGTATTAGCAGCTTTTGGTTTTACTTGCCGATGTTATTTTGGAATTGTGTTTAATGTAGTAAATCTAGTGATCAAGATAAAAGATCATTTGTGTTTTGAAATTTTAGTGGAAATTGTTTGGTCCTACCAAAGTATACATCTTTAATTGTGGGAAGGACCCGGATATAAGTTAAGAATACATTTCTATTCGCGTAAAAGTTTCGTATATAAGTTAAGAATACATCTCCATTAGTGTAAAAGATCCGTATATAAGTTAAGAATACATGTAAAAGATCCGTATATAAGTGAAGAATATATTTCCATTAGTGTAAAAGATTCGTATATAAGTCAAGAATACATCTCTATTAGTATAAAAGATCCGTATATAAGTCAAAAATACATCTCCATTAGTGTAAAAGATCCGTATATAAGTTAAGAATACATCTCAGTTAGTCTAAAAGATCAGTATATAAGTTAATACATCTCTATAAGTGTGATTTTTTTTTTTGAAATTGACCAAAAAGCAAAGTCCGTGCGGGTCTTTGGACTCAAAGCGGACAATATCACACTACCGTGGAGATTGTGGAGATCGGTTTTTTAACCCAAAATGGACAATATCACATTAGTGTGGAAAGTGTGAAGATCGGTATGTTCTTATGTATATACAAAAGCGGAACATGCAAACCTCATATTCCCTACAGAAATAATCGATTGTATGTCAAGCATTGAAACCTGATTGTTATTGTTCAATGAAATTTGTAAAGGGACGAGCGAGGTTTGTTCTATGCATTGGATCTTGGTGGGACGAATTTTCGAGTACTAAGGGTACAATTAGGAGGTAAAGAGGATCGAGTAATAGCTACTGAGTTTGAGCAAGTAGCGATTCCGGACGAGTTCATGTCTGGAACCACTGAGGTGAGAGATTTGTTAGGTGTAGTTAGCAATGTGTTTATGATGCGGAGAAAAACGATTTGATTTTGCTTTATTACTTGTGATGTTGTTTTTGTAGGAGCTTTTCGATTTCATTGCTTCTGGACTGGCGAAGTTTGCAGGAAATGAAACGGAAAAGTTTCACTTGCCTTGTGGAAGGAAACGAGAGCTTGGGTTTACGTTCTCTTTTCCTGTGAAACAAACGTCTATTGATTCGGGTACCTTGATCAAGTGGACCAAAGGGTTTTCTGTCTCGGGAACGGTTAGTACGACTAAATTATATTCCATTGCCTTGTCTGTTTTGTTCGGTTAAAGGACGGCAGTGATTTAGGAGATGCTTGGATTTGGAACACCTGATAACATATGAACGGATAGGATAATGTAAATGGGGTTTGGATTGGCTAAGCTTAAGATGTGGTGAATCATCTAGTGTATCTAAATTGCTTGGAATCCTTTGCAGGCGGGAAGAGACGTCGTTGCTTGCTTGAATGAAGCTATGGAGAGACAAGGATTAGACATGAGAGTTTCTGCTTTGGTATGAATGCATCTTCATTTGAAAATCATTGATTGAAGAATTCTACATTTAATGTCAAATGACTAATACTTTGTATGCAAGTTAGGTTAACGACACAGTCGCAACATTAGCTGGAGCGAGATACTGGGACAATGATGTCATGGTTGCTGTCATTTTAGGTACTGGGACTAATGCTTGCTATGTGGAAAGGACGGACGCTATTCCAAAAATGCAACATCATATGTCTCCTGGAGGCACGGTATGCACATTAGCGTAAATCTTCTTCGGTTTCTTTTTGTTACGTCTGGATACTTCGGTTCGGGTTCAGTCTGGATCTTTGAAACTTACGTGTGTAAATCAGGGGGAGGGGGTGGGAAATCGGTTGGGGGTCGAATTCGGGTCGGACAAAGATCTGTGGTAACGGATAGTTTGCCGGGCCTGGATCCGACCTAAACTTTAACCACAAGCATGTCAAACCGGGCCCGACCTGGTTCTACCTGATTTTTGTATAAATATTGATTTTTCAAAGTATTTTTATCCTATTTGTACCTGATCCGATTATAACCCATACGGATCATTTTCCGACGTCCGAATATAACCGGTTTGTCCGAATATCCAAACCCGGACCTGACCCAGATTTCAATATGGATGATATATTTTTCTCCAAATTCAGATTCTAGACAAGATCTTTTGTCGGTACCCGATTTTTTCTTTATTGGACAAAACCGGTCAATTTGGTTGGACATGACTTTGCTTCCCCTACTGTATATATTCGACATGAGCTGTTTTTCCGTACATATAGACACAACCTAGAGTCTTACGAGTTGTAGCTTTGTTTCAGATTATAAACACCGAATGGGGAGCATTTTCGAAAGGCCTTCCTTTAAGTGGTTTTGATAGAGACATGGATGCTGCTAGTATTAATCCCGGTGAGCAGGTAAGCTTATACACTCCATGATTATAGTTTGTAAAGGCTGCATATCTAAACTCGCTCTTGTATTTGGATAAACAGATATTCGAGAAGACAATATCTGGCATGTACCTGGGTGAAATTGTTAGGCGGGTATTGCTTGAAATGGCTGAAAATGGTGCATTTGGTAAATCTATACACAGAAAACTCTCTGTGCCTTTCACACTTGGGTAATTACTCAGACATACTTTCTTGCTTCTCAAGAAAAAAAAAAAAAAACCAGACTCTTTGGACATAATAAAACCTGTATTAACTGGTTCGCTTCTTAATCATACACAGGACTCCGGATCTATGTGCCATGCAGAAGGACGACTCGAATGATCTTCAGGCTGTTGGATCAATTCTATATGATGTAGCTGGGGTGAGTCTCACTATCAACTAATAACTCTTTTCGTATATAATAATGTCTGCGATGGTATGTGTATCAGACTATTTTTCCGGAAACTCAAATGAAAATTTATCATACCTTGTAATATGGGAAGTGTAGAATCCAGCAGAGTATATGCTCATTGGAAAAAAGAAGTGGAACCTTTACTACAAAGAACGTGTCGTCTATCTATAGATAATAAGAAAACTGGTAGCTTGATGGCCAATAATGGCTACTCAAGTTCGAACTAACTGTCTAGACACAAACTGGAACGCTACTGTGAAAATAGTACGAGTGTGAATCGAACACGAGCTTAGCTGAGGTCTGACATATGTCTTTTACTCATGGAGCTTAAGGTGTCGTTTGTTGTCCTTAAGGTTTAGGCTCGCAAGTACGAAAGTGAATCTAACACGAGCTTAGGCACAGCTTGTTTGTTTGTTCAAACGTTTTGGGCCTAGTACTAGTTTTATAGCTTTTCGGCTTAAAATCTACTTGTTATAGTATTTTTAGGCAGGCTCGATCAAGCTTTTTCAAATACATAATATAACATTTTTTCGCTTTATATTTCCGGTTTTACACCTCATTTGTTTTCACTCGGATGTATTTATGTCAATTTCTTTTTCCCTGTAAGTCGAGCACCAAGCCACCAATAAGAGTTAATTTAGGCTCTCTAGTAAAACCTCTTTAGCTTGAACGACATATAAATAGGCCAGTCGGCTGATAGTAGGTCATTTCATTCCAATTTCTACTTTGTCCAGGTCGAAACCAACATATCCGCAAGGAAAATCGTGTTAGAGGTCTGCGATACTATAGTGAAGCGAGGCGGGAGCTTAGCCGGAGCCGGAATAGTGGGCATTCTTCAAAAGTTGGAGGCGGACTCTAAAGGCCGCATCTTTGGGAAGAGAACGGTAGTTGCTATGGACGGAGGCTTATACGAACGTTACCCGCAGTATAGAAAATACTTGCAAGATGCTGTAACTGAACTTCTTGGGAAAGAAGTATCGGACAATGTGGTTATCGAACACTCGAAAGATGGTTCTGGAATTGGCGCTGCTCTTTTGGCTGCGGCAAACTCGATGTATGATCACAACTACTAACATAAACAAGCCCCGAAACTTTCGTGTTAGAAACCTATAGATAATAGTGGCATAATATACTTTATATGATGAGTTATTGCATCATTTAAGGTATAATGGTTTAGGTTATAGTCAAGGGAGAGCTTTGAGTGTTTGTGATGTGTACATATAATAAATTACTATTATTATTTGAGGTATATTTTTGAAAACTATTACATTTATTTCTAATTGATTAATAATTAGATAATTTAGTTTTAAGTTTAACAATTAAATCTCTCTATCCATATTTTCAAGTTTTTTTTTTCTAATTTACAATATTTTATCTACTAACAGTTTTTTTTTTAATTTCCAAACGAATATAACTTTTTTTCTATTTTTTTATAGGTTGTTACAATCATGCAATTTTTGTCTATGTTTTGGCTGATGTTTTTAAAATATTGGCCAATCCCAAACGTATTCCACTGCTATTATTAATCATACGACTTTAACAAAGAGATTTACTTTATCAATGTCTAAAGCTAACTTAAAATTAATTTTGTTTACAGCAAAAAAAAGGTGAAAATAATAGAAGTAACATCCAAGGCTTTGAACAGTACACCATCTCTCGACTATCACGTTTGGTGGCAGATAGTCCTTTCATTTTCAAATGTCGTTGACAGTCCTTGGACTATCACGTTTGGATAAAGTTAGTCCTCCAGATCTTCTGATCCATAAGAGGCTACCACCTGTCACCATAGTCCCTAGATTTTTGTATCACCACTAGTCCCTTGAGTTTAGTTATCCGTATTATTCTACATTTTGGGTTTGACATAAACTCAAGGGACTAGTGGTGATACAAAAATCTAGGGACTATTGTGACAGGTGGTAGCCTCTTATGGATCAGAAGATCTGGAGGACTAACTTTATTCAAATGCGATAGTCCAAGGACTGTCGACGGACATTTGAAAGTCAAAAGACTATCTGCCACCAAACCCGATAGTCGAGGGACGATGTACTGTTCAATGCCTAACATCCAAGCTTTGTTGTGTTTTATTATTATTTATTTTTTCAACAAAATAATTGTAAAATATAGATTATATTTAAATACGATTTAAGCAAGTAGATAAACCAAACTTTAAGATTAAATACTTGTTTTCTATTTTCATTTTCGTATATTTATTAAATTTAAAAAAACAAAATTACAATTTAAACAATTAACAAAATCTGGAACGCAATAATCCCGAGGAAGTTCTCATTCCTTTTATGGAAGCTTTTCACTATTACATTCTATAGATTCTGTATTAGAAAGAGGACATTTAAATATTGCCTCAATATGTCAATTTTATAACCATTGTGAAGATGCTAAACAAATTGGATGCAGTTACGCTTTGTAAATCTGGAAGCATTTTGCTGACTTATTCAAAGTTAAAATCGAGAGATTCACGACGATCACTCATGTAATTAGGAATTGGTTCCGGTTCTCCAATAAGAAAGTTCACATTACTCATGTTATCCTTCCGACCATTTGTTGGCTTATTTGGAAAAATCGTAATAGAGCTAAGTTTAAAGAGACTTCATACTCATCTCAGTCTTTTATCAATCGTATTTATCATATAATTGATGGTTTAGATAGATCTAACATGATTAATCCTAAGCATTGGACTAATGCTACTAGTGCATGGATTGAAATAGGTTGTTCATTTTCATCAACTGTAAGAAAAAACATGTATACCTTAAATGGATTGCTCCACTCGCTCGAAGATTCAAAATGAATACTGATGCGTCTTGTATTAGAAATGGAGAATCTAGTGGTGCAATCATAATCAGAAATGGCATAGGTGAAATCATTCATGGATCAAGCAACACGTATGGCAAACTATCTCCTCTAATGGCTGAATCTAGAGCCTTATTATACAGCCTTTTAATGTGCAAAAAGAACAGATGGGTTAGTGATGACATCGAAACCGATTCTTTAATGCTTGTAAATATTTTTGCTGACAGAAAATCCCATTGACATTGTAACCCATTGCTGAAAATTTGTAGAAATCTTATAGCCTCTCTTATGAATATCAAGTATATCTCTAGAGTCCAAAATAAAGCAACCGAATGGTTTTCTAAATAAACCCTGAGATGCAAAAAAGGCAAAGCTTTTTTCAGTTTCAAGCTCCAAACTATCTTTTAGTCATTGCTCTTTTCTAAAGCTTGGGACTGGGCTATATCAATCTTGACATCGACTGATTAGATTTATTACTAGTTGTGAACTTACCGATTCTACAAGTGTTTTGTGAGCAAAATTCATCCGGACTAGTTATAGAGATGCAGGTATATCTATCAAAATTTGCAGGTACTATAGTAACGGAAGACTTTTATTCTATGTAATCACAACTCAGGAGTTGGCCAGCTTCGCGTTGTAGTTCTTCATTTTCACCATATGTAGCTCTCATTCTTATTCAGCTGTTGGATTATTGTTCACGTGTATCTTCTTTCTGCGAAATGATGTTGTTATCAATTGAAACAGGTGGCTTCATGGTTTTCTCTATCTGATTGTTTCAAAAAGGATTTTCGTGGAGTGATGTTGGATTGAAATCAGGATCTTGAGAAGATTTCATTGAGGCTTGGAAAAGAGTTTAGTCCTTTGCAGCTTCTCCCTGTTTTGCTGTTTTTTATTAGTTTGGTGCCATTTTTTGTTTTTGATTTTGGTGCCTTAATTTGGTTTTAAATTTTGAAGCCAAATTGTGGCGCCATTTTTTTTATTTTCTCTCCTACCACCATAAGCCTTTCATATTTATTCTTCATGTTTATTACACTCTTACACCTTCTAACATTTAGTCTGTCTTTTCAAAGCCTTGACAGACCTTTAAAGTTTTGTTTAACCATACTATTTACCGTATTAATATTATGAGTTTAACAATTAATCCTCTAAGAAATCTACATCATCAAATTGGCATAATTTATGGAAATTAATTGGTATTTTGACTTGTTTATTAAAAAACAAAGTAATCAACTACCAAAATATAACAATGAATTCAGATGTAGAAATTAATCACTCTTTTGAATAAGTTATTGATGTATACTCCTACTCTAAAATTAAGATATGAGATCAAACATTCAAATATTTATAATGAAGAGGAAGGTTACAATACTACAATCTCTATGATGAGATATCACTACCAAAATGTTGCCAATAAATGTAAATTATCGTTTAGGGCTAAGAATGATGATCCAAAAGAAATATAAGACCAAAGATCATCTAGCATGAGTCAGAAGCGTCATCATTATCATTATAACAAGATGAAGAATAAGACTCAAACCTTTATATATGACCATGAAAAGAGCAAGGACAACATATCCCGGACCACCCTACATCTCCGCACCAAGTGAACGATATCGGGGAAAGTTAGTCTAACCCAAAAGCAAATATATTTAATCAAACGCATATTCCTAATTACATAAGTACTCAACGTGTACCTTCCCAACGAATCCCTGTTCAAAAAAATGTTAAGATACCTACTTTGTTGGCACAAGGGGCACAATTAAAGTGTCAGCAAGATCGGTTGCGTAACAAGTGCATCAGCTGGTATTCCCTCATATTCCACTAATCTCTCCTAAAATGCCACCAACTTACCAGCAAAGTTATCATATTCCTTCAATATAATTTCAGAAAAACAATTAGAGGTTACCCTTTAAATAAACAATCAAATAATAATAACTAACAACATTATCATCCCCAATAATATATGACTCATCAGGACCCTCAACCGAGACCTTACTATGTAGTACAAAAGAAACAAAAAGTCACTCAAGGCTATCCACCAACAATGCTTCAAAACAATATCTACATCATTCGTCTACGCAATGGCAGTGACATGGTTATGAACAAGCTTGCCTTTTTTAGCATAAGAGAATCAAAACAAAGCAAGTATATTCCTTGGTAATGAAGACCCCGCATAATGAAGAGTCTCTATTGGCTCCAAAAATATTTTACAAAGAGCTTCCACCACCAAAATTCAACAATGACAAAATGGATAAATATAATAGCAAATGAGATCTAGGATACCATATAGCACAATTCAAAAATGAATTGATGTGGTTTGGAATGTATGATAATATGAAGTATAGAGTATTCTTCTTTATATCTAAGGTAGGGATGACAATAGGTTGGGATGGCTGTGCGGGTATTATTAAACTTGTAAACCATTTCGTCTTCATTTTTTTAAACTCGTCGGGTTCGGGTACCCGTTCGGGTAAGAGATTTTTTTCTCACATCCAAACCCGTTGGGTCCGGATACCCATCCACGGGTACCCATTGATTATTTATATATCTACGATGTATGTTCTCGTAATTAATTATCCAATAAAAATTAGTAAAACTAAATATAGTATATAATAATAATAATAATAATAATAATATACCGAATATAAATTCTTAAATTTAGTAAAGAATCTAATGATTTAGTAATAAATTTTTAAATATATTTATTATTTACAAGTCATATTTAATTTAATTTTTAATATATTATTTTAGTATTTTAATATATAAATTTATTTTTAAAAAAATTATAAATTTATTTGATTTAAACCTTTATATTTTTTAAATATGAGCTCATTTAAATAAGTTAAAATATAATAAAGTATAAATAATGATAAAACTATAAAAAAACAAAATAATAAATACATAAACTATATAAAATATAAAACAACTTGAATTACATTGTAATATAATTTTAGAATTCAAAAAATAATAATATATCATGTATTAGTTTTTAATAATAGAATATTTAACGAATGTCATATAGGTCAAGTTTGGGGTTTTTTTGTGGGAAATTTATTAAACCCATAACCCATCACAAATCTGGCTAATAGTAATCTTTCTAACACACAACCCATCAGTGTGAAATTATTAAAACTCATAACTTATCACATCGAGTCGGCTCGGTTCGGGTACGCGCGTATTGGAAAACTTTACCATCTTTACTTCAACTGATGGGCTTTAAATTAGTTTAATATCCTCCCACCAAGATTTATAAAGATTTTCAAAATGTTACGAACAACATTGAGGAATCAACTCATCGATTATAAAGTTATCAAATGAGATGAAGTTTATATCATCCATTGCAAGCAAGATCCTATATAAATCTTAAGAGACTACACAAGAAGATTCATGGAAATGAAGAATGAGTTTTAATATTGACAAAATCTGGTTGAAGTTGCAACATAAAGACTCGATCGGATCTTCTATAAGACATAACTATAAAGGAGAAAGAACTAACATTTGGCAATTTGTTAGCCCAAATGAAATATCAAATCAAATTGGAAGAGACTTTTAGAGTCAGACTGAATGGAAACACTGAAAATCAAAATGTATATCTCCATTACCATCATTTGGCTAATACTAATGAACTCACTTTAGTTAATCAGGTAAACTCCAAGTATAATAATGAAGCTTCAACCTCTATGAACAATAAAAACGAAGCCTTATCTCGACCAAAACATTATGAGCATAATTCAATGGGGAAGAAAAAAGGAAGCAACAATACAAATGGAAAGACATAAACTGCTAATAAATATCCATACACGTAGTTAATAGAGAACTTGAGAATAATTTACGGAAAAAAATTAAAGATGTGATAAAATACCAGCGATCAAAACAAATATTCTTTACAAATGAACATAGATACAAAATAAAATTATGTAAATTTCATAACGACATTGGGAAACACAAGAGACTGTTGAGCTTTAAAATATAAAGTTCAAACTATGATAAATGAGAGAAAACGTTCAAAGTTTTTAAAAAATAAAGTTGAGACATGTTACAGATGATCCTCTAGCAAGGTAAGAATGACAAGTTTCAACCACCGATGATGAACTAAGGGATTCGAATAACGATGTCATTATAAAGAAAGAATAAGAAGAATATTTGGTTCCATATCCAAGTAGACAATTACTTTTTGTAATTGCAATAGGATACTTAATATATTAGATCTCCAAAAATTGAAAGAAGAGACACATAAAGGATTTTAAAGTTTAAAACAAAAGTTATACATTATCTCACTTATATATGAATCAATGCCTAGTTCTAAAAATTTTAGATGATGATCTAAAAAGAGTGAAATTTCCTCATCGGGATGCAATTCTCATCACAATTGAGCTCAAATAAGTAAAGATAAAAAAATGATGATGATAGATAGGTAAAGTTCAGTAAACATTTATGACAAAATGAGAGGAGATCCTGTTCTTATACCATCATACAGAATTTTGAATGGGTTCACTTGGGTAAATGCTAATGTTATGGGAGAATTAACTTTGGATATGGCACTAGAAAGACAAGAGTTTCATGAAGAAGATCTATTGTTTATTCATGATAGTGGACGCACATTCCTCTTATAATATAATTATGGGAAGACGATGGTTATATCAAATACAATTTGAGGTATGAACATTACATCAATGCATTTTCTATGTAATTAATGAGAATGTATGAGTGGTCAAAGAAAATACAAGAAGTTTAAAAATAATGTTATGTTGTATTAATGATAAAGGGCCCCTATTATCTTAGACAATATGGATGACACCAGAGAGGCCACTAGAGAGCCAGGGGAAGATATAGAAAGCATATAAATAGAAGGACATAAAGTCTTAATACTCGACACAGACATTCTTACCAATCTCTGGTACAAATTATTAGATATTTTACAAAGAAACTTATACATGTTTGTTTGGATTGTCCAAGATATAATAAGAGTCCCAACAAAATTCATAATGTGTCACTAACTATCTATAGACAACAAGTTTAATCCAATCAACCAGAAGCGGGGGTCATACTCCTAACATAAAACAAACGTGATAATGAATAAAGTAGATAGGTTTACAATAATAGGCCATATCATGGAATCTCACTATCTAATATGGACAAAAAAATCCAGTTTTATTGAAAAAAGAATAGCAAATGGACAATTTGTGTAGGTTTCACAACACTTAACAAAGTATAGTTGTATGACTCTTTCCTATTCCAAGAATTAATCAATTGGTAGACGTAATGTTAGGGAAAAAGATGCTTTATTTTAAGGATACATATTCGGGATACAATAAAATCTCAATGAATGAAGATGATCTGGAACACACTACATACATAATCGAGAGAGGACTTCATTGTTATTGAATAATGCCCTTCAAACTAAATAAAATAGAAGCAACATATCTGGGACTTGTCAATAAAACTTTTGCAACATATATTGGCCAAAACCTACAACTATCCATTGATAACATGCTAATTACTAACATTCAAGATGAGGATCATTTGGATGACTTGTTCGAAACATTGGAAAACTTAAGAATGGTAAATTTGAATCTTAATCCATAAAGGTGTACATTTGGCGTAAGATGTGAAAAGGTCTTGGGATATATGGTCAATGAGAAGGGCGTAGAGGTAAATCATACTCAACTTCACTACCATGGATCTTCCAATAAATAAAAAGGTTGCAAATATTATTTGACATATTAAAAACACTAACAGATTTATCTCAAGATATTTGGACAAATGTCAACCTTTCTTCCACCTACGAAAGGGAGTAGGGAAGTTGGATTGGATTCCAACTTGTAAAGAAGCTTTCAACAACATCAAAAATTTATTGACTTTTACTAAAACATAACAAATCCGAAACCATGAGAGTCTTTATTTCTTTACTTATAAATCTTGGAATTTGTTGTTAGTATTATATTAATAAAAGAATAATAAAAAGAATTTAAGGCTTTTTATTATGTAAGAAAGTCCTTATTAAATATCAAAACTAAATTTTTAAAATTAGAATAACTTGTCTTAACATTAATAGTTGCAATTATAAATATGTGACATTACTCTTAAGCTTATATGATTATCGTATGAACTTCCTTCCCCTAAGAAATATATTAAAAAAGTAAGATGTATCTGGAATACTAACTAGATGATCATTTGAGTTAGGGGACTATAATATAAAATTTAAATCAAGAACTAAAATTAAGGCTTAAGCTTTCGTATATATCCCCATTATCTTTTAATCATAGAACCTTCAGATGATAAATAAGAATCGTATTGGCAAGTAAGATCTAATGGAAGAAACAGAAACCTATGCACTGACACAAAAGATCAATTAATATCTCATATTGGGAACATTTTAAGATAATCTATAAAATTTGGGTTCTCCACTTCCAACAATGAGGCAAAAATATGAGGATGCAATAACAAGACTTTAACTAGCAAACATTTGTGAATCTAAAAGAGTTAAGATCCTCACAGACTCTCAACTCGTAGTCAACCAGGCTTTAGGCCAAGAAGAATCCAAAAAGGATAATCTCATACAATATATAAAGCAGCTCAAGTGACAAGAATATTTTTGAGAATGTTATTTGTAAACAAGTACGAAGAGAAACAAAACTACATATGTTGATGATTTGGCTTCTTCTACTTGTGCAAACATAACCCTAAGAGTAACTCTCCACGAAAAAACATCCATTACACTACCCAAACATGTTACAAATAACTTTATAATTTTTAAGAGTAATGATAACTGAGGAAGAGAAAAAGGAAGAATATGAAAATTAGAGGACTCCAATTAAAAAATATTTATAAAAGAGAGACACTGAGAAGACAAGACTGAAACTAGACCGATAAAAATGAAAAGAACAAGACATGTGTGGATAACTGATACTATATACAAGAAAAGATCAATAAAATTTTACTAAGATGCCTCGAATCAAACGAGTCAAACTTTGTAGTAAAATAGCTACATACTCCAAGGATATTACTTACCAAAATTATGGAAAATGAAAATAAATGCGTGAAAATATGTGATACCTGCCATCATTTATCAGAATCAATACAAGTCTCGCTCGTGTTACTTGAGATAATTTTAGAGGAAATTTCTTTTGACATATACGGAATTGACATTGTAGGTCCCTTATCAAAAGCTTCAGGGGGAAATCAATTCTTGTTGGTAGCTATAAAATATTTCTCCAAGTCGGTAGAAGCAAAACAAATTGAACAAATCACAACATATAAGGAAATAAATTTTCTCAAATCAAACATGTGTTGTAGATTTGGGATACCGAGAGTTATCACATTAGATAATGTAACTCAATTCCGCAACGAATGGCTAATATGGTTCTGCGAAATGAAAGGTATAAAAAAACTTTTTATCCCTTCTATCCATATGAAAATGGATATTTGAGGTCATTAACATAATAACAGATGGACTAAATTAAAATATCAGAAGGATCAACATGTGGTATCTATGAAGTTTTATGGTTATATAGAACTATACCAAGATCTACAACAACTAAAACAGCCTTTGTTTTGGTTTATGGAATGGAAGCAGTAGTTCCAACCGAAACTGGCATGCATTGACATAAAATGTCAACATATGAGGGATGAAACAACTCTGAGTAAATAATCATATAACTTGATATAGCTGAATAAAAAAAAGTAAGAGCCCACTTAAGATCAGAGTATTGCAAAACCTTGATGAGAAATAGATATAATTCTAAAGTACGTTTTACAAGCTATGATGATACAAAGTAGAACACAAAAGAAGCTAGATAGAGGGATAAACCCTAATTTTATTTAATCCAAAAAATTCCCCAAACAATGTAAAGAAGGTATGTTTATATAAGGTCTCAATTGAAACCCTAAAACTAAAAAAAGAAAATTATTAAAATATCCTAAATTATTAAAAACTCGAAATAAGTTGATAGATGAGCCCAAATTCCCAAAAAAGCCCATATGTCACGATCAAAACCGGTGACTTGCATTCGTGGCGTCGTTTCCTTCGAAACAAGGTGTTGTGGGTCAAAATCACACACCGGAGCTCCAAACTGTCAATTCACCGCATTCTTCGGGTGATCACCAGTCTTCATAAATTCCAGCACTAAACTGTCTGCATCATATGAAGTGGGAGATAAAGTCTTCTAGAGAATATACTTTCCAATAAAAGATAAAAGTCTCAGCAAACTAGGCACAAACCAGAAAGAACCATACGTAATTGAATAAAATTAAATCGGGGAACCTACAGACTTTTATATGAGAAATGAAACCAACTTCGAAAATCTTGGGATATAGAGCATCTGAAGCTCCATAACTCTTCTTAAGCTTCGTATTTATTTCATTATATATTTAATATTTTAAAATTTTATTTGGAATGCACTATTTATTACCATGGTGACATTAGAAGGTTAAAACGAGGCGTCTGTTTTTAATAAAATGTTTTTTCCATTTATGAAGTCTCAGATGGTTGATCATCATAAAATTTCCAAACAATATATGGCTTCATCAAGCAAAGATAAAGAAAAAAATGGTTATAATTCCACAAGTAATACATAAAAATTTAGAAAGTCTCTTCATTTAGGGAGTCCAAGTACCCTTACAATAAAATACAAACAAGCAAATATATATGTGGATGATTTAAAATTAAATTAGTCTTATAACACATCAGGTAGTCATAAACCCTACAAACAAAATAAAAAATAAAGCTTGGCTGATTCTAGATCTAATCCAAAGAAGAAGCTCACGTGTTCTTTCGTAGACAATCTTTGCCTCCAGAACTGATCACTGTGACATGAATAACAAAGCTAGGTAACATAAGTGTTTTCTTCCACAAACAACAATATTTAAGGTATAAAATATAAAACACTAATAATTGAAGAAAAACAAACATATACAAATGAAAAAAATAAAATATAAAACCATAGTAAATACCCAAAACAAACATAAATTTACCCCAATATGTGGGGATTTTGCTTCAATGGATTAGGTATTATGAATAAGAACTCTGAACTAAGAGATGCATATTTGACAACGGAAAATGGATGAACAACAACATTCTCTGAAGAAGATACCACAACTTTGTTACTTATAGGAGCAATATTATATATCTGTTGAGAGGGAGATAATTTAGTCTCTTCAATAGTAGGAGAAGATATAACATCTACAAATGGGACTTCTCCAGTATTAACAATAAAGCAAAGACACTTGATGAAGGGCCTAGTCAAAATGAATGTCAATGATAAAAAAACTAAATTACTCATGATTTAGAGAATGAAAATAATGTTATTCCTTTATTTAACTAAAATAAAAGAATGAATGACATGTATTTACAAGGGCCCATGACATTTATCCATGATAATAGTTGTTACAAATATGACTAAGTTACCCTATAATTTTCTATGATATTTTAGTAATGTTAGATAAGGATAAAAATCACTGTTAGTCCCTCATGTTTACCCCTTGTATCAAACTAGTCCTTCACCTTCACTTCTGTCTCCCACCCATCCCCTTCGTTTAAGAAATTTTCACGATTAATCCCCCCTAAATCTAAATCTTAGTAATTATTTTCTATTCTTGTATATTTAATAAGTAAAACTAAAGTCTAAACCATCAAAAACTTTTATATATTTATTAGTTATATATATAATTTATAAAGACGGAAGTCTATTGTAAATATATTATATATAAATTATTTAAACCATAATTTTATAATAACCAATAAATACAGAAAATTTATAATATAACATTTGGCAATTTAAACAAAAAAGTCAGCTAGATATTTAGCCATAATTTTATTTATAAATAAAATAAAATTCTCAATTTGAGAATCATCTCAATCTTTTAGTATTAAAAGATTATTTTCATTATTTTCACACTTTCTATATTCCTAAATATATTCTCTTCTAACCACATCTTTATTTGATCTTCAACAACCATAACCCCTTTCATATTTATTCTTCAGTTTTTATCACATTTTTGCATCTTCTAGTAGCATTCGACTTGGCTCTCCAAAATCTCTGCCAACCAGTAAAAAGCTTAATGCACCATTTTATACACTGTATTAACATTATAAGCTTAACAATTAACTCGCTGCGGAAACCAATTGGTATTTTAACTTGTTTTTTAGAAAACCAAATAATCAACTAACCAAAAATAACAATGATGAGTTCAGATGTAGATATTGATCACTCTCTTGAAAAAGAGTCACCTAAAGGATCTCCAAAGGCACCACCATTTCTCATGTTTCTATGGCTGCTCCACCTTTTGACGTTGATCAATTAATGAAGGGAGTGAGGGAGAAACAATCTTATTATTTACAGATGATAAAAATAGTATGCACTCCCGTTCTACTCTGTGATTAAGATATAAGATCAACATTCAGAGGATTTTGATGAAGAGGAAGGTGACAATACTACAAGCTCCATAGTCAGATACCACTACCAAAACGTTACCAATAAATGTTATTTTTTTGTTTATGGACAAGAATGATGATCCCAAAAAATATCATACTAAAGATCATCTAGCATGAGTCAGAAGCATCGTCATTGTCGTCACAACAAAAAGAAGAACAAGAATCTAACTTTAGACATGACCATGAGAAGAGCAAGGAGGAATATATCTCGGATTGACCATCCTACAACTCAACACCAGGTGAACGATATGGGGGGAAGTCAGCCTATCCTGAAGCAGATATGTCAAATTCTCAAGAAAATATACCTAATGACCTAAGTACTCAACATGTATCTTCCCAACAGATCCCTCTTAAAAAAAGGTCAAGATACTTATTTTGTCGCCACAAGTGGCACAAAAGAAATTTTAGCAAGCTCGGTTGCACAATAAGTATCTCAATCAGACTTCCTTTTCGTTCAACCAATCCCTCATAAAATACCACCCACTTAACAACAAATTTATCATATTCATCCATCATAATTTCAGAAAAAAAATAGGGTTAACATTTAAATAAAAAACCGACTAATAATAGCCAACAAAAGTATCATCACCAACAATATAAGACTCATCAATACCCTCAACCGAGATCTTACTAGGCAGTGCTAAAGGAATAACAAGTCTCTCAGGACTACCTACCAATAATTCCTAAAAATTCTTATCCTTAATCTTTGGCTACACACTGGCAGAGACATGGTCATCAATAAGCTTCCATTTTAGCATAATAAAATCAAAACAAAACAAGCACATTACTTGATGATGACAATCCCCATAATGAAGAGTATATATTAACTCCATAGATATTTTACAAAGAGCTTCCACCACCAATATTCAACAATCACTAAATGGATAAATATAATGGAAAAAGAGATACAAAATACCATATAGAATAATTCAAAAGTGAATTGATGTAGTTTGGGATGTAAGAAAAAATGAAGTGTAAATCTTCTTCTTTATCTTTAAAGTTTTAACTTAGTTTAACAACCCTATACCAAGACGTATAAAGAGTTTTAATCCTAGGTTTACATTTTGCGTTTTGTATCTTCGTTTATGGCTTTGCATTTTGCACTTAAGCAAAAAAATTGTTATATGCAGGTCGTCTTTCTTGTATTTTCGATATCTGAGGTTATGCATTTTGATTTTGTTATACCCTAAAATATTTTTTTCGTATTTAATCCAATCTAGCTATCTATAACTCCATAAGCCACCACCAAACCTTCCTAAATCTGATTTTATACCTAATTGAAAAATAATTTATAAATAATTTATAAATAAAGGAAAATCGCATTCACAACAGTCGATACATGATAACTAGACTTTCTCTGAAAGATTTTCTTTTTGTATTAATTGAAATAAATAAAATAATAGGTTTTGGAAATTGATAGATATGGTGAGTTAAAATTGAAGTTGGGGTTTGGAAAGAGAAAACTCATTTGGTAAAATAAAATTAGGTTTATATAGTAACTAATTGTATTTTGGTATTAAAAACCCGATAGTATGTAGTAATTGGCAAACTTAGTTGTGTCTTAGGTATCAATAAATAATATTTGTGGTATTAAATAGAAAATATGTTTACTTTTTAGTACTTATTGGTCCTTAATCCTATTTAATATATATATCATATATCAAGTATATTTTATGTTCAATACTCTCCCCTCAAGATGGAGCATAAAGTCAATCATATCTAGCTTGTCAATTAGTTTGTTAAATATTCGGTCATAAACTCTTTTTGTAAGAATATATGTTAGTTGATCTTTAGACTTCATGATTGGAAAATCTATGCATATTTTGTCAATATTTTCTCTGATAAAGAACCAATCTAGTTCAAAATGTTGTATGCGATCAACTTGAATTGGATTATGTACAATCATAATTGTCGCTTTATTGTCACAATGTAGATCCATTACTTTCACAAGTTTAAATCTAAGATCCTTCAATATAATATATCCATAGTAATTCACATATCCATGAGTGATACCCCGAAACTTAGATTATACACTTGATCTAGCAACAACTTTTTTGTTTCTTAGCTCTAAATGTCACCAAATGCTCACATGCAATGTAAAATAGCCTACAATTGACCTTTTGTTTGTCGTATTTCCTTCCCAATCCGGAACAGTGTATCCCATTACGTTCATATTACCATATTTTCGAAATAAAATAGATTTCCTTGAAAATTTCTTCAAATATTTTAGTATTTAAGACCGCATTCATATGTTCTTCACATGGATTATGCTTGAATTTCCGTACGACACTACTATCATATGATATATTTGGTCTAGTATGGGAGAGATAAATTAGTTTTTCCATTAAGAATTTGTACCTTTTTAAATTTACATGGAACTTGGTCGTAAATATTCATAAGTGATCATTTGTTTTAATTGGTGTATTTACTTGTTTGCAATCAAGCATCCTAGTTTCTGAAAGAATATTTATTATATACTTTTATTGAGAATTAAAAATACCTTGACTTGACATTGCAAATTCAATTCATAAAAAATTATTTTAACTTCCCTAAATATTTTATCTCAAATTCTCGTGACAAATAGTTTTTCAGTGCCTCTATTTTTACCGAATCCTTTTCATTAATAATCATATCATCAACATAAACAATAAGAGTAGTAAGCTTGTACGATTTCTGTTTTATAAACAAATTATGATCATAAATACTTTCCCTATATACAAATGTATTCATGTCTTTCATAGATTGTCCATACTATGCTTATGGTGACTATTTTAACTCGTAAAATGGTTTTTTTAGTTTGCATAATTTTACTCCTTCATAATTTGTGACTCGAGGTGGTAACTTCATGTACACTCCTTCTTTTAAGTCTTCATTAAAAAATAAATTATTCACCTCAAACTGTTATTATGGCCAACCATGATTGTTGCAAGAGAAATGAGTACATAAATAACATTGATATTTTCCACTATGATGAAAGTCTCCTCATAATCCACACCATCTATCTGGGTGTACCCTTTGGTAACTAATTTGGGCATACCTATCAAAATTTGCATCTGAATTTATCTTTATAGTAAAGATCTAACCCAACAATACGATATTCGTGATATTTATCAACAAGTTACAAAGTGAAATTATATTGTAATACATCATTTATGGCTTTCATTCATCGTGAATCTGAATAGTTCTTCCTGTAAATAACATATAATATATACATAGGAAAATTGATTCATAGTGCCTGTAAATGACTTAGACAACCTAGTGGAGGATACATAATCATAAATTAGATATTTTGCTTTAAAATTGATGTATGGTTCATAAATAGATTTATGAATACCTTTAAGAGGCTTTTCTGAATGTCTAGGTTGAATATTATTAATAGTGTTAGGATTAGGTACCATCTAACGTTCGTCAGTATGCGGTAAGGCTTCGGTAGAAGATGTTAGAAAGTTGGAGTCATGAGAAAATTGTACAACTTCATCTTGATATCTCTTGTAGTCTGATCATCTCCATTCACATGAAGTTCATCTTTAATATCTGGATCTCTTCTTATAATTTACTTTGCTTCACTCTCATTTTCATCATGAGTTAGGTTACTATGATTATTCAAATTACTTATCAAATCTTATAGTTCTTAAAAAACATATCTCTAATAACTTCAAATTTTCCTTCGCCGTCATTCTATTTCTTCACTTGAAGGGAAGATCCCATAAAATATGTCACTAATTCTCGATAACATCTAAATAGATACACATATTTCTCCTTATAAGATCAGAACAACAATAACCCTTTTTAAAAACTTTTACGGCTTCATTTTTATGATTAAATAGTGAAACCCACATCATACGAGTGCACTCATCAATAAAAATCGCAAAATAATGAGCTCTAGACAATGAGAGAATACGTGTAGACATCATGCATCATAGTGAATAATACTAAAATATTTTGAACTTTTACTAAAACTTGAAAAGTATGTGATACAATGAATTTTAGCAATTTTACGAGTATTACACTTAAACTTTGAAACAATACAATTTAAAAAATAACAATGAATTAAGATGATCTAATCGTCAATGCAGTAATCACACATTATATTTTTCTTATTAGATTCATTAGACTTTATTCAACTAATAAAACCTATAATATCCACTATTAGATAGGTACAAATAGTATAGATTTTCTTTCAAGAAACTTATGAGTAACTATTTCTTGAAAAATATAAAATTGAGGATAAAATCTCACGGTACATGTAAGTGCAACAATGATCCTACTAATAGACAAAATATTATACTTTAGAGCATGAACAATACAAATAATGTTTAATCTTAGAGATTCAGATATGTGAGTGGAAAATTCTTCAATTACAGGAGATGAACTACAATTTACAGTGTATATGAAAGTTTGGGTTAAAAGTGTAATGGATGATAATATGCTGGTATCGTTTACCATGTGATATGATGCACTAGAATCAATTAACCACGTATTGTCAAAATAATTTACAAATAAAATACTATTTTTGGTTTCCATACCTAACTGGACAATATTCACCAAATGAGGACTTATAGTAGTATTTTTTTTACAAGTGTGTTTTTGGTGTCTTTGTAAAATCTTATCATTCTGAATACCCAATAACTTCATAACAATTCTGTTTTTTGCATCTCTTCTCTCCAAAATGGGTACACTCAAAATCAAGGCAGACAAGTCGAGTCTCTTTATAAGAATTTCAGGAACCTTGAGATTGTCTTTTTTAGTTGAGTGTCATAACTAAAGACTCATCTAAATTTGGTCAAGTTCTCAACATCTATTTGTGAACTAATGCCTTTCGTATTATCTTGTAATACTGTTCCAAAGTAAGTGGAGGTTTTTTTCGAATAATTTTATTATGCACTTAATCATTATACTATCCCATCCACATATAAATATATGAACCCTAAAACGTCATATATATTTGTGTAAGATGGAAATTAAACCAATATCTCTTTTTATTATGTTTCATATGTCAATATCGTGAAGTATTCTTATTAATTTATCATAATAAGTCGTAAGAGATTGATCAATTTGTTTTTTCGAGAAACACTTCCTATGTAACTCAAATATTTGAGATTCATCATATGTCTTAGTATACATAGTCTCAAGATAGTCCAAACTTACTTCATAGCTTCTAAACAAACACACTTGTTCATTAGTGTTGTGGAAATTGAATCAGACAACCATCCATTCATCTTATCATTCTATGAGTACCAATTTTTAGACTTTTCAATCCCTTTTGCAGGTTTTATTTTAGTACCAGTAATGTAACCTACATCTTTTAACCATTAATATATATCTTCATGACATTGAGTCAAATTTTGTAATTATTCTCATTCAAGATATTTCTAGTTGGGAATGGTGTATCGATGTGCTTATGAATAATGAGAGAATTATGATTAGAGTTTGATTATACTAATATCGATACGATTGTTATATCATCATTGGAACCCATTAAAATTTCAATTTGAGATTCAAAGCAGAATTTTATTCAATTCAAAATAACTATGATCAATTATCAAACTCTATTTGATACCATCCGGAAAGTAATAAAAGAATAAGAGATTGAGAAGAACTAATTTCATTGTAATTTGATCATTACAATAAAAAAAAATTCTCCGTATATAGTTAAAAAATATACTTAGACGAAAAGTAAGAAATTATATATATATATATATATATATATATATATATATATATATATATGAACATTCACTTTAGTCTTTAGCTCTATTTTCATTTGCAATCACTGTATATGATCTTCAGGATCTAATCTTATGACTAGTAGTAACTCTAGAATTTTTATTGTTTTCGCACATACAGACTTATTTTGGCAATCAAAATCCTATTTGCGCAACTATATTCTTCTTATTATCACAATACATTGTAATCTGGAACTTGAACACAATTGTTTAACAACCAATTTACACGTAATTTATCAACTCGAGTACATTTGTTTTTTCGCAACCAAATTACACGTAATTTTTCTAGTGGAACACATGTGCTTTTTTGCAACCGAATTACACGTAATTATGCAACTAAAATACAATTGCTTTTTATGTACTTATTTCGCAACCAGTGTGCACTAAAAATTCAAAAATATATATTTTATGGATCTAGTTCTGTTCGACTTAAAAATGCAATATCAATAATATTTACGGATATTTATTTGGTACCATGGATTAAAATGTATGATTTTTTTAAATGTATAAAGATATTTTAAACTACGTCATGGGTATTAATGAATGTGAATTCATCAACATATATTTATTGTATTTTATCGAACCTTGTAAGATTATTAATAAATAAGTTTAATATCAAATAGTTATGAAAAAAATTAACCTCTCAATAGTCCACATAAATAAAAGGACCTATAATGAAAAAATAACTTTTCGCTTATATATATATTTGGGTGAAGCTATTTCCTCCATCCTATTTTTTAACGACTATGAACTCTTATATCAACAAACACATGATGAAGCCAAATTAAATCCAAGATATATGATTTAACTTTTAGAATTAAACCCTAAAAAAAACCAAAGATTTAACACCGATAACAACACTCAATCAACCAACAAAGTAATTTAATCTTTTTAGTATGTAACTTAAAAATTCGTGTTAAAAACATATTTTCAAAAATCCCGATTTGTGCAGGTTTTAGCGGCAAACAACTAATTTTGAGACAACAACTGAAACACCTGATTCTGAGATAGCAGCTAGTAATCGGGTGCGTTTTTTTATAAAAAAAAATACCTGATTCCGAGACAACACCTCCAGAATGAGGTGTTTTTATATAAAAAATACACATAATTCTGAGATGCCTTTTCAGAATTAGGTGCATTTTATCTGTTTAAAGTGTTGTTATTTTTTAAAATAACAAATGATTTCTACCTTAAACGAATTCGATAGAGATTGTCGTTGTTTTTCACGATTAGAAGAGAAATCGAGTAGCTGGCTAAAGTTTGTTGTTTTTCAAGATTAGAAGAGAAATCTAAAAAGGAAGCGTCTTTATAGTGGCTAGGCTAGGGTTAGGATTTATGGGGGATTTATGGTGAGAAGCTAATAGTGCTGGTTGGGGTGTGCATAAATTAATAGGGTGGGAGATATTTGAGATGGTGGTAGAAATCGATGGAGTTGCTCGAGAATAGATGAGTTTTGGGACAAAAATACAAAAAATGGTAGATATGTTATTTCCTTTAGGAAGAAAATAACAAGAGGGAGTTTTTTTTTCTTTATGGAGAAAATAAAAAAATTGATGGAAAAATAGCTCCACCCTATATATTTATTTATTCATCCATAATTATTTTAAAAACTTATTAAAAATATGCAGAAATAATTGGTGCCAATCGTTTAGTTGTAAATTCATTTGAGAACATTAAGATACCGATGAAAAAATAACTTCAATCTTTTTACATCAAATTTCCATCTGAATTTGCGCTAACAAGTTGAAATGTTGTTGAAACTTAAAACTGACTTAAAATATTAAATGATAAATATTTAATTTATATATGCACAATACAAATATTTACTTTTATAAATTTGATAACATAAGATTTAGGCTATTAATGATCTAAGATATGGTAAATTATCAAACTATTATCTTACTTTTAAATATGCACAAAAGCTATAGAAATTTAAATAAAAAGATTTTGTTTATAAAATATTACCATAACACCTACATTAATGATAATTGATAAGTTAAGAACGTAATCGTTACTCGATTTTAAATCCTAATTAGCTCGTTAAGTACCGTAATATATAGTTTTCCATTAGAAATGTTCGATTCAATGGATTTATTATCTACCGTGACTAATAGTCTCTCGACGATAAACTATTTGTCACGAAAATGAATAATCAATCTATTAAAAAAATGTGGACGACTGATCAAGTGAGGGATCGAGTTTATCATCTTATATGCTCTAATACTCTTCTTTAAACTTGATCCTAATATAATGAGCATTATATTTCTCATATTTATATATAATGGACATGATATTTCCTACGACCGATATGGACGCATGTTAAACACACCGCTTACGACTTCATATTTATATATAATGAATATGATATTTCCTACAACCGATATGGACGCATGTTAAACACACCACTTACGACTTTTGGCTCTAATACCATGTGAAGAATATATTAATATGAATACTAGTATAATATTGTTCGTTTTGGATAGGCTAGAACATAAAAGACTAGTACGACTTTGTTTTTTAATACTCTTAAAAGCTTTTGTACTTATTTCATTCAACTATCTATTCTAAATTATTTTGAGTCTAAACGACGTGGGATAGTTTATCAAGTGAATCACGAATTTATATTTTAATAAATCCATTTACAAAAATAATTTTATCCAAATAAATGTTTAATCAACTAAATCAAACAATTTTTTAACTGACAAATTATCAGTCACAGAAATAATAAATAGTCAAAACATAATAACCGTTCAAAACCTCTTTACTCAAATATAAAAATTAATTGTAAAAAACGTTCAAAACCTCTTTACTCAGATATAAAATTAATTGTAGGAGAAATAAAAGATTCCTTCGATAAAATTTCTAAGGTACTGTTCAAGTTAATTATATAACACAAATAGGATATCAAAAGAGAATCTCTTATCCAAAATAAAATAAAATAATATTAGGAAACAAAATATTCTTTTTGATCTTTTTTTTTAATATTAATTTATTATACGTTTGTTTTCATTATATAAACACACGTCAAATCCAAATTAGTCACAATCATTTCCATTCCGACCAAAACCAAATTGTTCGATTGAAACATGACCGTGAAGAACACCAGCAGTAGCACATTTGTCGAACAAGAACTGGGTTTGCAGAACGATTGCCGCACAGACCTTGACGATGACGGTCGGGAAAAAAGAACAGGTACAAATTTTGAATCTCGTAACGTTTTTTATTTACATTTTTAGAAATTTAGACCGAAATTTAATATCTGAAATGCAACGTTTCAGGGACATGGTTGACCGCCGGTGCGCACATCATAACGGCAGTGATAGGGTCAGGTGTGCTATCGCTTGCATGGTCGATAGCGCAGTTGGGTTGGGTGGCTGGACCGATTGTGCTGCTAACATTTTCGTTAATCACTTATTCTACTTCGATCATGTTGGCCGATGGCTACAGGGCGCCTGACCCGGTCACTGGAACCAGAAATTATACTTACATGGAAGTTGTCAGGGCTCATTTGGGTAACTCTATGTTTTATTTGTCTTGATTCGTTGGTTGTGTATGTAAGAAAAATTTGAATGAATAAATCAAAGTAAATCATATAACGTATCATTTGGTCTAATGGTAGCCGAATTGGTCGAGTTCGAATCCCTCTACGTAAGCTTAAGTTTTTCGGTTGAACCTGTCAACTTATCTGATTTGAATGATGTTGAGATTGTGTAGGTGGTAGAAAAGTGCAGCTGTGTGGATTTGCTCAATATGTTTATCTGATGGGGACTACGATGGGCTATACTATAACTGCGTCTATAAGCATAGTGTAAGTATGGCTCAAGCTTTATGGACTCATTTTCATCATATATCCTTCAAGTAAACAAACAATACCCTTGTAGTTTTATCTCTCTTTTTTCATGTTCTTGATAAATTTTAGATTTGTTTGTTAGATTAGTATATATAGATATATGGATCTAGTTTAGAAGTGTTGTTAGAAGACGAAATTTGAAGTTTGGAATTAGGGTTTTCGGTAGTTTGGAGGTTTTCGCTTCCGCATCCCAGTTGCACATCCTTTGCACGGGAAAGCTTTGAACAATGACTCTTACGATTTGTAAGTTAAATGGACGTTGGCATCGTGAATGATGATCTCGAAAGGAGTAGTCAAATCGGTGGAGTAGATGAGCTCGTGATTAAAATGTCATGCATTCGATCCCTTCTAGGAATGTCTTTTTGTCTGAATCTGTCAGCTTGTGTGGTTTATTTTACAAACGTTTTTTTTTAAAACCTTTCACCTTGTGTGGTTTATCTTGTCTCAGGCTTTACCTTGTAAAGGAGGGTTTCCATTATATTCATTGTTCCTATATAATTATATTTTTTTCTAATAATTTTTTAAAATTTTGTATTTTTCTAAATCAAATCAAAAACAATTTTCAGTATAACTTTTTGGACTAGACTATATCAAAACCTAGTTTTGTTGATCAAGATTTCCATTTAAAAAAATTCTCGAATATCTAAATTGTCTAAAATACCCTTTGTGTTACAAAATTTGAATAATTTAAAGCTTTTATATCCGGACAAAATTTGAGAATAACAGAGGGTCTGATTGTATTTAATATAATAGAAATGTCTATGAGTTTAGTTTGGCTAAAATATGAATCCAATAATATATCTTGGACGAGCATTTTGGATTCGGGTTTGGTTTTCCGGTCAAATTGGGTTCGATCATGTTGGAGTTTGATCCAACAAAAATAGGTCTCGATTTAGAATGCCCTATTTAATAAAAAAACGTTTGTAAATATTTTGTTAAAGAAGAAGGTTTGTGAGCTTGGAAAAAATTGTAATTCAATCTTTCAATGTTAGTAGATTTTTATTTCATTATACAATCTATAGGAAACAAAATTAGGAGAAAAAAACAATCACTTATTTGGTGCCAAATAGCTTGACCCGACCCAATAGCTGGACCCGTGTAAGTATATCGATTGTCTTACATAATAGATTAAAAATAAAATAAATTTTTGACCGAATCAAATCGGCGTTGGTGATATATATACAGGGCTGTGAAGAGATCAAATTGTTTCCACAAGTACGGCCATGAAGCGAAGTGTCACGTATCAAACTATCCAGCGATGGCAATATTCTGCGCATTTCAGATAGTATTAAGCCAAATCCCGAACTTTCACAAGCTCTCCTGGCTCTCGATTGTTGCGGCTATCATGTCTTTCGGTTATGCTGCCATCGGTATCGGTCTCTCCATTGCCAAAGCTGTTACCGGTACGACATACTAGTTTATATATAGGAGTTCGTCAATTTGTTCGGAAGACTTGTTTGGTCTTACTACATTTTATACGCAATTCAGCTGCTGGACATGCAAGGACATCTCTAACTGGAACGACCGTAGGCGTTGACGTGTCGGCGTCCGAGAAAATATGGAAAATATTCCAAGCCCTTGGCAACATTGCCTTTGCTTATGCCTACTCAACCGTTCTTACCAACATTCAGGTCATAAATTGATACCACCGTGGTGTTTGACATTGGTTTATACATATCGCGTCGCGTATTTATGAGCCGTTGTATAACTTTTGAGGCTCATGGATGACAGGACACCTTAAAATCAAGCCCACCAGAAAACAAAGTCATGAAGAGAGCATCACTAGTTGGTTGCTCGATTACTACTATATTCTACGCGCTTTGTGGCTGTATTGGTTACGCAGCATTCGGCAATGACGCACCTGGAAATTTCCTCACGGGGTTTGGTTTCTACGAACCATATTGGCTTGTCGACATTGGTAATGTCTTCATCGTCGTGCATCTAGTTGCCGCTTACCAGGTAAAACTACTATTTTTCATATAAGCAAATATACGTTTGATCGCTATTAAATTTTATATTTCCTACTGACTTACGTGATATTGTAAGCTTTGGGTTTGAATACCTGCACGATTTTGTTTTTGGTTCACTCCAAAAAAACTCATTTTAGTTAAGATATTATATTTATTTATACATCGTATATTCTTACCAGGTAAAACTACTAATCTTTCGTATAAGCAAATATATATTTGATCGGTCGGTTAAACTTTATATCTCCCACTAAATAATGTGATATTCTAAGCTTTCAGTTTACGTACCTGCACGATTTTGCTTTTGGTTCACTCCAAAAATGTTAGTTAAGATATTATATTCATTTATAGATTGTATATTCTTATCGGGTAAAACTAAAACTACTATCTTTCGTATAAGCAAATATATGTTTAATCTAGCTGTTAGACTTTATATCTCTCACCAACTAATGTGATACTGTATGTTTTGGGTTTGCATAACCCCACAGTTTTGCTTTTGGTTCACTAAAAAAACTCACTTTATTTGAGATATTATATTTATTTATAGATGGTATATTCTTACCAGGTAAAACTATTCTCACCAACTAATATGATACTGTAAGCTATGGGTTTGCATACCCACACAATTTTGTTTTTGGTTCGCCCAAAAAAACATCACTTTAGTTGAGATATTATATTCATTTATATATTGTATATTCTTTTGTGGGATGGAGGACCAAGTTTATTCTTAACTGGTATGAAATTTCGTTCATTTAAATGTTCAGGTATTTGCGCAACCAATATTTCAGTTCGTAGAAAGCAAATGCAGTAAACGCTGGCCTGAAAGCAACTTCATTACAAGCGGACATAACGTGAATCTTCCGTGTCTTGGGGAATTCTATTTCAGCGTCTTTCGTTTGGTTTGGAGAACAGTTTACGTGTTGGTCACGGTATTCGTATCGATGATATTTCCTTTCTTCAACGACTTCGTTGGTCTATTAGGGGCCGTCTCGTTTTATCCGTTGACGGTTTATTTCCCTATCGAAATTTACATTGCTCAGTCGAAAATGAAGAAGTATTCGTTCACCTGGGTTTGGCTCAAGATTATGAGCATGCTATGTTTGATAGTGTCACTTGTTGCAGCTGTTGGATCTGCAAAAGGACTGATACAAAGTGTAAAGATATACAAGCCGTTTCAAAGTGATGAATAGGGTTTTTGGTTATTGTCATTTTGGCTTTTGTAACTTGTGTCGTTTCAAAGTCGAAAACGCTTCGTGCCGGTTGAATTTTATAAACTCGATGTAACGTAAGCGAAAAGAAACTAAAGACGATGGATTTTAATTTATATATTTTTTATACTTCAATATTTTATAGATTCGTTAGTAAATATTCATTCGTTGGATTTTATTTTGTTTTTGTTGAGTGATCTCTTACCATTTTTTACACCTTTTTACCTTATAAAAAATTATGTATAAACTATTTTTTGACATTTTTTTATCCTTTAAAAAATATAATGTATAAATTATTTGGTTAGATTTATGTATAAATCTAACGTTTTTTTTTAGAAAAAGTCTAACATGTTTATCTGTTTTTATCATCAAGCATAAATATTATATTTATTTATTGAGGAATTATTGTTATTTAGAATAAAAAATAGATAAATATGGTACTCAATTTCAAACTCTCTTTAATTCAATATTAAAAATTAGAAGAGAAATGCTAACAAAAATCTAAAATTATTGGTTTTTCTTGTTCTTTCTTCTCTCTCTAATTTTTTTTTTTCGAGAATTAAAACTAAAAAAAGTTAACACTAACACTAATAGTTAAAATGACCTTCTTTGCGTTGAAACCACTTCATCATATATCCTAACACTTAATAACTTATTTGCAAAAATACATATTTAGATCTTAGTTATTAGAAAGGTTTTTCACTGGATGTTTTGTTTGACTATAAATAGTAGTAAATACTATAATTCTTTTACAAAAAGAGTCAAAATTAAAAAATAAATGTTAACAAGTTTAAAAAACGATACATGTCAATCCGACAACGCCATCGTGTCCGCCATGACATGGCACCAAATTCATTGTGTCCGTCATTTGTATGACGGAAAATATCATTTTCCTCAATAGGATGATGGAGACGAACACCACCTGGGTGTCATTGTCGGACGGAATCTAGTTTTTTTATTACCTTCTCAAAATAACAGAAAGATAGAATAGTGTATATCTCTTCCATGTCCGTGTTGGTCCATAGAAAAGATAGGTTTTGCTACCATTGCACATTTTCTATTATGTTAGAGGAGATTTTCTGTTTTCCAACTTTATGAAGTAAATAATAACATAAAATGTAATTAAGTAGACTTCGCGGAGTAGTTTGGCTGCTTTTTTAGCAATTTTCAAAATAAAATAACATAAAATCTTTTATTTTTATTTATTTATAAATTTTGTTTTATTTATTTATATACTTTATAAATATCTCACCTCATTCTTAGTTTTTTCTATTTACAACTCAGTTTTCTCTCTGGGATTCAGTTTCTTTCTTTAACATTTGCGTGAATCTTAGAATACTCATAACAATTTTATCCCTCATATATTTGAGAAGTCATCAACATCGACAAAGTAACATATTTAAGGGTGTTTTTCTAGATCAGCTAGAATTTTGTGAAGACTCACTTTGATTTATCGTAAATGCACCAATTTGTGTGAAAACAATCAAATACTTATATATTTGGATAAAAAGAGAAAAGAAATAGAGAAAGAAAAAATTAGTATTTTGGTAATGATATTTTTTTTGGGTAAATGTGGGTGTATATATATATATATATATATATATGTACAAGGTTACAATCATCTAGAGAGTCATATGATCTCTCAAGTGAGTACAATGCAGGGTAGCAATGCACCTAAAAGAAAAAGACATGTCCAAGAGTGCCTTGATAAAGGTCTAGAGCACTTGCCTCTTTAAAAAACCTTAACCACCCGTTGGGTAAAAACCCGGTCTAAGGAAAAAGAGTACAAGTCTCCAGGCCGGCACTAATAGACTATTACATAGAAAATCCGAAAAGTTGAGTGTATCAATGAAAAATGACTCTAACATGTGAGTCGATAATGCGGATATAATCTAAATAAAATCTTCAAGGTCATGAGAGTGATTCGAATAACGATGGTGTCTTGAGTCACGGTCTCTTCATCAAACACAAGGCGGTTGCGGGCGCGCCAAATCTCGAAAACAGTGGCTTGGAAGGCAAGATTGATGGCGCGGGATCGGTAGGATGTTCCTCGATGCTCCTTCCTAATCCATTTATGTGCACTATCAAGCGTTGTCATTTCTCGAGTAATCCCCAGCCATGATCGGATACGACTCTAGATTTCCTTAGTGAACCTGCAAGCAAAGAAAAGATAGGCACCAGACTCATCTGAGTGCCTGCAAAATGGGCAGCTGATGTTAGGCAAGTCCATGTAGTGGGGAGTGTCTTTCGTGGCAAGGCGACGATTGAAGGCTAGCCAAACGGCCAAAGAAAACTTAGGTGGGATGAATCTCTTCCATAACTTTGATAGATTTGGGCATGCCTCACCTTTTGTTCTCATGGCTTCGTAGACACGTCTAGTAATTAGCTTTCCACCCAAAGTACATCTTTCAAGACCCAGAATGGCACTATCTCGACCCCTAAATATCTGTATCCAAGAGTCTCTAATATCAAGAAGCTTCCGAACAAGATGACTGTCTCTATCTCGTCTTTGGTAGTCCCATATAGTTTGTCCTCGAAGATAATACCCATGCACCCATTTTATCCATAACGACTCAGAGTCAGAATGTAATAACCAAATCGAACGGGTAAGAAGGACACGATTCCAAACTCTGATATCCATAAGGCCAAGTCTTCCTTCATCTTTGGGTTTACAGATTTTGTCCCAAGCAATCCGAGCAGGTCTACCCCCCAGAAGAACTTAAGGCAGAGCGAGCGGATGGTGTTAAGCACCGCCGAGTGCAAAGGAAAAGCGCGGAACCAAAATGATTCGACCCCTTGAAGCACGAAGGTGATCAATTGAAGTTTTCCCGCGTAGGAAAGTTTCATATGTTCCCATTTTTTAATGTAACTCAAGATAGCCTCTGTCAAAAGGGAAAAATCAGTAACTGAGACGGTCATAGGAGTGAGAGGTATCCCCAAGTAACGTACAGGGTAAGTGCCAACTTCAAATCTGACTTTTTCCATGATCCGATCATAAACAATCCCTTTAACCCCGGCTAGGTATATTTTGGATTTAGAAGGATTCAGTGATAGTCCCGAAACATATTCCAAATCGCTCAAGCATTCCATAAAGATGTTAACTGATGCCTCATCTCCTTTTGAAAGTAACATCAAATCGTTAGCAAAAGCGAGGTGGGTAGTGTGAGTGCGGGCGCATTTCGGATAGAATTTAAAACTCGGTTCGCTCGATTTCTTCTTTAACAAACGAGACAGATATTCGAGGCAAATGATGAATAAAGTAAGGGACATGGGATCACCTTGCCTTAAGCCCCGCTGCCCACAGAAGAAACCATGAATCTCGCCGTTGATAGAAACCGAGAAGGACGCTGTAGTGATACAAGCAAGAATCCAGCCCACAAACTTTGGAGGAAACCCGATACCATGGAGAATATCCGATAGGAAGTCCCATGAGACTGTGTCAAATGCTTTGCGAAGATCCACCATGAGCATACATCGCGGAGAAACTCTTGCACGGTTCGAACCTCTAACCAACTCTTGGGCAAGGAAAACATTATCAACAAGATTTCAACCACTCACGAAAGCACCTTGTCCTTTATCAATGAGATTCGGAAGTAAATTGGTCATTTGGTTAGCCAAAATTTTGGTAATCACTTTGTAAGTAACATTTGTGAGCCCAATTGGCCTAAAGTCACCCAGCTTAGGATCGTTGTCTTTCTTCGGAATAAGGGAAAGGATGGTGTGATTTGTTGCACGGAGGAGTCTACCAGTATCAAAAAAACTCACGAACACAATCAACCAAATCTGTTCCCACAAGTTCCTAATTCTTTTTTAAGAAAGTCGAGGTGTAGTCGTCCGGTCCCGGAGCCTTGTCATTCCCGATATCAAAGAGGACATTACAGATTTCATCAACTTCAACAGGTTTGAGAAGCTGCTCATAATGTTGATCACCAACGAGGGATCCGTGACTCATGACCGTCGGATCAATGGGGGAGCTTGGCCGAGATGAGCCAAAGAGGTGCGTGTAGAAATCTACAAGGAGGGAGGCAACTTCTGTAGGGGATGTGGTGTCGGTGCCATCATCTCGGACGATGTAGGAAATGTTCTTTCTTGCATTATCTCGTTTAATTAAGCTCTGAAAGTATTTCGTACCTATGTCGCCGTCAACTAAATGGGTGGTCCTCATACGTTGTTGAAGAAAGCTCTTTTTTGCATTAAAAAGTGAGGGGTACCGTTAATTTTTTAAATATGGAACCGAATTTCAAAACTATTAAAGTGAGAAATAAGAAAAAAACTAGATATATAGATTACTTTATTGATATGGAAAATAGAAACGTGATTTTAAAAAGATTTAAAGTTCCATGGGAAAAGATAATTTTTAGTTTGGTTGTTGGACTTTTTGTTTTAAGTGGATGTAAATTTGATGTGATTTTTTAACATAAAAGATAACAAAAATGAATCATAAGATATTAACGTTTTAATTTTATTTTATTTTTGAGAAAATACGTATTTTGTGATGATTTTTTATTTTTATATTATATATATATAGATTAAATTTAAAAATAATTTATTTAAATTTTGAAAAAATAGTAAAAAAACAAGATATAAGTTTTTTTAGTTACAACAAATAGAATTTTTTCTATGTACAAAGAAATATATAATTTTATTTTGGGTTATTTCCATTATAATACCAAAATAATTCAATAATTTCTTTTTGTCCACTCCTGCCTATTTCAATAAAAGTTCATTCAACCATTTTAATACCAAATATTTTGAAAATATCTAACTTACCATTCTCTAACAAATAACAACAAAAATAAGTTTTTCTTTTTTTAAAGCTCATATATTTTGATTTATAATTCCAAAAATAAACCCGAAATCACCGTTGTGTTTTAATTCTATTAATACTGCTATTAAAACTACTAATTAGCAGTTTTAAATTTTTAACAGTTCTAACTTTATTTTTTAGAAGTTTTAATTTTTTTTCCAAAACATATCATATAGACCACTTGTAAATATAAAAACAATGGTGGTTTCGGTTTTATTTTTGGAATTATAAATCAAAAGATACGAATTTTAGAAAAAAAGGAAAAAAAAAATATTTTTTTGTTACAAGTTACTAGATAATATTATAAAAAAAATATTATAGTATTTTTTAGATGTACCAAATTTGGATAATCATCTTGTTTGGTATCAAATGTTGATTTAGAACAAATTTTGGCACTTATATGAAAGTCTATTTTATGTAATGTATAATGTACAAAGTACAACCTTATATATAGATCAAGATAAGCATGAACGATTAAATACTTTATTTTACAATTAAGTTAATAATTAATATATTATAAAGAACAAAATTAAGTATATTTATTATACAATTAATTGTGTTTGACTATTGAACAATAATAAATATAGTCTAAATAAACTAATTTAGTAGCCCTGTGATTCAGTTTCCTTTCATTTATTGTCTAAAATTTCAAAATCATCTTTGTGGATTTTTGTACCTGAAAAAATCTAAAAAATTTGTCCGTACTTTTTGTTAGTAAAATTACCTGGTGGATTAAAGTCAATTTGAAAAGTGTTTGTCCAAATAATATTTCGAGTTTATTTGATTTATTTTATCCAAATAATCATTCGATTTTATTTTCATTCATTTTCTATAATAATCTTTCCATTTTTAATTTCATTTTTATATTTTAATTCAATATTTTAAATTTTATTTTAATTTTAATTTTTAATTTTTTTTAATTCTTCTAAAAACAAAAACTCTTAAATTTGCACTCTTAAAAAAAGGTAGAGTACAAATAGGTGGAATATCTTAAAGAATTATAAGCGTCTTCGATTCACATATGCTTTTGCTCACTAGGTTGCCTTGTTTTTCGGTAGAAGCACCAACTGAAGAGCATTTAAGCGGTTCTGGTGTATTTATCACCTCATTAGTAGTTCACCTCATTAGTAGTTCACCTCATTAGTACTCTGACTTGTCGAGACCATGCTCTTTCCAACAATATAAACTTCCGTCGTATATTCAATATTGGTATCATTGACATATTTGTCAATGTATACGATAAAGCATGAGTGTTTGTTTTTAATTAAGTGACCCATATTTGTGCATAGCTCTTCTCAACTGTGCTCTCGTTAATCCAACCTGATGCATGAAATAGATTACTTTCTCACATATCTACAAATATATTACAAACTTTCTCATAAAATTCATCGGTAATGTCAAAATGATCGTAAGGTAAGTTTGACAAAGCTTTCTTGAGCTTCCATGTCACATACAGTGGCGGGTCCATGACTAAAATTTAAGGTATGCCAAAAATATTTTAGAAAAAAATTCAATAAAAACTAAATATTTGAGTACGGGGTAATAAAAATATGTAAATATTTCAGTTACAACTCAAAATGAAAATATATTATAGTCCAAGCTTCTTCGTAAGAAAATAGTTGGCAATTAAATTTATTAAAAAGTTTCTATAACTTTTACAAGTGAAATGGTAAATATATACGTTTAAGGTTTAAAAATATTTTGTGAGATATTCAACTTCTAAATCAAAGTTGGACTTATTCAACGACATCGCTTCAACTCTTTTAAAGGCAAATAAGACATCGAGAATTGTTTTAAGATATATTTATGCAGCTTCTAGCTTTGAGATATCACCCGAGTATTCTCGAAGTTTTACTTCTTCCTCTTTTGTTAGAGCCATCCTTATCAGGGTTTGTAAAAGTTCATGACCTAATTTTTTAAGATTGCGTGATTTATCAAACAAACATTACTTTCAACATGACAAAACTTATAGAATTAAAAATCTAAAGAGTTTGCTAATATACTAAACATTTAAGCGAATAAAATATATAATTGTCCTCTCAATACTTCACAAATATTTGTTTAGCCGGAGTGTGAACTAGTTATGAAACATTATATACAACCACTAGTAGTTGAACTAATTATGGAACAACGAAATTTATAAGACATGGGTACAAATTTTTTGGGTTACTAGTTGTTGGTGGCTAACCTTTGAATATATCAAGTGGTGTACAAGAACAGAGGAATAATGGGGTAGAATAAGATTTTTGGCAAGTAAATTTGAAAGCTTAAGATCACCATGAGAGTTTTGATACGTAGAAATATTTGTAAGACTGTTGTAGCACATAATGAACTCAATTGGCTTTGCTATATTTCATTACTACAAAAATTTCTTGATTAAATCCAACATTATGATTTATTGGGATAATCATAAGTCATTCGTGGGTCATTAACTGTAAGCATTTTAGTTTACTATTAAGACTCTTACATTCTCAATTTTGTGGGTACTTATAGTGCAATATAATTTACCATATAAGCTTAAGAAACTATCAGTATTTAAGCTTGTAAATCAATCAAATCTATTTTAATTAATGCTAAAATAGTAAAAAATAAAAATAATCTAAGTGAATATGAAGCCGAATCACTAACAATTTATACTTTTGGAGAATAAGAGAAAAATAAAACCATTTGGGTATCTAATAGGTACGGAACTCATGACTTTAAGTATATTAGTGAAGAAATTTACCATTTTTATTTAAGGTTGTCATGGGCATACCGATATTCCCTCTGAATCTGCCCATAGTCACATATTGAAACTAGAATGAAATTATATTGGTAACTCCATTATTAAATCAAGATATAGTAAATTTCAGAAATGTACATTAGATGGTGTACAGCCACGGATCGTCTCCAAACAAATGAGAGAGAGTAGTGTTATCTTCCCTACCAAATTCCTACAATCCTTCTTAAAGATTCACCCACCATTGTAAACGAAGATCTGAGTGATAACGTTAACAAGATCAATCAGTGGCGTCTACAAACGGTCACTAGTAGCGGCAGAGGCGTTAGAGAGAAATCATCAGTCATTCATGGGACCTAATCTCTAGAAAAATGTAATGTTGAATAATAGTAGCAAGTTGTTCGAGGAGTTTTTTCTTCTCTCTCTCATAAACTTTAAGGGTAAATGTTAAAATATCAGTATAGATAACTTAAGCATAGATTATTTCATTTCTTGCACGAAAATTGAAGATTAGATTTAATTATAATGACACGTCGATATATGCAGCTTTCTTTTATTTTATATATTATATGATTTTGATTTATATATAGAGATTATGGAGAAAAAAAGCAGAGTAAGAGCTGAACTTTGTTTTTCTTCCTAAAAAAGAGCATTAAAAATTTAACACATTTTGTTTTTTTGAAAATAAATAAAAGAAATACGGATAATCTAACAGCTCTTCATCGATTTAAATCCAATTTAGAATTATTCGTTATTAAATTCTAACACTCTTTTTTAAGTTGGTGAGTGGATATCTTACACTTTTAACTTGTGAACCATGAGAATAAACAACTGTTTTTCCAACGGGGTAATGTGACTCTCAGATATGTTCTATTGAAGTGAGTTATCTAGTTTTGTTATAATAACTTATGTTTCCTACTCAGAGCGTGACCTTCTTTTTTGCTTAATGGGTTAGAAGTTTGTGTTTAATGTGAGTTTGTGGCATATTAACTCGATTAGGACTTCAAGGATGTTTTTAGTATTTTAGGCAAACATATCTAGGTTATGTCATAGAAAGTTGAGCACTTCGAACCTTTATGTGTATCATGATGTTATCAAACTCCTCCACTGGTTTGGTAATTTTAAGGGGGTCTACTAGATCGTCTGTGGTATCTAGTTAGACCGGGTCACATGTCAACCACTATTTGTTTATGGATATAAAGGTTAAATAGTACTCATGTGAAGTTTTGTCCTTTTTTTATGAACTCGATTTTATGATTGGCCGAATTGGCCGAATATCAAAGGCACTGATGCACCATGGAGATGATGACATACAAGTCGTCCAACCAAGACCGACCTATGATGTTGTTATAGGAGGATGGATAATCAAATATCATGAATAGACATTGCACTTTTCTTGCACCTTTCTTTTTTACTCTCATCTGCTCAATACGAAATCTATGAATAAAGAAAAACATCATCTTGAGTAATGATAGTTTACTCTAATTTTTTTTACATATTTGGGAATAATAAGATAAATCAAGGCGGACTATAATCTTGTCTATACATAAATCCAAAACAATGTAAATAATAAGAATAATGTGAAGCATCGTGTTAACTAAAGGTAAGACAATACAATGTTTTAGATAAAAAGCATACAAAGCAAGAATGATATAAAACATCATCATCATACATAAGATATAACTCAATCTAGGATATTAACAATGCAAAATTAAGGTTAAAGTGCTCATCATAGAAGATATGAACCACTTGAGGATAAGTAATATGATATAAAGAAGGTAATCTAATCTATGTTAAGCGGTTAGAGAGTAAAATTATAATATATGTAATAGAAAAATTTCACTTATCATGTAATACACATGTCATTCATCCCTAGATTTTTGCTAACTAAGATACTATAAATGGGGATTTAATGAGTCAGTAAAAATGGTTGAACAGTATTTTGAGAGAAAGTAATTAATAAAAAATTAAATATTCTCTCGTGGTTACACACATATTTGTACGAGTTTTAATGTATATTATAGTTCATCAATACCTAAAACTAAAGTATATGGATGTGAATATAACTTTTCCTAATGAAGAGTTGGAGCATGATTTGTATATGTAAAAACCTAAGAGATTTGAAGTTCAAAAAAATAAAGACAAAGTGTGTTTGTTGAATAAATCACTTTATGGGTTAAAAAAGTCTCAAAGACTATAAAATAAAATATATAACAAGTTCATAATGGAATAAAAGTTTATAGGAAGAAACAGTGATTCTTTGTGTTTACGTTAAACACGGAGAAAATATATTATATACCTACTGCTATATATGGATCGTATGTTGTTGGAAGCAAAAAGTATAAAATAGATTGATAAACTAAAGAATAGTTTATGTAAATAATTTGAGATGAAAGGTTTGGTTCAACATGTAGAATATTGGGTGTTGATATTAAAAGAAGTGTAAATAAATATAATTTATCTGTATCTCAATTAGATTACTTCATGAATATTATGAATTTATTTAAGATGTTAGAATTTAAAGGTTTCTTAGCACTAATTGGATCTATAAAAAAGACTCATAATGTATAAGCACTAAAAACTACTACATTATAGTATTATGAGAAATATTATGTATGCAATGCTTGAAAGTAAGCATGATCTATCTTATGTTATATGTATTATCAATAGGTTTATGAGTAAACATAGAAGCATTCATTCAGAAGCAACAATGTAGGTTTTCAAATACCTCAAAAGGTCACTAAAGAAAAGTCCAGTATTCACCAACTAGAAAGATTTCATTCTCCAAGCACACTGCGATTAAGACTTTGCTAAGAATTTAGATAGAATACAACATATCAGATGGGTATATCTTCAAACTTAGAGGAAACACAGGCAGTTGGAAACTTAGTCAACATCACATGGTATAGTTATCATCTATTGAAGCAAAATATGTACCATTAAGAAAAGCATTAAAATAAGATATATGGCTTAAAGATTTAATTTCATAGATAGTTTCAAACATGAAATAATTTAGATTTTGTGTGATTCTTAATCAACGATTTGTCGATCTAAAAACGATACAGTTTTATTTTGGAGTTTTTAAAATTGTCCAAAAGCGAATAAGTCGATTATTTGCTCTTCTCTCTTCTCTCTTTCTCTCTCGACAGGCGAAAAAGAAGAGATCAACATTTCATTACCGAAATCTATTCTCAGTTCTTAATCGTGCTATAGATTCATACCAACTATTTCTCTAGCTCGTAAAAATGGTACTCGGTGCTCATGATCGGAATTCATTTTTCAGATCGAAAGATTCAATTCAACTGATCTGTGTTTGTTGTTTGTCTCACTGCAGATCCGATTCATTTTGTTACAGAACCGAAAATAAAAGACTCGTCTCGTTAAGTACTACGTACCTCTCGAAGATTCTGAGAAACACAAATTCGAATACGAGGTATATATAAATTTTGTTTCTCGTGATTATATGTATAGTTTTATAAGGCTAATTGGTTTTTCATTTTGTGTTCGAAATTGTGGTGTATAGGTTCATCGGTTGGTGGTGAATCGAAATCCGAAGTTCACGAATTTCGTTAAGGTTTTGTGATTTTTGATTATGGTTGATTTTAGTGTTAGGGTTTGTAATTTGGGGATTATATCACTCAGTAGTTTTGTTCGTGAGAAAGTTTTGATATAGCAACTATAAATCTGAATTCATTCTGAATTGAATTGAATTTGGAATTTATTTGGAAACGAATCAAAATACTCATAACACTAGGTTTGGGCTTATATATGGTTTAGTTTAGCATAACATTGCAGTTTCGCCGACCCTGTATCACATCGGATATCGAAGATATACACGATTGTACAAGTAGTAATGTGCTTGAACCTAGCTTGCCCTTTAAGCTTCCCTTAGTTCCTCGAGATTATTTTCAATTGTGGTATAGACTACTCTGAAACGTTCTCTCCGGTTGTAAAGATTGACACTATCAGAGTTTTACTTTCAATAGCCGCGAATAAAGATTGGCCTCTTCATCAATTTGACACTATCATAGTTTTACTTTCAATAGCCGCGAATAAAGATTGACCTCTTCATCAATTTGATGTAAAGAATGTTTTTTTACATGGAGACTTGGAAGAAGAGGTATATATGGAACCCCTACTAGGGTTCTCTGATGGTTTTCAAGAAAATGAGGTATGTAAACTGAAAAAGGAATTATATGGACTCAAAGAGTCTCCTCGTGCTTAGTTTGGGAGATTTACAATGGCAATGAAGCAGTATAGCTACAAACAGAGTAATGGGGATCATACCTTGTTTTACAAAAAGAGAGGAGAATTAGTCACTTGTCTTATAATATATGTCGACGATATGATTATAACAAGGAATGACGAAGAAGAAATTAGCTCTCTTAGGAAAAACCTCTTCAAGAAGTTTGAAATGAAAGACCTTGGGGGATTGTAGTATTTTTTAGGAATCGAGGTTCTTAGGTCAAGAGGAGGGATTTATATCTCCCAACGGAAATATATATTGGATTTGTAGCTGAAGTTGGCATGGTGGATTGCAAACCAAATGAAAATCCTATGGTTGTGAATCACAAACTAAAGATAATTGAAGGGGCCAGACCAACGAGTAAAGAAAGATACCAAAGGTTGGTGGGAAAATTGATTTACTTGGCTCACACTCGACCCGACATTGCATACGTGGTGGGAGTAGTTAGCCAGTTCATGCATCATCCTCGGGAACACCATATGGAGGCAGTAATGAAGATTATTCGATATCTCAAAGGCACATCAGGAAGAGGCATAATTTTTAAGAAAAATGGACACCTTGATGTTAAAGTATTCACAGATGCTTATTGGGGAGGGAATCTTAACGACAAGCGATCAACTGCTGACTACTTTACTCTTCTTGGAGGTAACTTGGTGACTTGGAGGAGTAAGAAACAGAAAGTAGTATCATTGTCAAGTGCTGAATCAGAATTTAGAGGAATCGTTAAGGGGATTACAGAGATACTTTGGTTAAAGAAGATAATGAAAGAAATCGGATCCCCTCTGAAGTGTCCAACTCAGTTAATGTGCGATAATAAAGCTGCGATTAAGATTTCAGAGAACCCGGTACAACACGATAGAACAAAGCACGTTGAAATAGATAGGCACTTCATAAAAGAAAAAGATTGAAGATGGGACAGTCGAACTTTCGTTTGTTAGATCTGAAGACCAACTGACAGATATCCTGACAAAAACGGTTGCTGCAAGAACATTCGAATCAGTTTTATCTAAGTTGGATATTGGTGATTCCACTACACAACTTGAGGGGGAGTGTTAGAATATTCACGCAATAACATGTTTTTAATGCGCCAGCATGTAACACATTCACGCTACATAGTATTAAAAATGTTTGTCATGTTTGGATATTGTTAGAATATTCAGTGTATTAAGTTTCCTTGTATAGGTCTCTAAGTTCTCTATATATTGAGAGCCTTACTTGTGTTTATCAATATATAAAAAACAGTTCAATACAAAAAGGAACATTTTCTAATAAACACAAAACCCTAACCGCCTCCTGTGGCTGATGAGTCCGAATTTTGTACTCTCCCCGGACACGGACAGATCAGTCCAAGGCCTCCGGACCGGACAGATCACATGGACCGGACAGATCACTTTGAACACTATGACCATAGGACTGTTCGAACTATGACAAAAATACTAAAAAACCTAAACACTTCTTGACTAAGCTACTTGCTCTCCTACTTAGAGCTCATGGGTCTTTGAACATGACTCGGGTCCATTAAACATGACCCGAAAGCCCATAAGGGCCCAAACATCAAGGTATAAATACCCAACCACCTGCATTAAGTGTGGGTAATGAGAATTAACTGCTACCAAGCTGCTTAATTATCTCTCTACTCTCTACTCTAAACACTTAACACCCACACACCACCATAAAACACCAACTGAAATTACCAGCCTACCCTCAGGCGATTATTATCCACACCAAATTGGCGACCACAGTGGGAGCACGAAGGTGCCTGAATCAAGCATTCAAAACCAGCTAAGAAAATCTGTCTGTACGAATCCGGACAATCCAGAAGTACCACCAGCTCTGCTCGAAGTGGTGGGAGAGAACGATGAGTACACTATCGAAGAGCGTGATAGGCTCAAGGGTGAAATAGAAGCTCTGAGGGCTGAAAAGGCCAAGATGGGCGTGAAAGAAAAGTCCAAAGCATCAGCTGCTCATCACACCGATAACCCCAGGGAGCATGAGTCTTCAAAGACTCATGTGAGCACTAAAAAGACTCATGCCAGTTCTAAAAAGTCTCACCGGTCTAAGCCAGTGAAGAGTTCTGACTCAAGCTCAGAGTCTTCTGATAGCTCTTCGGACAGTGATGGAGTTGAAAAATCCTTATCCTCTAGCAGCGATGAGGGTCGAACTAGAAAGAAGCAAAGGCAGATTAAAAATACTCAAGAAAAAAGGATAGACAAGGAAAGATGAAAAGGCATATTGGGAAGGGATCATCTCATAGTCGAAAGCATGTGGACAAGATGCTGATGGATCCCTTCGCTTTTCATGATGAGCCAGGTATCTTTGCAACTCCCAATGAGGGTACCGTGTTCAGTCGTGGAAGGAATTGGAGGCAATCTCCACTGTCTTCTAAAATTCTGTCCGGAAACCTCCCTAAGAGGTTTGATAGCACCAAAATAGAGAAGTACGATGGCAGTACTGATCCGGACAACCATCTAGAACAATTTAAAAATTTCATGATGAACTTTGATGATGATGACAAACTGCTCTGTAGGGCATTCTCCCAGTCATTCACGGGGAGTGCTCTAAAGTGGTATAACAGCCTGCCTCAGGGTTGTATTAAAGACTTCGACACTTTTTGGGTGGCCTTTCGAAGGCAGTTCGTAGGGAGTAAAGAGCTAAAGGGCAATGGAGACACAATAATCCATTGTGCCCAGGAGCCAAATGAGTCCTTGAAGGAATATATAAGTCGTTTTGTGAACACCAAGAATGGGTTGGCTGATTGCTTCGAACAGGTAGCAATAGCATCCTTGAGACAGGGTTTGAACCCAGGTAATCTAGCTGATTCAGTGACCAGAAAGAAGGCCATGACATGGGGAGGGTTGCTGAATCAGGTTGGCAAACAAATAAACGTCGATGAAACAAAGAAAACCAGAGTGCACAGGCAGGTGAGGTCTACCCCAGTGGCACCAAATCCCAATCAGAATCAGTCCGGGAACAAAGCAAGAGAAACCGGACAGGGGCATGGTAGGGCGAAAGCTTAGTCTCAGCCAGCTGCTCCTGCTCAAAGTCAGCAATCCAGAAATAAGAGAGGGCCATGGGTGCAACCGGAGTGGTTCGCAGAGTTAAAAGAAAGTGTGGCCACTATTTTTGATAAAACAAAGGATGATGTGCATTACCGGAGACCTGCAACACTGCAGTCTCCCAGAGAGCATCGCAACAACTCTTTTTGCCAATATCACAATGATATTGGTCATATCACTGATGACTGCATAGCATTGAAACAAGAAGTTCAAAACTTGATTGAAAGGGGAAAGCTGGGGGCCTACGTGAAAAGAAGAGGGGGTAACAGGCCTGATAACACTCACCGGGTTGGTCCAAGTAATGCTGCTCCGGAGGGAGCCATGGTAATAGTTGAAAGGTTTGACATAGAATCTAAATACTTGGATCCTGATCCAACTCGAAACAGGGTGGGTGCTATAGAGGAATGTTCTAGATCGGTCTCCGGGCTCATTAAGTTTTTCGAGTCGCTTACAATTTTCGGAGGGGACACTATGACAGCTCCTACTGCTTCTTCGAGGAAGAGGAATGTTCATACTTTAGCCTCCCAGCTAGAAGATGGCATGACTTCTTATCAGTCACAAAACTCATTCCCCTTCATTGTTTTTGATGAAGATGATTTAAGAAACATTGCTAGCCCTCATGAGGATGCTGTTGTCATAGGAGCATCTATAGGGGGCAATGACATAAGACGAATCCTGGTGGATATTGGTAGCTCAGCCAATATCATTTTCCTAACCACTTACAAGAAAATGAAAAATCCAGCTGTAATTCAGAATTCGGACAGATCAATCGTGGGCTTCACAGGCAGCTCAGCAGATGTGATCGGAGAGTTCGAAGAAGAAGTGTTATTGAGCAAGGGCCCTTTCAAGAAAATGGTTAGAATACTCTTTATTGTGGTGGACTGTCCCACTTGCTATAATGCTATTCTAGGGAGGTCTTGGCTCTCTAGGATGCATGCAGTGGCTTCAACAGTCCACCAGTGCTTGAAGTATGCTGTTCAGGGACAGGTTGGAGTTGTCCGGAGCAGCCAAAAGATTGAAAGAGAATGTTATGCCACATCCCTGGCTCCTCGAACGCTGGGGGCAGTCCGTATTAATGAACAATAACAGTTTGAGGGCCTTTCTGGGGGTGAGGGTGAAATTGATGACCCCATAGAGACCCCCGGAGTGTTGATACCAGTTGAAGAGGTAGAAACACACTGTTTGGAAGATGGGAAAAGTGTCAAGATAGGGTCTAAAATGCTACTTGTTTTGAAAGATCAAATGTTAAAGTTTTTAAAGAACCATCAGCACGTTTTTTCTTGGTGCAATGCTGATGTTACTGGAGTTCCATCAGAAGTGATATCACATCACCTATCCGTCCGGAGAGACGTAGCTCCAGTGGTTCAAAAAAGAAGAGCTTTTTCCAAAGAAAAGGCTGATGTTATCGTGCAAGAGGTTGACAGGCTCACAAAGATGGGGCACATCAAGGAGTCTCAATACCCTTTGTGGACTTCCAATCCTGTCTTGGTGAAAAAGAAGAATGGCAAATGGCGCATGTGCATTGACTTCACAGATCTCAATAGAGCTTGCCCAAAAGATTTGTATCCAGTTCCCCGGATTGATCAGTTAGTAGACTCCACCTCTGGGAACAAGCTGCTTTTCTTTATGGATGCCTTCTCCGAGTACAATCAGATTCAAGTGGATCCGAAGGATCAAGAGCATACCACATTTGTTACTGACAGGGGACTTCATTGCTACAAGGTGATGCCATTTGGTTTGAAAAATGCTGGGGCTACTTATCAGAGGTTAGTCAACAAGGCATTTGCTGATCAAATTGGAAGAAATATGGAAGTATACATTGACGATATGATGGTGAAGAGTTTGGATGAGCAGTTGCACTTGTCCGACCTCCAAGAAACTTTTGCCAACTTGGTAAAGGTGAATTTGAAGTTAAACCCTGAAAAGTGTGTGTTCGGAGTGCAGTCCGGGAAGTTTCTAGGTTATATCATAAGTGAGCATGGAATACAGCCCGATCCGGACCAACTAAATGATCTTTTCCAAATGGAACCCCCTCGAAACGTTAAAGAAGTACAACGGTTAACGGGGAGGTTAGCTACCTTAAACAGATTTATCTCTAGGTCTTCGGATAGGTGTGCACCTTTCTTTCAAACTTTGAAGGGTGCAAAAGGATTCGATTGGACCCCACAGTGTGATGAGGCTTTCAATGAGATCAAGAAGCACCTGTCCTCTCCCAAGACTTTGTTTAAACCAGTTAATGGGGAGACCCTCTTCGTATATTTGGCAGTTTCAAGTTGTGCCATCAGTGCTGTGTTAGTAAGAGAAGTAGATAATTACCCCCATCCAGTGTACTACATCAGCAAAAGCTTGATAGATGCTGAGAAGCGTTACTTGAAACTTGAAAAATTGGCATTAGCCCTGGTGATAGTTGCAAGGAAGATGAGGCCTTATTTCCAGGCTCATCATATCATCGTCCGAACCTCTTTTCCCTAAAGAATGTCCTTCAAAAAGTAGACATTTCGAGCAGAATGACTAAGTGGTCAGTAGAGTTGGGGGACTTCGACATAGACTTTGCTCCCCGAACAGCAGTCAAAGCCCAAGCTGTGGCTGATTTTCTGGTTGAATTCCACTCCGACAGGGATTCGGAGCAGACTACTGACATAAAAGATAAAAAGGTATGGGTCGTCCGAACAGATGGTGCATCTAGCACTATGGGATGTGGTGCAGGAGTATTTTGACTTCCCCATATGGAGACAAGATGTATCAGGCTATTTGTTTTGCTTTCAGGGCATCTAATAACGAGTCTGAATACGAAGCAGCTATAGTTGGGTTAAAGTTAGCCCACATTTGTGGGGCCAAGAGGGTCAAGATGTTAAGTGACTCCCAACTACTTATCCACCAGCCCAAGGCCAATCTGAGGCTAAGAAGGAGCAACTTGTGAAGTATTTACTCCTCCTCAAAAATGAAGCACTTAAGTTTAAAAGTGTTGACTATGAGCACATTCCCCGGACAGAAAATGAGCTAGCAGACTCATTGGCAACCATAGCATATACGGAGTCATATCCATGGATCCATGTGCTCGAAAGCCCCTCTATTCAACTTAGTAAGGGTAAAGAAGAGGAAATTTTTGAAATACAAGTGAAACAACCTCAAGACTGGAGGTTTCCTCTCCTTCAATATATCTCCGATGGTTCGTGCCTCCAGATAAGTCACTAGCCAGAACATTGAAACACAAGGCTCGTGGTTTCATCATATTGAGAGAGGTGTTGTACAAAAAGTCCTACAGTAAACCTCTCCTGGGTTGTTTGGGGGATGAAGAGTCACAAGTGGTCCTCTCCGAATTGCATGATGGTGAGGGATCAGCCCATTGTGGGTTTAGAGCTTTGACAAGAAGAGTTTTACTCTCCGGTTACTATTGGCCATCAATCATGAAAGATGCTAAGGAATTGGTAGGAAGGTGTGACCCATGCCAGAGGTAGAGCAATGAAATTCATGTACCAGCCATTCCTTTAGAGTCAATTTCTGAGCCCATTCCTTTTGCTCGATGGGGATTGGATTTAGTTGGGCCTCTCCCTGTGGCGTCCGGAGGGCGCAAAACTATAATTGTGGCCATAGACTACTTCTCGAAGTGGATAGAAGCAGCCTCTCTAGCAGGGACGACATCAAAGGCTGTTATAAAATTCATTATATCCAACATATGTTGCAGATTTGGTGTCCCACAAAAAATAACAACAGACAATGGGCCACAGTTCGATAATAGAGAAATGGAGAGCTTCTGTGCCTCAAGGGGTATACAACATTGTTTTTCTTCACCTTTCCACCCACAAGCAAATGGGCAAGTTGAAGTGGCTAATAGAACTATACTGTCCGGTTTAAAGAAGAATTTGGAAGGGGCTGCTGGGAAGTGGCCTAATTATTTACAAGAGGTCTTGTGGGCCTACCGGACAACACCTGGGGCTGCAACACAAGAATCACCCTTTGCCTTGGTCTATGGGATGGATGCAGTAGCTCCCATAGAGGCAACTCTCCCCTCTTTTCGTGTTCACAACTTCTCCGAACACGCTAACGAGGTGGCAATCAGAGGTCAACTTGATTTGATAGAAGAAAGACGAGTTAAAGCTCACCTTCGAATTGCACACTATCAAGGATTGATGAGGATCAGGTTTGCTTCCAAAGCTAAAAGAAGATATTTCCAACCAGGGGACAAAGTATTAAGGAAGGTCTTCTTACACACTACAGAAAAGCTCTTCGGAAAGCTGGCCCCAACTTGGGAGGGTCCGTATATAGTTGTTGAAAGAATTAAGCCTGGAACTTATTGGTTGGAGGACAAAGATGGCAGAGTTCTAACTCATCCTTGGAATATTGAGCATCTCCGGATGTACTTGGAATAGCACTTGTGTAAATATTTACTTGTTTAAACATCCATGTAAATATTTGGGGGCATACTCTTTCCTCCCTGGGGGCACAGGGAGGTTTTAATGAGGTGTCCGGGCGGTTGAATAAAATTTGATGCCTTCTTAAAAATTTTCTAAGTGTTTTTAAAGTTTTGTCCCTTGTCATACTATCCGGACTGAGATAACTAAGGGCTATTTAAACTCTAGCCGGAGAATTTAAACACTCTCACTATGAAACAACTAAAGGCTATTTAAACTTTGGCTATCAAAATTAGAACAAACAATGAAAGAAGATGGTAGTTACACAAAACAGAGATATTCATTGAATAAAATAACTTAAACTTGCCTTGGCCTTCCAAGGACTATTAAATAGTCAAAATACAACACAAAAAACCTGTCCGGTCGAACACCGGACACCATTACAAAAGAGTGCCTTGGCCTTCCAAGGACTTTAGTCTGGATTAAAAGTAAACTAAGTGGATCATAAGTTAAGGTTGAGCCTTTGAGGATGGCTCACCTTCATCTACCTTCATACCCTTAGGGTCATCTTTCCCTTCATCTACCTTCTTGCCTTTAGGATCATCTTTCTCGTCATCTGGGCTCTCCCAGTATGTTCTTCATCATCCGAAGAGCCACTAGAGTAGCCATACCTGTCGCCTTCGGCCATCGTGTGGTATGGGAGGTCTTCAGGCTCATCATAAAGCCATAAGTCTCCTAGGTTCCTCTGTGGAAACTTTTCATGGAAAAGTAGAACCATGTCAGACCTCACCTTCTCAAACAATAGCTCTTCGCTTTTAATCATCTGGTTGGCATAGGCATTGATCTTGGCTTGGATCGTATCCTCTTGATCCCTTAACAAAGTGGTTTTCTCCTCGGCAGCCTTGGATGCTGCATTCTCAAGAGCAATTTTTTCAGTAGTTAGGTTGGTGATAATCTTATCCTTTGCCTTGGTCTCTTCTTTTGAGGCAGTAAGGTCTTTCTCCACACCGGACAGCTTCTCCCGGAGGTCTCTAATAGTTTCCTCTAGAGTGGCAACTTTTGTGGTGCTTTCCTCCTGATTCCTCTTCAACTCCTCGTTTGCTTCCTTTAGCATGTCAGCATTGGAAGTAGCAGTGCGAAGGTCTTCGGACAGCTTTTCCTTCTCAGACTTAAGGTCTTTGATAATGTCTGCTTGACCCCGAACTTGTCTCTCCAACGTAAGTACCGGCTGCATATTGCTTAGCAAGGAGTGGGCTATGGTATCCTTTTCACTAGGGACAATAAAAGTCTTACCATTGAAGTTGACCGTGTTGGAGCTGCTCGGAGGAATGTAAGGCCCTGCGAAGTCGTCTCTAGGGAGGTTGAGGAAGTATTCACCAAGCTCACCAAGACCGGTGATGTCGACTCCATCGATATTGAGATCTCCTCCTTCAACCTCATCGGTATGAAAGTCCCTTGGAATCTCTTCAGCATGCGTTGGGTCAGAAGGGTCAGCCTGGAAAGAAGGCTCCGGATCCCGGAGAGCAAGCTCATCTCCCTTAGCAGTCTTTTTCTTCTTGGCTACCCGGTCTGCGCCTTCACTCCCCTGTTTGCGATTCCTCTTGGAAGCCCTTGGAGGTTTTGGGAGGTCTGCTTCCTGCCTTTCGGTCTCTTGTTCCACCACTTGCAAGAGAGCAGCATCGATTTGGCTCTGGGCCGGCCCCTCCGGGTCTGTTGGAGCATCCTTCTCAGCATCAGCAGGATTAGCATCGCTCGCCACCTTCTTGCCTTTCTTCTTGCCCTTCATTTTGCTTGGGGCTTTGGCCCGGCCTGGCAGGAAGAGTGTCCCATCTGGTTTATGGGTCCTCTTAAGCACAGTGTCCGGAGAAGGCTGGGTGGTGAGCTCCTCCCAAGTCAAGTCTCTCCGACCTGTGGTGTTCCACAGGTGAGACCTTGCCAAGTTTCCACTGGTGAAAGCAGCGTGGAATCGGTTCCCCCATTCCTCAGCAGCCCAGGCATTTATCCTGCCACAAGTAACATGCTCGGCCTTCAAGTAATCACTGAACTCCTTAGGCACTTCTGTTAAGACAAAAGAAAGACCAATTAATTTAAAACCAACTTTAAGAAGGAAGAAGTAGACAAAGATTTAAAGTGGGAGACTTACGGTCACTCCTCCACCTGCTTCTGAGGAGGCTTGGGTTCACTCCGGACTTGATCTTCTTTCCGTTTTCCCAAGCGCTACTGACGAACAAAAACTGGCTCCTCCATTTACTCTCAGACTCCAACAGATCATCAACAACTTTGAAACTGTCCCCCATATTGAAGTGGTAGAAGGGGAATTGGTGATGTTTGCAAAGATTGGCCACTGCAGCAAACTCTTCCATAGGAAGAGGGATCCCGGACAGCCTTGATGCCATGATGCATGACATAAGGGTATACCAAGCGTTGGGGCTCAGCTGGCTCGGACAGAGTTTGATCAGATGAAAATATCTGACAATCTCTGGGTCTAATGGGAATCTAAGTCCCCAATTAAATAGCTCCGTGAAGATGACTATTTCATTCAGCTTGCAATCCATAGGAGTTTCAGGATCTATGGGAATCCTTATCTTTACGTTTTCTGGGATCCCCCATTTCGTGCGCATTCGACCCAGTTCAGCCGTATGGATGAATGCATAATTGGTCTTCTGTAAGGCCAAAAAGTATTTAAGTTCGACCTTGTGAAAACAAGGTCCCATCTTCCCTTCAAGACACTCCGGCAGCTCTGGATGCCTCAAGCACAGTTTTTCTTTGCCTTTATCTTTTTTGGCAGCAGCAGTATTACTAGTCTGACCGGAGGGCTCAGACTCGAAAGGGACTTCTTCAAAAGAGTCCTCCATTTTTTCCTCCATGATCGTTGAAGGAATATCAGTGGCAGTGGCCCGGGGAGAATTCAAACTTGGCTCAGCCTGGCTTCCGGACTGCTGGTCTTCAGTGTTTCCTTGACTTCTAGTCTCAGGCTGGGGCTCTGAGGCAGAGGTCTCTCTTCGAAGTGCTGGGCTGCTAGCCTCCGGACCAGGTAGTCTTTCCCGGGGAGCTCTGATAGGCACTCCAGACCCAGAGCTGCTATTTTTTTCCCCCGACTTTGAGGGAGTGTTCTTAGAGGCTTGCCCCTTAACCAGCCGAATCTTTCTTCGATCGACTAACTTCTCCGGAGAGTGCTCCATATCTGATCCCATCGCTATGAAGGGTGAGGGTTTTTTGAAACTAGTGGCAGTTACTCATGGTTCGGCGATGGATTCTGATTCCTGAACCGAGGAACCAGAAATGATGGGGGAAAGGCTAGATTGGAATTACTTTCTAGGCTTAGTGCCTTTGGAGGAAGAAGATCCTCGATCTGACTCTGTAGCAGAGGTGATTGGTTTGTCAACAGGCGAGGTAGGTAACCCTGTTGTGATTCGTCTTTCCTTCTCGACTTTTTGTGCCTTCTCCAACTCAGAAAGGTTGAGCCACCCGCCTTTGATCAAAGCAGTCATTGCTGTAAACATAAACTATCAAGTAAATCTTTGCTTTAGAGAGAGAAAGCTCTAAGAAAATATGCAGAGTAAATATGAAAGAGATAGTAAAACAGTAGAAAGTGAGTTTGAATTTATAGTAAATCTGAAAAAGCAGTTGATTCCTAAGAGAATTCGAAAAGTTTGGCAATGATTAAAAGACGGCGCTGATGTCACCATTTGTAATTAAAGATGTTGTTTTTCGAAGAAGGTGGGTTCGAAATTCAAGGTGAAAAAACGGTTGAAGCAACCCATCAGAGAGTGACACGTGTCCCACGAACTCTGGCAAAACCGTTTTAAATTCATGAAGCTTTATTTGTCCGGATAAATCCTTAGACCTGTCCGGATTAGGACTACCCCTGGCGTCGGACTGTTTTTCAGGTCTTTGGCAAGAATATTTGCACAAACACCTAAAAAATGGGCTCCTGATGAGTCCGAATTTTGTACTTTCCCCGGACACGGACAGATCAGTCCAAGGCCTCCGGACCGGACAGATCACTTTGAACACTATGACCATAGGACTGTTCGAACTATGACAAAAGTACTAAAAAACCTAAACACTTCTTGACTAAGCTACTTGCTCTCCTACTTAGAGCTCATGGGTCTTTGAACATGACCCGGGTCCATTAAACATGACCCGAAAGCCCATAAGGGCCCAAACATCAAGGTATAAATACCCAACCACCTGCATTAAGTGTGGGTAATGAGAATTAACTGCTACCAAGCTGCTTAATTATCTCTCTACTCTATACTCTAAACACTTAACACCCACACACCACCATAAAACACCAACTGAAATTACCAGCCTACCCTCAGGCGATTACCAGCCTACCCTCAGGCGATTATTATCCACATGAGTGGCTACTTCTCTTTATGTTATTTAAGATATATTATTTTAATTAATTATAAAAGTGAGTCTACCATTGATTTTTTAAATAAAGAAGTAAGTGAGAACTTGCATAGCTATCCCTTTTAAAAATATTCAAAGTTGGATGAGAATGATAACTTTTAGTTTGGTTGTTTGATTTCCGTGTTTATGTGAATGTAATTTTAATGATCTTGTTGCTTTTAATTACTTAGATATTATCGGACTTTTTTAGAAAAAACGCATTTTATAATTATATAATTTATAATTTATATATATATATATATTAAATTTATATATATATATATATTAAATTTATTAATTTAAATTTGAAAAAATAAAAAAGAATAAAAAATTTGTAGTTTGATTCTATTTTAAGTTACAACAAAATAGATGGTAGCCAATATATATAATTTTATTTTATTTTATTTTATATAAGGGTAGAATGTACGAATTAAAACCCTATACATAGATTAAAATAAATATGAATAGTTAAATATATTTATTATACAATGGATTGCATTTGACAATCAAATAATAATTAATATAGGATAAACAACGTAATTAATTATATACAATTAATTGTGTTTGACTATTGAATAACGATAAATATAGTCTTATTAACATAATTACATTCATACACTAACTAATTTAGTAGGTTTAGATGGATGAACCAGTTATTGTTAGGGCTCTCAACAGTTCTCCGAGAACCGGATCGGGACAGAACTGATAAAGACCGGACCGAAAACCGGATCGAACTTTAACGGTCCGATTTGCGGTTCCATTCTAAAACCGAAAATCGAAATAAAAAATTGGTTAGGAACTAAATTGGTTAAACCGATTAAAACCGATAAACCGATAGAATCGTACGGAATCGAACTGATAAAATCGATAGAACCTATAAGAAATCTTTTAGAACCGATTATTTATTATTATTATATATATTCTTTAATAGTTAATTACCAATTTTTTAAGAAAATCAAAGATTAACTTATAAACTTTAGTTTTTATATCATTTATTTCAATAAAAAATATTAAAAATCAAATTAAAAATTGGTTTTATTTTTTTTAAGTGGATCGAACCGGATTGAAATCGGATTGAAACGGACCGAACCAAACTCGGACCAAACCGAAACCGGAACCGAACCGAATCGAACCAAACCGGACAGGACCACACCGAGCCGAACCAAAAACTTAGCGGTTCGGTCCGGTTCCAAAAATTAAAACCAAAAACTTAACGATCCGGTCCGAACCGATAAGCTTAGCGGTCCGGTCGATTCCTTCAAAACCCTGACCGATAACCGCTTTAGTTATTGTCGAGTGCGCTGCGATAAAGCAGAGTGAACTTTTTTGAATTAAATATATTACAGACCTACTCCAAAACTTCATCGGATGTCAAAACGATCTAAGGTGAGTTTAGTAAAGCTTTCTGGAGCTTCCATGTCACATAAATTGTCACATAAATTGACAGATCCATAACTAAAATTTAAGGTGAGTCGAAAATATTTTTTAAATAAAATTAAATAAAAATTTAATATTTAAATGTTGCGTAACAAAGATATGTAAATATTATAATTAAAACTCAAGACTATAAAATATGTTATAGTCCAAGCTTCCAGTTAAAAAATATAACTGACAATTAAATTTGATAAGAAGTTTTTTTAACTTTTACAAAAATGGTAAATATATACGTTTAAGGTTTGAAAGGAGTTTGTCAGATATTTAACTTCTGAATGAAAGTTTGACCTATAAAACAACATTGCTTCAAATATTCTAAAGGCGAATAAGACATAAAAAATTGTATTAAGGAATCTTTCTTCAGCTCCTAGCTTTGAGATAACACTTAAATATTCTCGAAGTTTAACTTCTTTTTTTGTTGGAACCATCCTTACGATGGTTTCTAAAAGTTTAAGATCTAAGCTTTCAAGATTACATGTTTTACCAAACAACCATTACGTTCAACATAACGAAACTAATAGAATTGAAAACTTAAAGAGTTCGCTAATATACTAAACATTTAAGTGGATAAATATATATAATTTTCCTCTGAATACTTCACAAACATTTTTTTTTGTTTGGGTTACAAGTTGTTGAGGGCTAACCTCAGAACATATCAAGTGGTGTACAAGAGCAGAGGAATAATAGGGGCATAATCAGATTTTTTTCAAAATTAAATTTGAAAGCTTGAGATCACCATGAGAATTTTGATATGTATAAATGTTTGTAAGAATATTGTAGCACATAATGAACTCAATTGGCTTTGCTATACTTCATTGCCATAGAATTTTCTTGATGAAAGTCAACACTATGATTTATTGAGTGATGAAAGACACAGTAACAACAACAATTTCAACAACTATAGTGGTCAAAACTACTACAGAGGGCAAGGCAAAGTTTTTAGAGGAAGAAACAACAGCATATGTGGCAGATCTAACTACAGGGGTGGCAGAAGTGGTAGATACACCACTCTGAATGAACCAAGATGTCAAATATGTGTTTGATATGGACATTTAGGTCCTTATTGCTACTACAAAGATAATCCGAGTGTAATGGGAACCATACTTTCATCTCAAAACAAACAAAGACAAGAGAAAAGATCCTATATGGCAACTCAAGACCCAACTGAACATAATACCTAGTTTTTTTTACAGTGGAGCAAGTCATCATGTGACAGGGTCTCATAATCTCATGACTCAAAAAATTGAGTACTCTGGTAAGAAATCTATTGTTGTTGAGAGTGATGAAAGACTTAGAATTCAGCATATAGGAAAAACTAACTTACCAAGATCTAGAAATAGACTTTTATCTCTACAAAACATCCTTACATGTTTCTAAAATTAACAAGAACCTTCTATATGTTCATCATTTTACTTTGCATAATCCTGTTTATTTAGAGTTTCACAAAAATTGTTGTTTTGTCAAAGACAAGAAAACAAGGATGGTGCTGCTTATGACAACTAAAACAAGGCCTATATCAGTTGGAGACACTCACCAAAAATATCAAGCCTACTATTAAAAGTTCTAGTCAGTTTCCAAAAGTTTTCACTGTTTCTAGTTTACCAAAGTGTCAGTCAAATTCAAGTGCTTTTGTTTCCTCTAAAAGAAGGATAGCACATGAGACTTGGCCACTTTTCAGATAGAATTCTAGCTATTGTATTGAAACAATGTAACCTATCTTTTATTATAATGAACGAAAATGTGTTTTGTGACTCATGTAAATTGGGGAAGTCTTACTCTTTAATTTATAGCAGATCTGAGTCTCACTCTAAACATGCTCTAGATCTGATATATTCATATCTATGGGGACCATCCCCCACTCTCTCTAAGACTAGTTTCAAGTACTATATCCTGTTTGTTGATGATTACTCAAGGTATACTTGGGTATACCCCTTAAAACAAAATGGAGAAGCTCTAAGTTTTTCAAAATGTTTAAAACTCCTATTGAAAATAAAGTTGATAGAAAAATCAAAGCTCTCCAATCTGATTGGGGTGGTGAATTCTAATATTTTTTGCCTCTTGCTAGAGAGTGTTGTATTCAACTCAGAACTGCATGTCCTCACACCTCTGTCCAAAATGGCAGAGCTGAAATGAAGCACATGCACCTAGTGGAAAAGAGTGGCTTACTTTATTAGCTCAATTTAGGGTTTCTTTTTCATACTGGCCAGAGGCGTTTCTTAATGTTTCTTACCTAATCGACAAACTAACTACAATCATTCTATGTGACCTATCTCTTTTTGAAACACTGTTTCAAATCAAACCTAATTATTCTTTTTTAAAAGTGTTTGGTTGTGCTTGCTTTTCCAGCTTGAGACCTTATAAAGCTCACTTGAGTTTCACTCTACTAAATGTGTCTTCCGAGGGTATAGTGGCACTCATAAAGTTTATAAATGTCTCAGTTAAACTTATAGGCTCTACATTTCTAGGCATGTTGTTTTTAATGAACTACAATTTCCTTTCTTCACTGGTTTTCTTAATCTTAAATAGCCTGAATCATTGTGTGACTACTCTTAACACTGGTCTTGCTGTACTTACTCTTATGCCTGGTATAACTACTTTAAGCCACCCTATCTCTACCAGCCCACTACTACACACACTGCCTACACATACATAACAAATTTTACCACACTCATTAGCACAAACGGATACAAACAGACAACTCATAGACACAAACAATCATGAGGAACCTGAAAACAGTCTATCATGCATTTAATCACCGCCTCATACAGACAACTCACCAAACCTTGTCACACAAAATCACCAACACAACATATCTAACCATATAGAACCTACACTACCACAGTCCACAAACATTCATCCTGATGTCTTTATGCTCTTCTATGAGTTAAGTCAACTCATAATTATCTTATTGGTGTATGTTGATGACATTATTATAATAAGAAAAATCAGCCATTTCACCTACAACGTTTCATAAACATGCTTAATTCTGTTTTTGATCTAAAAGACTTAGGAGACCTACACTACCTTCTGAGGATAGAAGTACTGAAAGATGTATCAGGCTTTCATCTCTCACAACAAAAATACATTCGTAACTTGTTGAATACAGTAGAAGTTACCAGTGCCAACGCCTACTCCACCCAATGCGTGTCTTACCCACTCTCTTCTTGCATGATGGTGAACCTATACAACAACCTACAACATTTAGGATCATATTATTATCTTTTCAATATTTACTTCACACGGACCGTTATTGCTTATGCAATGAATAGTGTAAGAAATTCCAACAAAATCCCATAAATGTGCATCTAAATGCAGTAAAGAAAGTCTTATCTGGCATTGTGTCTCTGGGCCTTCATATCAAACCCAGTCGTGAACTTCATTTGCAAGGCTTCATATGAAATACTCACCTAATTTAGACATTAGAAATAAGTTAAGGGCTTGTATGCTATAATACAAATTAGTTTAAAATATCAACGGTAGATAATAAATCCCAATCACAGTGACACGGTACAACCGTACACACACTAACTCGTTCTCTTCTCTCTTTCTCTCTCGACTGGCGAAAAAGAAGAGATCGACATTTCATTACCGAAATCCATTCTCAGTTCTTAATCGTGCCATAGATTCATACCAACTATTTCTCTAGCTCGTAAAAATGGTACTCGGTGCTCATGATCGGATTTGATTTCTCGGATCCAAAATTTCGATTCAACTGATCTGTGTTTGTTGTTTGTCTCACTGCAGATCCGATTCATTTTGTTACAAAACCGGCAAGGAAAGACTCGTCTCGCTAAGTACTACGTACCTCTCGAAGATTCCGAGAAACACAAAGTCGAATACGAGGTATATATAGAATTTTGTTTCCTCGTGATTATATGTATATTTTTATAAAGCTAATTGGTTTTTCATCGAAATTGTGGTGTATAGGTTCATCGGTTGGTGGTGAATCGAGATCCGAAGTTCACGAATTTTGTTGAGGTTTTGTGATTTTTTATTATGGTTGATTTTAGTGTTAGGGTTTGTGATTTGGGGATTATATCACTCAATAGTTTTGTTCTTGAGAAAGTTTTGATATAGCAACTATAAATCCGAATTCATTTTGAATTATATTGAATTGGATTGAATTGAATTGAATTTGGAAACGAATAAAAAAGGATCAAGTTCTTGTCTAGATTTTAGCAAGTTAAACACTCATAGCACTAGGTTTGGGCTTATATATGCCTTAGTTTGGCATAACATTGTGGTTTCGCCGACCCTGTATCACATCGGATATCGATGATATACACTATTGTACAAGTAGTAATGTGCTTGAACCTAGCTTGCCTCGAGATTGTTTTCAATTGTGTACACAGTTACGAAATGTCATTTATGCTATTATATTGGTAAACTATAGTAAGGCATGTAGTTCTTGTATAAAATTTAGCATTTCTGAGCTGGATATTGAGTTACTCTATATACTTATAGCTTTTAGAAAACTCGGTTGTACGCTGTTTGCGAAATTGGTTTGGGATGTAGTAGTACTGAGTGATATTTTATTTTGTACTTCTTCTTTTCAGTTTCGTACGCACAAGGTGATCTACCGGCGGTATGCTGGTTTGTTTTTCTCGTTGTGCGTTGACATAACTGATAATGAGCTGGCTTATTTGGAGTGCATCCATCTATTTGTCGAAATATTGGATCATTTCTTTAGCAACGTCTGTGAACTAGACTTGGTCTTTAATTTTCACAAGGTATGCAACTTTTTATGTTATGTCTTTCATGTAAAGCGTATAAGAAACAAAGAACGCAAAGAATATTGCTTTTTTATAGTGGTCTGTCTGCCGCCATGTTTTGTGGTTGTGTTACGTTTGGGTTTGTTATTGATTACTAGTGAAGTCTTCGTTGCTGATAGTAGGCAAAAATCAGGATATGATTTGGAAAACACTTTGTACGAGCTTATAGAACTGAATCTGTCTAGGACCCGGATTTCGGACACATGTCCTAATCCAAACCTTGTTATGATACAACCCAGAACGAAACCGGACAACCAGATCCTACTTAATTGTCTGGCCCAAATTATGAGCAGGATTCGTCACTTTTCAATATATAAATTTGACTGCCATGTCCAACCACATACCTAATCGGTTTCAATTTCAATTGCGAACCGGTGTCCTTTTTATTTGTCTATACCCAGATTTCGGACACGAAATCGATGTCTGAATTTAACCTTTTCCAGATTGGACAAGATTTAGAAACCTCTAGTTGCAAATGGTTTATCTAATATTACCATATCGTTTATCTCAATCGTTTTCTTTTACATACTTGAAGGTGTATTTGATACTTGATGAGTTTATTCTTGCTGGGGAGCTTCAAGAAACGAGCAAACGGGTTTGGCATCTGCTGGAAACTTTTTAGTTGCCGTAAGCATAAACCTCGTGGGACTAACTAAACTTTAATTTTAACTTTGCAGGCGATTATAGAGAGGATGTCTGAGCTTGAGAAGCTGGAATGAAGAACTATTTTTGTGTATTGCTTTGAAAAAAGAAAAGAAAAGTGGAGATATATTTGTTCAGTAAAAAACAGGTTTTAGATTGTAAAATTTGGATTTGTGATGATTGTTTTATATGTTGTTATGTCTTTGCTCTTCCCTTTTTAATCCCAACTTGTCAATTTATGTGATTACTTTCAGACAGATATCATAGATGAATTCGAGTTTGGTCTTTGAGATTTCATTAAGAATTTGATTTCGAACCTTTGAAACTTGATCAAATCAAGAAAATTATAATTCAAATAGAATACAAGTCTTCACATATATAGACAAGACTTAAAAAACATAAGACATAAGTAGATTACAAATCAAACCATACACAAGCATACTTATTACAGAACATCAAACTTATAACAACTTCACAGATGGACCGACGACATAGTATTAGTAACATTTAAGGGCATTTGCGGCGACCGTCGTGAGTAGTGAGGGAGGCGTAGCAAGCACACGTGTCGTAATTGCCGGAAGTGCCCGGTGGTACACAGTTACAACGAGCACAACAGGTTCCACATGCCCTGTTGCATAGATTTGGCCTACCTGATAACTGGCAACGTACTTTACACGCGCTTCCACAATCTTATAAAAAGAAAAATATATGTTAAAAATATCAGGAATTTGTAAAATTGGAATTGATAAAAAAAAATAGATATTAAATATTATGGAAACGACCAGGTTTTGTCCGATTCAAACATATAACCGAAAGGATACAGATATATAAATTATTATCCGGGGCCGTGTGAGTTTTTAATTTTTTCTATCCAATCCAACCCGTAAATATATATATATATATATATAATAAATAATTATAAATTTATAAAATATAATTAAAAAATATATTTACTAATTATTAATTTTAATAATATTTTTTTGAATAATTATTATTTTATTTTTGGAGTCCATAATATATTTATTAAACATATTCTTTTGCTATAAACTTAATTCCATAAATTATATAAAAAAAAATTATATTTGTCTATACTTTATGTTCTAGTTTACCGTTAATCTTTATTATTTAACAAAACTTCATGGATTTGTTCATTTCATATTATATAAAATATATTTTAAATTACTTATTTTATTAAAAATTTATATTTATTTTTTTAAATAATATTTAATTGTTTATTTAGTTGTATTTGATTTGGTTAAAAATATCATATCTTAAACTTTTGTTTAAATTAAAAATAAAATCAAATTTGAGTTGGATTCGGAATTTATCTGAAATCTGCACAATCCAAATTAGAAAAATAATGTTTGCGGGCCGCGGATGTAACCGGATTTAGATAAAAAGAATTAAACCCACAAATCAGACTAATAAAAAAATAACGAACCAGATCAACCCGAACCCGACACATTACCATAATTAATAATACAAAAAACTATTTTCCTAAAACCGGAACTATAATTTATATTCACACCACAAACTTCAGGGATCGATATGTTTTGTAAATTTCATTTAGTATGTGTGTTTTATGGTTGTATAAGAAACATAAACTTATAAACTTATAAAATCTGATTTAAATATAACAAAATAAAATTAGTATATACCAATTTTTTTGGCGTAATCAGCCGAGCTAACCTGCAAAACCCAAGAGTATTATGTAAGAAAGGTGAGAAATTTATAAAAAAACTAAAGATAAATAAAGATGGCCGATTTATATATATATAGAAAGATACCGTGACATCGGCTTGAACAAGGTGAAGAACAAGAAAACACATGAGAAGAGAAGTAGCAAAAGCTTTGAAGATGGCCATGTTTCTGAACCAGAGAAACACTTGAGTTTCTTTTTCAAAGGTTTGTAAGAAGTGGTAGGAGAAGAGGAGTTTGATTCTATTTATACTCTTTTTTCTCTAAAGAGAAAGAGAATAATAATTTAATTTTATATATTTATTAAATTAGTAGACGTAAAGTAATATGAATTGGAATAGATGGACGGAGAAGGGAAGGGAAGTGATATTTCATGGAAAAAGTGGGGACGAGGAAAGTTGGAAAAGTGTTTTCGTTAATTTCTTTTCACATTATTTTCATTAAGCTTTGCTCCCTGAAATTATGAGAAGGAAAAAGTTACGTGTTCGATTTGTTTTAGTGCTTTGTTATATTGGAAAAGGTTTTGAATCCTATAGCTTGCATACCTTAAACTTATGAGGTTCGCTTCGAGTGGGATCTTCAAACTATATGTTATTTTTGTTATTATACTTTTGTTATGGGCGTCGCGTCTACTTATTTTTAGCAGAATCGATGTGATTTTGAAAAATTAAAAAAATATATATGAGTAAATAATGTGCAGAAATATGTAGGTATTTTTGTGCATCCTCCGAAAATAAAAGCCAAAACTTTTCATTCGGATTCTATTAGGATGCTCAAAATCATAAATTTTTGTTTTAATGTCGATCTTATGATCTTCTGCAGAGCCAATACTTACTGTATAAACTTTATCTATGAGGGTTTAAAAAAAATTGCGGCTCTTTCGTGTCTCTATCTCAACCCAAACAAAAATCAAATCTTCTTCTCACGTACATCCCTGCTACAAAGAATGTCATCGTGCACCTCCTCGGTTTCTGTAAGGGCGTCGTCCATGTACGATACCTGGGGTCCCTCTTATTACCTCAAGGCTTACATACAACGACTGCCGACCTTTTTTTGCGATGATCACAAATCGCATCAACTCTTGGACTATAAAGCACCTCTCGTACGTCGGTCGACTCCAGCTCATCAAAAGTCTGTCATTTTCACTAGCCATGTATATTGGTCTTCCATCTTCATCCTCCCGATCAGAGTCTTAAAGGAACTCTCACAACTGCTGAGAATATTCATTTGGTCGGGTCCGGAAATAAAGATCCCGGAGGCTAAGGTTGCCTGGGATAAACTAACTTTGCCCACGGATGAGGGCGACCTTGGGATCTCAAACTTAAAAATTTGGAATGAGGCGGCGCCCTAAATATTTTATGGTCCATATTAACAAAAAACAAATACTTACAGCCGAAAAGATAAAAAATAAAAACTTTTGGACTATCTCCCTCCACCAACTGCAGTTGGGGTTTGAGAAAAATTCTAAAGCTCGAAACCAGGCTGCATGCCTTTATAAGGTTATTTTTGGCAACGAAAACAACACCTCCATATGGTACGACCCATGGCTCTTTCCTTCCTCCCCCATTAATCGTTTTGGCCCCAGTATTACTAACTTGGCTCGTTTGTGCCACATCTCCCGGGTCTCGGATCTCAATCACAACGGTATTTGGTGTTGTCCCTCTCAGGCTATGGCTCAAAACAGGCACATGCTCTCTCACTTAACCGAAATTAGAAATTCTCTCAGCACTCTTCCCCCGCCACTGACGCAGACGACACTTTCTTATGGATCATAAACAAGTCTAAACCCTATTTCACCATCAGTAGCACCTACACCGCCCTTTGCCCAACTAGACTTAAAGTTCCTTCAGGTTCCCTCATTTGGAACAAGTACTTTATTTCTAGACACCCCTTCATCACTTGGATGGCTATCCACAACAAACTCTCCACGCGTGATAAACTCATCAACTAGGGCCTTGACTCCCCCCCCCCCCCAATTGTGTCCTCTGTTCTCGGCTCACCCTAAATCAGTAGAGCACCACATCATCCTATGCCCCTACGCTCCTCCATCTGGGATAACATTTGTAGAAAGATTTTTATCCCCACTAGCTCCACATTCTGGGACTCTTGGCTTGAGGTTGCTTGCAGCCGGTCAAATTCTCCCAATGGATCTACCATCCTATGGTGTACTGCCTTCTGCTATACTATCTACCGTATATGGAAAGAAAAGAACGCTCACATCTTCCACAACAAATTTGCGCTAAGCTTTAGTGTCGCCCATCATATTCTCTCGCCGTTTCCGCTTCCATGGAACGAAGATCAATCTTCCTCTGTAATGTTTTTTCTAGCATCATCTTCCAAGTCTTAGTTCCTTTATAGTAACCTCTCAATTTACAGCTTTTTATACCAAAAAAAATATGCATAAAATATAACAGTGTATTTTGGTTGAAGTGATAAATTCTTTAGTATTTTTATAAAATGTGTAATATTATTAACCATAAGACTAAAAATAAAGAGAATGAACATACTTATTTTATACATAATATGTTTTGATTATCTAAAATTATTACAGAATTTCATACGTTTTATGGTTTCCATTTAGTATTTTGGGTTTAAAAAAAATGTGTTGTTTATTGGGAAGCAAAACTTCTAATCCTCTCATTAGAATGATTAATTCATCTAGCATATCCATCCGGATTTGAATTTGTATATTTGATTCAAATAGTGAATATTTAAGCTCCTCTCCATATGGAAGCGAGTTCGTAAAAAACATATGACACTCTTTGGTTCAGCTATTGAAAGTTTAGTTATCTCACTTATCTGAAAGTGAGTTCGTAAACATACGGTACCGTTTGGTTTCACAAACTTTAAATTAGGGTTATAGGACAATTTGATAACATATGAATTTATATTTATGTTAATACAAATGAAAAGGATAAAAAAAGAACTTTACTATGATCGTAGCCTTGGATTAGCCGACCTAGATAAGATGAGCATAAATGAAGTCATGGAAGTAGAATAAAACAAAGGCAAATGCATAAAACTTCGATGATCCTACACCGAACGGAGACCAAACCGAGACGAGGTCAAACCCTGATAAGGTTGAGTTGAACTAAATCTGAACCAAACCGAGACTGACCAAACCGAGCTGAGGCATAGTTGAGATCAAATCGAACTGAGGTCGAGCCAAGTTGAGGCCAAACCTAGCTAAGGATAGGTTCAAGCCAAATTGAGCTGAAGTGATCGTGGGAAAGATGACATTAAGGTACTAAAATAATTGAGGCATCATCGTATTCAGTGGAACAATCCTGATGATGTAATGAATTTTATTAGCATAGCTCATGTACGCTCATATTGGCCACCATTTTTTTGATGATGAAGAGCTCTTCCTTGTGGGTATATTATAGATACATGGTTGAAGTTTCATTTCAAGAATCAAATTCATGGGATCCTCTGCTACTGGAACACCAGGTTGGTACGATGTGATTTTGACATGGTCGAGTTTAGATTCTTTGAGTGAGATTATATTTTATAGGAAGTTGAAATACCGAGAGAACCTTGATTCTCACAGACAATGTCAATTGATGCATGAGATTATAGTTTAGTTATCTCAAATATTTACTAGGTCTAGGAAAAACTTCAAAAATATTTGAAAATAAATATTTAGATGAGAGGGAACTAAGCAAAACTTTCCAAAATTATGAAAAATAAAAAAATCGTGTTCAAAATTGTTTTTAGGGTTTGCTCTATAGAAAATGTGTTATTTATATTATTTGGTTACATATGTCTATATCTTAAATCATCAGATAAAAAGTTTCATATCAAATATTTTATCTTTAAACTTAAGACCAAGAATGTTTTAATGGACTTACATTGACCTGAAATGTAGGGAAATTATATTATTTCTAATTAACGTATTATTATTTTTATTAGGTTGGCTAAATTACATTTTTAAATATGTTGTATGCATTTTAAGCTAGATCTCGGAAAAAAAATCATTAAGACTCCACGTGATCTATAAAATGGGCATAAATCTAACTTAAATCATATGCATGTTTGAGGATGTCCATTTAGAATTAAAGTATTATAAGTTGAATAAAAATAAATTGGATACTAAGAGGATCAGTTTTTATTTCATTAGATATTCAGAACATTCAAATGGGACAAAAGTTTTATGAAGGATCTGTAAAAATGTTTAGTTTATATGAAAGAATTTAGGAACACATGTTCATTTTGAGGATGAAAGAATAAAGATTCATGAAGGTAACAACTAATATAAGTAGATCATGGACCCAGCATATCACCAAATTTATCCATGCTGGTGAATTTATGTTCAAAGATAAGCAGGTCACAAAGCCATCATATCAAACCACAGTGTTCATTGTTAGTGAATTGCACTCGTGTATTAGATGATTTGGTTTTAATGGCAGTATTTGTTAGAACACGAAGATACTCAAGGTGATATTTTTCTTCCACATAATAAATAAAATAAAATTACTCAAGAATATTAAACTTTACCTCCTCAAGAAATGAAAACTTGAGAAATATCACATTTAAGAAGTTTCGCTAGATACATGAATAACATTACATCTGTGGATCATATAGTGTATCTTCGAGAACATGAAGATTCATGTGATGTAATGGTAAACAATTTGTCATGTTTTTACTTAAAATTATTAAAGAGTTGTGATTTCTAGTTATAGATGAGCATTATAAAGGAAGTGTATAGGTCAATGTAAGATAAAGTTGTTTGGAAATTTTTCATATTACCTGTTGAAAAATATTTATTGGTCGTAAGTGAATTTATAAAAGAAACACGATTCCAAGATAATGTGGAAATGCATAAAGAAGGATCTGTGACAAAATGTTATACGCATCGTGAAAGTATCTTTTAGATTTGAGATAAACTCGGTTGAGGATTGTGTTTATTAACAATTTAGTGAGATTAGTTCTTAATTTTTGGTGCTCCCTTTAATAACCATATTACAAAGTGACAAATTAAATATAAGTCAATTCCCAAAAAAACTTTAAAAATGAGGAAATATAAAATACTTTATATACTTCTGAAGTCATGAGTATGATGTATGCTAAAGTTTTAACAAGGTCAGACATTTCTTATTATTATCGGGATGTTAGAGAGATATGTAAGTAATCCAGAGATGGACTATTAGAAAGAGGCCAAAAGGAAACATGTTGACATATAGGTATTCAAATAATCTAGAGTTCATCGAGTATTTTGACTCCGATTTTGGTAGAATATGTAGACACATTTAGTAGCAATTTATGAAGTATATTTTTATTAACTGGGGATGCAATATCATGAATAAAAGTTAAGAAAAAACTATTTACATTATCCATTATAGGGGTATAATTTATTGAATGTTTTGAAACATACAACCAATCATTATGGTTATGGATTTTTTTTCACTTGACTACATCTTCTAAAAAGGATATAAAACCCCATGAAGTTGTATTGTGACAACAATTATGCAATTCCATATTCGAACGGTAATAAGAGTTCTTCTAAGTTCGAACATATAGATATCAAATTCATGTATATTAAAGGAAGAGTAAAGATTCATCAAATCAAGATGGAACATATCGGTAAAAACTCCATGGTAGCAGTACTACTTTCAAAATTTTCACAAACAAACTTTTCGGATGGGTGTTCTTTTCATTATATTATTTTTTATTTTAGTGGGAGTTTTTCTAATAGGTCTAGCGTATTAAGTAGATCTCCTCTTAAACATGACTTGTTAAGAATATATATGGACGATTACTTTTGATATTATTTTTACACCATACACCATAATAGATCCATGTAGTTGTTTAGTGACGAAAATGTGATTATTACCGCTCTCATTTACTCATATTGTATTAAAAAAGTCGTTAGTCATATATCGTTTATCCTCACGTACGCGATTATTCAGTTCATTTATGAACAATAGATAAAATAAATTTCATTAAGTAAATACATCATTTAGGAGCATATGACAATCCAAGTGGAACATTATTAGAATTTTTTGGATCTGTTCATTCTTAGTGATATATATGACTATTTTTAATAGACAAACTAATTAATAGTGTTAGAGTGGCGACCAAAGTCCCATATCCCACATCGGTTAAACATGAGAAGGATCAATGGTATATAAGTAAGAACATACCTCAACTAGTATGAGGCCTTTTGGTAGTGGACCAAATGCAAATAGGATTTGAAATAGGTAATGAAAAAAATTAGAAATTGGACCAATGGATTAAAAAAATTATATATATATATATATATATATATATATATATATATAATTGTATGCATACCTGGTCAAATTCGTGTTTTGTGAAGGATTGAACCCGAATATTGATAATTAAGACTAAATATAAATTTATAGACTACTTTGAAAGAATAAAAATAGTCAAGTAATGGTCCATGACCATAGAGCGGAGCATGAGTTTAAGTCCAAATTTCTAATTACACTTCATACATAAAGAGGATATCTAATTTATTTTTCTTTTGGTGACTTAACATAAATAAAATCCGGCGTTCTATTGGTTTGAATATCTAAGCTTAGTTTTTTCCTCTTTTCATCTCTTTTGTCAATGTTCAAAGGTCTTGGTCATCGCTAAATATTCAAAATTGAGAAATTTGAAGTTGTAGCAATAATACGATAAAAAATAATATAATATTGCAAGAAAAAATCACTAAGATATTTATTTTATCCTATTTATTGTACGTTTTTAAAAATCTATTTTAAAAAAATATTTATAATACAGTTCTAGAAGTTCTAGAAAATCTTAACACATCCTATCAGATTTGAATTCGCCTAAATAATATTATATCTCCCATTATATTAATTTTTCCCTCTTTTATTTTTTTTCTCTTCATCCTATAAATATTATAAATATATTTAATCAGAGTTTTATAATAGTTTGTAATCTTTTCTGTTATACTAGGTGTACTTTTATATTATATTTATATTTATTTTTGTATATTACTTTGAGTACCTTTTGGTGAGGTTAATTTTCGTCTGAGGGTAAATTTGTAATTTGTTTTAGAGTTTTTGGAGGTGTGTAGGTGTTTAATGTTTGAGTAGAGAGTAGAGGGAGAATTAAGCAGCCTAGTTGTATTTAATTCTCATTTCCCATCTTAAATGCAGGTGGTTGGGTATTTATACCCTTATATTTGGGCTTTTTATGGGTTTTCGGGTTATGTTTAATGGACCCGGGTCATGTTCAAAGACCCATGAGCTCTTAGTAGAAGAGCAAGCAGCTTAGTCAAGAGGTGTTTATGTTTTTAAGTACTTTAGTCATAATTTGGATAGTTCATTGAGCTTAGTGTTCGAACTGTTCTGTCCGATCCAGTGATCTTAGTCCGAACTGTCCCCGTCCGGAGAGGTAGCAATATTCAGACTCATCATGAGCCCATTTTTTAGGTGTTTGCTCAAATACCTTTGCCAAAAACCTGAAAAACAGTCCGATGTCAGGGGCGGTTTTAATCCGGACAGGTCTTTTGACTTGTGCTATGGTTTTATCCGGACTGAAGAAGCTTTGTGAATCCAAACGGTTTTTTGCCAGAGTTCATGGGACACGTGTCACTTTTTGGTTGGTTGTTTCAGCCGTTTTTTCACCTTGAATTTCGCACCCACCTTCTTCGAAAAGCAACCTCTTCATTAATGAGGGTGACGTCAGCGCCATCTTTTAATCATTACTAATCTTTTCGAATTCTCCTAGGTATCATGACCCTTTTTTGAGATTTACTATAAATTGAAATACTTTCTACTGTTCCACCATCACTTTTATTTTTACTCTGCAAATTCTCAAAGCTTTTTCTCTCAAAAACAAATTTCTACTCAGGTCGTTTATGTTCACGGCTAGGAACGCTCTAATCAAAGGTGGGTGGCTCAACCTTTTTGAGTTAGAAAAAGCGCAAAAGGCTGAAAGGGAAAGGCGCATTGCAGCAGGCTTACCCACTTCCCCTATCGACAAACCAGCAACTTCAGCCACAGAGTCAGACCAGGGTTCTTCTTCTACAAAGGGCATCAAACCGAAGAGGTTATTTCAAACCAATCTTTCACCTATTATCTCAGGTTCTTCGGGTCAAGAATCAGAACCCGTCGTCGAACCAGGTTTAACAGTTACAAGCTTTAAAAAACCCTCCTCTTTCTTAACCATAGGGTCAGATTTCGAAACCTCTCCTCATAAGTTAGTTGATCAACACAAAGACCGGCTGGTCAAAAGGCAGGCTTCTAAGGGCACCCCTTCGAAATCGGGTGCCAAGGACAGTAGTGCTGGGTCAGAAGCACCCATTAGAGCTCCCAAGGATATGCTGTCCGGTCCGGAGGGAACTGGCTCAAGTCCTCGAAGAGAAATGTCCATACCAGAGCCCCAACCGGAGGCCAGGAATCAAGAGGATACTGAAGCGCAGCAGTCCGGAAGTCAAGCTGAGCCAAATCTAAACCTCCCTCTCACCACTACAATTGAAAACCCTTCCTCAATTATGGAGGAAATAATGGAGGACTCTATTGAAGAGACTTTATTCGAGTCTGAACCTTTCAGACAGACTAGTGGTGTTGTTACTGCTCAAAAGGACAAGGGCAAAGAAAAGTTGTGCTTGAGGCATTCAGATCTGCCGGAGTGTCTCAAAGGAAGGGTGGGGCCTTGTTTTCACAAGGTCAATGTTAAGTACCGCATTGCCCTGCAAAAGATCAACTACGCATTCATCAACACATCTGAGCTGGGCCGGATGCGTACGAAGTGGGGAATTCCAGAGAACGTGAAGATAAGAATCCCTATAGACCCCGAAACTCTCATGGACTGCAAGTTGAGCGAGATAGTCATCTTCACGGAGCTGTTTAACTGGGGGCTCAGATTCCCCTTGGACTTAGAGATCGTCAGATACTTTCATCTGATAAAGCTCTGTCCAAGCCAGCTGAGTCCCAATGCTTGGTACACCCTTATGGCCTGCATTATGGCCTCTATGCTCTCCGGGATCCCTCTACCAATGGAGGAGTTTGTTACTGTGGCCAGCCTCTGTAGAAACCCCCACATCCCTTTCTACCACTTCTATATGGGGGATAACTTCAAAGCTGTGGATGACCTGCTAGAGTCAGAGAGGAACTGGAGGACTCAATTCCTATTTTTAAGTGGGGCTTGGGAAAACGGGAAGAAAATCAAGGCCGGAGTCAACCCAAGTCTCCTCACCAGCAGATGGAGGAGTGATCGTAGGACTTCTTCTTTATATTCTTATCTCTTCTTTTATCAAATTTGCTTAAATTGAATGTTATTATCTTTTTTCTTAGCAGTGCTACCCAAAGATTTTACGGACTACCTAAAGTCCGGACAGGTCACTTGCACGAAGATTAATACTTGGGCTTCTGAGAAATGGGGAAACCGGTTTCACGATGCTTTCACGGGGGGGGGGGGGGGGGGGGGAGGCAACTTAGCAAGGTCTCACCTCTGGAACACTACTGGCCGGAGGGACTTAACCTGGGAAGAGCTCACCACTCAACCCCCTTCGGACGTAGTGCTCAAGAGGACGCACAAACCGGATGGTACACTTTACTTGTCAGGCCGGGCCAAGGCCCCGAGTAAGATGAAAGGCAAAAAGAAGAAGGGCAAGAAAGTGGCAGGTGGAGCGGACCCTGCTGAGGTGGAGGAAGCTGTTTTAACCAATCTGGAGGGGCCACCCCCAAGCCAGATTGATGCTGCTCTCTTGGAAGTGGTAGAGCAGGAAAGTGTTAGGAAAGAAGCTCACTCCCCAACACCCCCAAGGGCTTCCAAAAGAGACCGTAAACGGGGAGCTGAAAGCAAGGATAGGGAGGCCAAGAAGAAGAAGACCTCTAAGGGTGATGAACTTTCTCTCCGACCTCCGGAGCCTCTCCCCCAGGTTCATCCCACTGACCCAACACAAGCAGAAGAGATACCTGGTGACTTCCAAACTGATGAGGTCGAAGGGGGAGGTCTTAGCATTGATGGGGTAGACATCACTGGTCTTGGTGGGCTTGGTGAGTACTTTATCAACCTCCCCAGAGACGATTTTGCTAGGCCTTACCTCCCTTCAAGTACTTCAAACACCGTCACTTTTAATGGTAAGACTTTTACTGTTTTAAGTGAAAGGGACATTATAGCTCACTCTTTATTAAGTAGTGTTCAGCCGGTGCTTGCTTTGGAGAAGCAAGTTCGAAGTCAGGCCGACATTATCAAAGACCTCAAGTCTGATAAGGAGAGGCTGTCCGATGACCTTCTCACTGCCACTCAACATGCTAATATTTTAAAGGGGGAGAACGAGGAGCTGAAAAAGAATCAGGAGGAGTGGACCACCAAAATTGCTACTCTGGAAGAGACCATCAAGGATCTCCGGGAGAAGTTGTCCGGAGCAGAGAAAGATCTCAACTCTTCAAAAGAGGAGACCAAGGCCAAGGACCAAATTATCAACAACTTGATCCGTGACAAGATTGCGCTTGAGAACACAATGTCCAAGGCTGCAGAGGAGAAAGCTGATCTGCTAAGGGAGAAGGAGGCCAAAATCCAAGCCAAGATCGACGCTTATGCCAACAACGTGATCGACACTCAAGAGCAAATGTACGCCAATGTGAAATCAGACATGGTCCTGCTCTTCCATGAGAAGTTCCCGAAGAGGAACTTGGGTGATTTGTGGCTTCATGTAGAGTACGAAGACCTTCCCTTCCACACCATGGCTGACGGAGACTTGCATGACTACTCCAGTGCTTCTTCTTCTGACGAGGCAGAAGAAAATGCCGGGGAAGGTCCTCCTGAAGAGAAAGACGATCCCAAGGGGAAGAAGAAGATAGATGAGGCTGAGCCATCTTCAAAGGCTCAGTCTTGAATTGTGAATTATTTTTTACTTTTCATGTTATCTAAACTAAAGTTCTTGGAAGGTTAAGGCACTCTTTTTGTTAATGTGTCCGGTATCTGACCGGATAGATCCTTTACTTTGTTTGACAATTTGGAAGTCCTTGGAAGGCCAAGGTACTTAAGTTATTTCAATGAATATCCTTGTTTTGCATAATTTTCGCATCCTTTCATAGTTTGTTTCAATTTTGGTGGCTAGTGTTTAAATAGCCCTTAGTTATTTCATAAATAGTCTAAAGTGAGAGTGTTTAAGTTCTCCGATGACAAATGTTTAAGTGGTCATCATTCTTTTACTTCAATCCGGATGGTGTGACAAAAAACAGAGTAAAAACACTTCGGAAATTTTTTAAGAAGGCATCAAATTTCATTAAAAAGCCCGGACACCTCATTAAAACCTCCCCGCGCCACCAGGGTAGGAAAGAGTATGCCCCTAAATATTTACATGGATGTTTAAACAAGTAAATATTTACACATATGCTACTCCAAGTACGCCCAGAGATGTTCGATATTCCAATGGTGGGTCAAAATTCTTCCATCCTTGTCTTCTAGCCAATATGTTCCAGGTTTAATCCTTTCAACAACCATATAAGGTCCTTCCCAAGTTGGGGCCAGTTTGCCGAGCAGCTTCTCCTTAGTGTGTAAGAATATTTTCCTCAATACTTTGTCCCCTGACTGGAAATCTTTTCTTTTAACCCTAGAAGCAAATCTTCTTCTCATCAAACCCTGATAGTGTGCAGCTCTAAGGTGAGCTTTAACTCGTCTTTCCTCTACCAGGTCAAGCTGACCTCTGATCGCCACTTCGTTAGCGCATTCGGAGAAGTTGTGAACCCGAAATGATGGGAGAGTCGCTTCTATTGGAGCTACTGCATCCATCCCATAGACCAAGGTAAAGGGTGACTCTTGTGTTGCAGCTCCAGGTGTTGTCCGGTAGGCCCACAAGACCTCTTGTCAATAGTTGGGTCACTTCCCAGCAGCTCCTTCCAGATTCTTCTTTAAACCGGACAATATAGTTCTGTTAGCCACTTCAACCTGACCATTTGCTTGTGGGTGGAAAGGCGAAGAGAAACAATGTTGTATACCCCTTGATGCACATAAACTCTCCATTTCTCTATTGTCGAACTGTGGCCCATTGTCTGTCGTTATCTTTTGTGGAACACCAAATCTGCAACAGATGTTGGATAAAATGAATTTTATGACAGCTTTTGATGTTGTTCCTGCCAGGGGGGCTGCTTCAATCCACTTTGAAAAGTAATCTATAGCTACAAATATAGTTTTGCGCCCTCCGGACGCCATAGGGAGAGGGCCCACCAAATCCAAACCCCATCGAGCAAAAGGTATAGGCTCAGAAATTGACTCTAAAGGGATGGCTGGGACATGAATTTCATTGCTATATATCTGGCATGGATCACACCTTCTTACCAGCTCTTTAGCATCCTGCATGATAGATGGCCAATAGTAGCCGGCCAGTAAAACTCTCCTTGTTAAAGCTCTAAATCCACAGTGAGCTGATCCCTCACCATCATGCAATTCGGAGAGGACCACTTGAGACTCATCATCTCCCAAACACCGCAGAAGAGGTTTACTATAAGACTTTTTATACAGAATGTCTCTTAGTATGATAAAACCACGAGCATTGTGTTTCAGTTTTCTTGCTAATGATTTGTCCGGAGGCAAGATGCCGTCGGAGAGGTATTGCAGGAGAGGAAATCTCCAATCCTGAGGTTGTTTCACCTGCACTTCAAAAATTTCTTCCTCTTTACCCATACTAAGTTGAATGGAGGGGCTCTCCAGCACATGGATCCATGGATATGACTCTGTGTAAGCTATAGTTGCCAATGAATCTGCCAACTCATTTTCTGTCCGGGGTATATGCTCATAAACAACGCTTTTAAACTTGAGTGCCTCATTTTTAAGAAGAAGCAAATAATTCACTAGCTGCTCCTTTTTAGCCTCAGATTGACCTTGAGCATGGTGGATAAGAAGTTGGGAGTCACTCATTAGCTTGACCCTTTTAGCCCCACAAATATAAGCTAACTTTAAACCAGCACATTTTGTCACCATATTAGAAGCCCTGAGAGAAAAACATATAGCCTGGTACATTTTGTCACCATATGGAGAAGTTAAGCACACCCCTGCACCACATCCCATAGTGCTGGATCCACCATCCGTCCGGACGACCCAAACCTTTTTATCTTTCATCTCAGTAGTCTGCTCCAAATCTCTATCAGAGTGGAATTCAACTAAAAAATCAGCCACAGCTTGGGCCTTGACTGCTGTTCGGGGAGCGAAATCTATATCAAAATCCCCCAATTCTACCGACCACTTAGTCATTCTACTTGAAATGTCTGCTTTTTGGAGAACATTATTCAAGGGAAAAGATGTCTGGACGATAATAGGATGAGCCTGGAAATAGGGCCTCATCTTTCTTGCAGCTATTACCAGGGCTAATGCTAACTTTTCGAGTTTCAAATAACGCTTTTCTACACACCAACACAACACTGATGGCACAACTTGAAACTGCCAAATATACGAAGAGTGTCTCTCCATCAATTGGTTTAAATAGGGTTTTGGGGGAGGACAGATGTTTCTTAATCTCATTGAAGGCCTCATCACACTGTGAGGTCCAGTCAAATCCCCTTGCACCCTTCAAAGTTTGAAAAAACGGGGCGCATCGGTCCGATGACCTTGAGATAAATCGGTTTAAAGCAGCTAACCTTCCTGTCAATCGTTGCACTTCTTTAATATTCCGAGGAGGCTCCATTTGGAATAGAGCATTAAGTTGGTCCGGATCGGGTTGTATCCCTTGCTCACTTATTATATAACCTAGGAACTTCCTGGATTGCACTCCGAACACACATTTTTCTAGATTTAGCTTTAAATTTACTTTTACCAAGTTGGTAAAAGTTTATTGGAGGTCAGTTAAGTGCAATTGCTTATCCACACTTTTTACCATCATGTCATCGATGTATACTTCCATATTTCTTCCAATCTGATCAGCAAAGGCTTTGTTCACCAATCTCTGATAAGTAGTCCCGGCATTTTTCAACCCAAATGGCATTACCTTGTAGCAATGAAGACCCCTGTCAGTGACAAATGTGGTATGCTCTTGATCCCTCAGATCTACTTAGATCTGATTGTATCCGGAGAAAGCATCCATAAAAGATAACAGCTTCTTCCCAGAGGTGGAGTCTACTAACTGGTCAATTCGGGGAACTGGATACAAATATTTTGGGCAAGCTCTATTGAGATCTGTGAAGTCAATATACATACGACACTTGCCATTTTTCTTTTTCACCAAGACCGGATTGGAAGTCCACATAGGATATCGAGACTCCTGGATATGCCCCATCTTTGTGAGCCTGTCAACCTCCTGTACAATAACATCAGCCTTTTCTTTGGAAAAAGCCCTTCTCCTTTGTACCACTGGTGCTACATCTTTTCGGACATATAGGTGATGTGATATAACATCAGCTGGAACCCCAGTAACATCAATATTGCACCAAGCAAAAACATGCTGATGGTTTTTCAAGAATTTTAACATCTTATTTTTCAGGTCGGGTGGCATTTTAGACCCTATCTTGACACTTTTCCCTTCTTCTAAAGAATGTGTTTCAACCTCTTCAACTGGTATCAATACTCCAGGGGTCTCTCTGGGCTCATCAACTTCACCCTCACCCCCAGAAAGCCCCTCAAATTGCTATTGCTCGTTGATACGAACTGCCCCCAACGTCCGGGGAGCCAGGGCTGTAGCATAACATTCTCTTGCAACCTTTTGACTGCTGCGGACAACTCCCACCTGTCCTTGAACAGTATACTTCAAACATTGGTGGACTGTCGAAGCCACTGCATGCATCCTAGAGAGCCAAGACCTCCCTAAAATAGCATTATAGCAAGTGGGACAATCTACCACAATAAAAAATATCCTGACCATCTTCTTGAAAGGGCCCTTGCCCAACAGAACTTCCTCTTCGAACTCCCCGATCACATCTGCTGAGCTGCCAGTAAAGCCCACAATTGATCTGTCCGAACTCTGAATTACGCCTGGATTTTTCATTTTCTTGTAAGTGTTTAAGAAGAGGATATTAGCTGAGCTTCTAGTATCCACCAAGATTCGTCTTATGTCATTGCCCCCAATGGATGCTCCTATGACAACAACATCTTCATGTGGGCCAGCTATATCTCTTAAATCATCTTCATCAAAAACAATGAAGGGGAATGGAATGTGCGATTGATAGGAGGTCATGCCTCCTTCTAGCTGTGTAGCTAAAGTATGAACGTGCCTCTTCCTCGAAGAAGCAGTAGGAGCTGTCATAGTATCCCCTCCGAAAATCGTAAGTGACTCAAAAAACCTAATGAGCCCGGAGACCGTTCTAGAACATTCCTCAATGGTACCCACTCTATATCGAGTTGGATCCGGATCCAAGTATTCTGATTCCACATCAAACCTTTCGATTATAACCATAGCTCCCTCCGGAGCAGCATTACTTGGACCAACTCGGTGAGTATTGTCAGGCATATTACCTCCTCTTCTTTTGACATAAGCCCCCAACTTTCCCCTTTCAATCAAGTTCTGAACTTCTTGTTTTAAGGCTATACAATCATCAGTGGTATGGCCAGTATCATTGTGATACTGACAGAAGGAGTTATTATGATGTTCTCTAGGAGATTGCAGTGTGGCCGGTCTTCTATAGTGTACCTCTTCCTTTGTTTTATCATAAATGGTGGCCACACTTTCTTTCAATTCTGCAAACCACTCCGGTTGAACCCAATGACCTCTTTTATTTCTGGATTGTTGACTCTGGGCAGGTGCAGCTGGCTGAGATTGAGCTTTAGCCCGGCCATGCCCCTGTCCGGTCTCCTTTGCCTTGTTCCCGGACTGATTCTGATTGGGGTTTGGTGCAACCGGGGCAGACCTCACCTGCCTGTGCACCCTAGTTTTCTTCATTTCATCAACGTTAATCTGCTTTCCAACCTGATTCAACAACCCTCCCCAAGTCATGGCTTTCTTTTTTGTCACTGAATCAGCCAAATTCCCAGGGTTTAAGCCCTGTCTCAAGGATGCTATTGCTACTTGCTCGAACCAATCAGCCAACCCATTCTTGGTGTTCACAAAACGACTTATGTATTCTTTCAATGATTCGTTCGGTTCTTGGGCACAATGGATTATTGTGTCCCCGTTGCCCTTCAAATCTTTACTCCCAACAAACTGCCTTCGAAAGGCCACCCAAAAAGTATCGAAATTCTTGATGCATCCTTGTGGTAGGCTGTTATACCATTTTAGAGCACTCCCCGTAAAGGATTGGGAAAATGCTCTACAAAGTAGCTTGTCGTCATCATCAAAGTTCATCATGAAGTTTTTAAATTGCTCCAAATGGTTATCCGGATCAGTACTGCCATCGTACTTTTCCATTTTAGTGCTGTCAAACCTCTTAGGGAGGTTTCCGGATAGAATCTTGGAAGATAACGGAGATTGCCTCCAATTCCGACCACGACTGAACACAATATCCTCATTGGGAGTTGCAAAGATACCTGGTTCATCGTGGAAGGCAAAAGGATCCATCAGCATCCGGTCTACATACCTCCGGCTGTGAGATGTCCCTTTGCCAATATTCTTCTTCAACTTTCCATGTCTATCTCTTTTCTTTGAATATTTTTTTATCAGCTTTTGCTTCTTTTTAGTTCGGCCCTCATCGCTGCTAGAGGACAAGGACTCTTCAACTATATCTTCATCCGAGGAGCTATCAGAAGATTCTGAGCCTGAGTCAGAACTCTCCACTGGCTTAGACAGGTGAGATTTTTTGGAGCTGGCATGAGTCTTTTTGGTACTCACATGAGTCTTTGAAGGCTCACGCTCTCTAGGGTTATCGGTATGATGAGCAACCGATGTTGTTGGTTTTTCTTTCATGCCCATCTTAGCCTTTTCTGCCCTCAGAGCTTCTATCTCGCCTTTTAACCTATCGCGCTCCTCGATGGTGTACTCATCGTTTTTACCCACCACTTCGAGCAAAGCTGGTGGTACTTCCGGGGCGTCCGGATTCATTCGGACTGACTTTTCTTGTTGGTTTCGAATGCTTGATTAAGGCACCTTCGTGCTCCCACTGTGGTCGCCAATTTGGTGAGGTTAATTTTCGTCTGAGGGTAAATTTGTAATTTGTTTTAGAGTTTTTGGAGGTGTGTAGGTGTTTAATGTTTGAGTAGAGAGTAGATGGAGAATTAAGCAGCCTAGTTGTATTTAATTCTCATTTCCCATCTTAAATGCAGGTGGTTGAGTATTTATACCCTTATATTTGGGCTTTTTATGGGTTTTCGGGTTATGTTTAATAGACCCGGGTCATGTTCAAAGACCCATGAGCTCTTAGTAGAAGAGCAAGCAGCTTAGTCAAGAGGTGTTTATGTTTTTAAGTACTTTAGTCATAATTCGGATAGTTCAATGAGCTTAGTGTTCGAACTGTTCTGTCCGATCCAGTGATCTTAGTCTGAACTGTCCCCGTCGGGAGAGGTAGCAACATTCGGACTCATCACCTTTGACTTTGAATAATATTATGATTTTATTAAAAAAAGAAACTATTTCCTAAATCATTCAAGTACCGAAGAAAACAAAATACCATAGTCCACTACTTGTCTACTTACTACTTAATTTGTTATCAATTTATGTTTACAAAAATCTTACAATTTTTCATAACCAGTGAGAAAAAAAATTCAAAAATTATGAAGGCTCATAAGATCACGAGAAATACCGAAAACATTGTTGAATATCTTCATGAGTGTGGGTTGATTGATATGGATTTTGAAGGACTGAGATTTACATAATGTGATTTTTAGAATTCAGGTCAACGGATAATGAGATATCTGGATATAATGTATGTGACTACGATGTTGTAAATTAGTGTTCCTCAAACGAGGGTTATCAGGCGGATTATACCACATTCTTATATTGATAAGCTCATATGAGATAGTCATCATCCTCAAATTCTTAAATGCTTTACAATGAGTTGGCTTGTTGTTTGCATAATAACTTTTAGAACTTTATTCGAGAGAAATAGAATACTGTTAAGTTAGATACATGGGAAAATATTTTTCCATCCAAGGTTAAATCCAATTATAAAAAGATAATTTATTTAGTGATATTAATAAAAAAATAGTTACTTATCGTGAGACTTCAAGGAATTCAACTCTCTTTTCAAAATTCATATAATTATTCCCGCTTCAGACTTGGTAAAAAAATTAAGAAATAAGTATCTGACTGTTCTGGAAGAGGAAGAAATGTCGTGGTTCCAGAATAGTCAGATGAAGAGTAGTTGAATGAAGAGATTCAGGAGGTCGTGTTCCGATCAATCCGTCAAAAGCTCTAGATTAGCTAGTATGTCAATTACAGTTTCTTAGAAATATTGGGAGACGGTTAGCTCGATTATTTGTGAGATAATTTGAACCACAACTAGAAGAGGAGCGATACCAATCGGTTTAATAGTACGGTAAGTCATTTGATTCATAAAGTTGATAATCTGAAGAGAGTCATTTACTTTCATCCAATAAGCTTGAGAAATATTTTGGTTAAGTTTATTATGTCGTTAATGGTTAACATATTAATATCCTTGCTAGTTAAGTGTATCATGCTCAATCAAAAAAGTTTTATTCATGGTCTGTCTATTGTAAATAACATAGTTTTGGTGCATAAGTTGGACCATTGATTGCCCAGAGACACTGAAACACAAGGATACATAACAGTTAAGATCGACCTAGACAAAATGTATGGAAAACGTAATTAACGGTTCATTAAGGATACAATCATTATCTTTGGGCTTTCAGTGACATGGTTAAGACTTATCATTACAACTATAAGGTCTAATTTTATACAAGTAATAATGAATGAGGAACCTTTTGGGCCTTTTATGTCGCATTCAGGTATTAATAAAAGAGAGGTTAATGATATTTATGTTTTTATCATGTGCATGAAACGCTTATTTCTTCTCATTCAGGGTCTTTGCAATAATGGTGAATAAATTATTACGCGTATCCACAAGAAAGGTGTCGATCATCACGTCTTCTTTGTATATAATTTAATATTGTTTGCATATACTTCAAAGGAACGTGTTGACTTGATTGAAGGAACTATGTCTATTTTATGATGAATCGACCAACCAGTGAGCAATGAGAAGTCAATAATATAATTTTCTAAAAATGTCTAACATAGTTGTTAAGAAAAAATTTCGTCGATGAGCGGATTTTATCTTAGTGAATTCTTAGGTATATATTTAGGTACGTCAATTTCTTCAGGTTTCCTCACGAGGGGGTTTTATCAATATATTATTATGAAAATGGTGCACAAATGACTGAATTTAAAAGTACATAATATCTTTCTCCTATGTCAAATAACTCTGTCACAACCAGTTTTGAGTGAGATCCTGACTTATATCATCCAACAATAAAGTTTCTAGTGCATATGTGGAATGAAATCAATACAACTATTCAACATATTGTTTGAGGTTCATCTATGAAAGGTAAAAATATCCATTGGGTAGCTTGGGATAAGATGTGCAGTCCAAAGAAAAGAGAGGCCAAGTTTTAAGGATATAAAAAATTTCTACAGAACACTAGTGGCTAAATTAAAGTGGATGATCCTGCAAAATTACAATAGGTTATAGGTGAGGGTTCTCAAACAAAAATATTTTAAGGAATGGCTAATGATCGTGCAGTCATGTCGTCTGATTATAGGATTTGCAAAATGTATCTTAGAATGACGAAATGTGCTACTTAATAGGGTGAGTATAATTCTGTTGATTTCAGATGAATAAATCTCAGACAAAAGCTATGAAAAGCTTCGATAATTTTATTAGGTATAAATAACTATTAAATAGTCAAAGATTGAGTACAAAAAATGAAACTGACACCTAAGAAGAGAAACTGAAAGGACAATAAAAAACGGAAACACAATTAAATGACACAAACTTGAAGTGGAGTGTAACTCATATCTTGACCAAATAAAGCATTGAAGTCCTAACACTTATTAGATACCTCTGCTGGTAGCTGCATCTCCGCTGTGTCCTTTGCTAGTAGATGCACTATTGGATCCCTCAAATAAAACATTAAATTCCTAACATTGCTTCCCCTAAACTGAAAGCAATAGCTTCAGTTTATCTTCTCGCAAACTCCAAGTTTCTCTCTTAATCGAACAAAAGCTTCCAACTTCAATGGTTTAGTCAATATGTCTGCAACCTGATCATTGGTACCACAATGAACCAATTTCACAATTTCATCTTTGACAAGATCCCTCAAAAAATGGAACCTAACATCAATATGCTTGCTACGACCACGAAGAACAGGGTTCTTTGATAGTTTAATTGTTGAGTTGTTATCACACATAATCGTAGTGCAACCTGACTGCATCATACCAATTTCTTCTAAAATCCTTCTCATCCAAATACATTCACAAGCATAAAATGATGCAGCTATGAGCTCAGCTTCAGTGATGGATAGAGTGACTACCGATTATTTCTTTGAAGCCCAAGAAACTGCTCCTCCACTCAATAAGAAAGCATATCCACTTGTGCTTCGTCTATTATCAATGTCTCCAGCATAATCACTATGAGTATAGACACTCAACTCCTCCAACATTCCCTTTTTGTAAAACACACCGAATCCAGTCGTTCCTCTTATGTACCTTAGCATACGCTTTGCTGCTTGCATATGTTCCTCTCTAGGATCGGACATGTATCTGCTCAATAGACAAACCACAAACATCAGATCAGGCCTTGTCGTCGTGATATACATTAAACTTCCAATGAGTTGTTTATATATTGTGCAATCAACTCTCTTAGCATCACTATCTTTTGATAACTTCACTCCGGGCATAATAGGATTCTTGACGTCATTTCCGTTATGCAGATTAAACCTTTCAAGAATCTCTCCAGCATATTTCTTTTGATGGATGAAGATTCCATCACCATCCTGTGTCACCTCAACACCCAAAAAATACTTCATTTTCCCCAAATCAGTCATCTCAAAATCCTTTTTCATCGATAATTTAAACTCCTCAAGCATATTTTCATCATTTCATGTAAAGATTAAATCATCTACATAAAGACTAACAATAATAATCTTGTTACCTCCATAAGTTTTCACGAATAGTGTGTACTCATGCTCACACCTTTGAAATCCTTCTCTAACAAAGTATGCCTCAATTTTACTTTACCAAGCTCTTGGGGCTTGTTTTAAACCATATAAAGCCTTCACCAACTTGTAAACCTTGTGTTCTTGTCCTTCCTTTATGTGTCCTTGTGGTTGATCTACAAACACATCTTCTGTTAGTTCGCCGTAAAGAAACGCACTCTTTACATCTAACTGATAAACACACCAATTCTTTTGAGCTGCTACAGCTAGCATCGTACGAATAGTATCCCAACGCGCCACAGGAGCAAAGACTTCACTGTAATCTACTCCTTCTTCTTGCGCATAGCCTTTGACCACCAATCGAGCTTTGTATTTTTCAAACTCTCCCTTCTCGTTGAGCTTGGTTTTATAAAGCCATTTAACACCAATTCTCTTTGCTCCACTTGGAAGATTTGTGAGAAACCAAGTTCCGTTATTTTCTATTGACTCCAACTCTGTCTTCATAGCATTAACCCATTTTTCTTCCTTAATAGCTTTATTGAATGTTACAGGATCATCGCTTGACATAAACATTACAAGACCCGAAACTTCTTCTTCTTCCTCCCATCCAGTCTCATAATCCTGCAAATAAGCTGGTCTTCTTCTGATTCTCTGAGGCCTAAGAGATTCTGCTGGATTCAAAACTTCTTCTTCTTCATTTATTTGCTCTGTTTCAGGCTCATAAGTCACTTCTTCAACATTCTCCTCAGCTTCGGTTTCTCTATCCTCCCAGATTAATTGCTCAGCCTCTAATTCTTTTGTTTTATGTCCCCAATCCCAGCTTTTCTCTTCTTCGAAAATCACATCCCTACTTGTAATGACCTTTTTTGTTTTGGGGTTGTATAGGCGATAACCCTTGGATTCGCTGCTTACTCCAATAAGCACACATATGTTGCTTTTATCATCAAGTTTTTTTCTTTTCTGATCTGGAACATGGACATGAGCGATACAGCCAAAAATTCTAAAGTAATCAACTCTAGGCTTTATTCCACTCCACATTTCTTCAGGTGTTTTTCCTTGTGTCACGGAAGTTGGACTTCGATTCAAGACATGTATAGCCCATTTTGATGCTTCCGCCCAAAAATGTTTAGGAACTCCTTTATCATTCAAAATACACCGCACCATATTCATTATTGTCCGGTTCTTGCGCTCAGCAATTCCGTTTTGTTGCGGGGTGAAAGCCGTAGTGAGTCGTCTGCTAATTCCGACTTCCTCACAAAAATCAGTGAACTCGTTTGAAGTGAATTCACCTCCTATGTCCGTTCGTAGACATGCTAGCGTTTCTCCACTCTCTTTCTCTACCTGGATCTTGAATCGAGTAAAGAATATAAAAGCTTCCGACTTTAATGACAAAAAATATATCCATACCTTTCTGCTAAAGTCATCGATGAAAGTAAGAATATATCTCTTGTCGGAGTTCGATGCTATAGAAATTGGCCCACATATATCAGAATGTACCAGCTGCAACCTTATTGACGAACGCCACAAACTTTGTTTAGGGATACTCTCACGATGTTGTTTACCAACAAAACAGCTAACACATTTCTCAGCTTCGTTGGTGCTCAGATGTGGTATCCCATTGACCATATTCTGATATTTGAGAGTTCTTAAACCTTTATAACTTAAGTGCCCATACCTTCGATGCCAAAGTTTAAGCTCATCCATTGCTGTTATTTTCAAACATTTCTCAGTCGTAAACAAGTTACCTTTTGAGGCCAAAATCTTGAACAATTTATTTTCCGTCATATTTGCTTGCATAACTAGCCCTAACTCCGGATGATAAAGCTTGCATACTTTATGATGTATCAAAATCTTGTAGCCTTTTTGTACAAGTTGTCCCAAGCTTACCAAGTTACTCATTAATTCTGGTACTAGATATACATCTGAAATGACATGAGTCCTTCCATTGACACGTAAAGTTACATCACCTTTTCCAATTACCGAAAGAATAGAATTGTTACCGAGTTTTACGGAGGATTGAAACTCTTCATCAAGCTTTGAAAACCATGATTTATCTCATGTCATGTGGTTGGAACGGCATGAATCAAGATACCACACAAATTTTCTTTCTTCTGGAACTGGTGTGTACACCATTAACAAAACATCACCTTCCTCTTCTCCAATCTTTGTATAGTTCGCCTTCTCTTCCATAGGACATTCGTATGAAAAATTTCCAAGTTTGTGACAACGATAGCATTCCACCGTTTTCTTGTTAAATCTACCTCTTCCTCTTCCTCGGCCAAATTGTCTTCCTCTGCCTCTTCCATTTCGATACTCGTATAAAACTTTGAGTACCTGTTCTTCTTCTACTATTCTTGGCTTTCTTATTTTCTGCTCATGAACAAGTAATGAGCTTTGCAAGGTATCAACTGATAAACTGTCAATATCTTTCGATTCTTCAATTGAACACACAATGTAGTTGAAGTTTTCAGTCAGAGTTCGCAAGATCTTTTCCACAATTTTGACATCTTGCATATCATCCCCACAGTTTCTCATGTCATTTGCTACCACCGTCACCCTTGAGAAGTAATTGGAGATGGATTCTCCATTTTTCATCTCCAGCAATTCAAACGTTCTCCTTAAAGTTTGTAACTGCGCACGCTTCACTCTTGCATTTCCGTGATATTTGGTCTTCATAGAATCCCACAACTGCTTTGACGTCTCTTTCAAAGTTATCGTCTTAAGAATTGATTTGTCAATCGCATTGAACAAATAATTCTTTGCCTTCAAATCCTTTAACCTTGCATCGGCAAGGGTCTTCTTCTCTGCTTCGATCAATCCTTCTTTGTTAATTGGTTCATCAATTCCATCTTCCACAACATCAAAATACTCCTTTGACCGAAGAAGATTTTCCATAAGGAGACTCCAATGGTCATAATCTCCATCGAATTTTGGTATACAAGGTTGCCCAAAATTACTCGATTCTCCCATCTTTTCTATGTGTTTGCTCTCTTTCTCTTTTAATTTAATGGCTCTGATACCAAATTTGTTGATTTCAGATGAATAAATCTCAGACAAAAGCTATGAAAAGCTTCGATAATTTTATTAGGTAATATAAATGACTATTAAATAGTCAAAGATTGAGTACAAAAAATGAAACTGACACCTAAGAAGAGAAACTGAAAGGACAATAAAAAAACGGAAACACAATTAAATGACACAAACTTGAAGTGGAGTGTAACTCCTATCTTGACCAAATAAAGCATTAAAGTCCTAACACTTATTAGATACCTCTGCTGGTAGATGCATCTCCCCTGTGTCCTTTGATAGTAGATGCACTATTGGATCCCTCAAATAAAACATTAAATTTCTAACAAATTTGACATTGTAATGCAAAGTGGTATAAGTGGAAACTTGAGCCATTTGAAGTAGTTTTGGTAAACTCAAATTATAATTTGTTAATCTCGTCGGGTGATAAGACAATATTAAAGTGGAAAAATCTTTGGGAGTTAAAGTTTCCATAAATACTACGAGTATTGTTGTGGCATGCCATAAGTAATAGACTCGTGACGGTGGGTTGTTTGGTGCAGGGGTGTAACATATTCAATTTTTTATGGTGAGTGTGGTAAGGATCTAGAGACGACGTTTCCTTTGTTTCGAGATTGTGTGAGGTACAATGAGCTTTAAATCATGGAGTGGTATTTCATATTTGAATAAGTAATTTTGTAATCCTTCTATTTGTGATAATATGTGTGCATCGGGAAATGAATGAGCAACTCATAAACTTTAAATGGTGGAGCAAATTATTTAAATGTCGGAGAACATCCAAGAGCATGTCATACTCAGAAATTTGGGTTATTATAAGAAAGAATAAAAAAAATATTTTATAGAAAATACATGTTGACGGATTACTCCTAAAATTATGGTATACATTTTTCAATAGTTTAATAAAAAATTACTTATATTTAGATTTCGAATACATATAAAGAAAAATCTTTACAATCTCATGAATATTTGTTGGGTGTCTTATTGAATAATGTGTTTAATAATTTATAGTGGTTATGAGTTATTCATTTCCATATTACGAATAAAAAAGACTCATAATATTTGCAGGAGACGTAAAGCCACTAGATCAATTTATATGGTAATTTATTAAGCCAATTATCAAACTATGGGTTAAAAATCATCATTAGTTTTTCATGTTTCGCGTTTGTATCAAACTAGTCATTTATGTTATTTTTGTATATAAATTTTTATTTTCCGTACTTACACGTGCAAAGGGACTAATAATACAAATTTTTAAAACATAAGAGACCGGTAGAAGACAAAAATGAACATAAAAAAACTAGTTTTATACAAACGCGAAACATGAAAAACCATATATTATTTTAAACTAAATTATAATAACAAAATTAATTAAATATTTCAATTCATAAAACAATATATATATATATATTATTTATAATATCTTGTTGTTAGACAAGATAAGACTTGAAGGCCATATATCATATCATTTGAGGTCGGTTCTATTCCAAAATAATCAATAATGATGGTGTAGCCCATAGGGCCTCCGGCCTTGATGCTACATTCCATATTTTACCAAACGACATTGCCCATCTCGGCCTACAACCTTTTCTCTTCTTGAACCATCAAAATCAGTTCATTTTAGCGGGTCCGTTAGCTCTATATTAGCAGCTTTTGCAAACACAAAGTTTTTCCGAGACTTATTCTAGCAAAACCAAAATTTTATCATAAAAATATCACTGAAAATTTATAAAATAATACAAGAGATATGTAGTAAATGTATTTTAAAAATTATTATTTTTAGTTTTCTTATTGTTTAGTTCTTTTTATTTAATTAGTAATGGATAACTTTTTTCATTAATTTGGTTTTAAAAATCATGTAATTGGTTTTTATTAATTGATTCTATTTATTATTTTCAATGATTTCATCTAGTTTATAATTTATAGGTACGTGATTTTATTTTCTTACATCATTACTTTTTTATTATTTAATATGTCGGTTAGGTACGTCTCACTATAAAAAATATGTGTAATAAAATAGAAGGAATGTAATTAGAAAGAGAATGGTTGTTCACTTGTTCTAAGAAATGTGATAAATTATATTTATAGTGATTAATTTGAATTTTTGAGCATTCGTGATTTATTAATAAATATAGTCACCGTTGAACTTGTTCTACATAGCTAATAAACACAATATAATCTGGTCCATTTCAATCGTAACGAAGCATATGAGGGTTTGAGACCAACAAAAAAACGATTGAAAATGAAACCTCCAAATTAGACTGGAGCGTCCCATATTTATAATTGTATTTCTTTTTTCTAGACATAAGGGATTCACATTTTCCAGTTCTTCAAAGTATTTCCTACATCTTTCTAGATTCATACGATCTTCCATCGCTTCAATTCAAGTGAGACATCACGAGGAACATCAAGTTGAGGCTGCCCATTTATGGAAAATCACCTGCATTGGCATGATTAGACGACCTAATTCTCTTTACAAACATGTTTCATTATGGTTTTAAGATTCCACTACATTTTATCATTTGATGGTTTTTCACCTTGTTGGTCATTTGTCCTAATCAAGTAAGGTCTAATACATGAAGGACGGTGATGTCCTTCATAATTACTTCAGAGGTGTCAAATATTGATTTTGATATTGAGGGGTTAATATTAAAGTTCGGTTTATTTGCCAGATCAATGTTATCCTTCTTACTACCTTTCTATTTTGATATTGAGGTGTTTTATATCTGTATGAGAAGCTTGGGTGAACAGGGTCTTATCAACAAAGATAACCCTTGCCAGACTAGACTTACTTAAATTAATAAGTAAGGGCCTGGCCCTTCCAAGACACACCCCCATCCAACTCGTATTTCTTAATAACTTGTCTTTATATGTTTTTCAAACTTTTTCTTACTTTTATATTTTTACATTTATCACCTTTACCTTTTCTTTCAGAATATAGGAAAACTGTTTTGCTTGGATCAAGAGAGAGGTGAAGTGACACTTTCAAAATTGAGCAAATGGTCTTTAGATAGTTTAAGACATAGGTTTCATGTGTGTTTTATGGAAAAGATATTGTTAAATCAAAGTGTAGGATATAAAAAATGGTTAAATTCTGAAGGTGACAAAATTGTTCTTGTATCTGATATAGATAAGCTTCAAGCTTCCATGAGCCGTTTCCTTTCCCTACCAGCCCGAGTTCAATCTTATATCAAGTGTCCAGTAAAAATTGAAGATTTTGATTCCTTTCAAAAGAAAGGCAAACATAACAAACTTCGAGAAATCATCAGAATGAGGTAAAAATATCAATGAGAGAAAGTTCTAGTGTTGAAATACTTATAGGAATATGGTAAAAAAGATAGGTCAAAAGGGGAGCGAGGAAAAAATCAATCTTACTGAGTCTATGGCGAGCTGAGGCTCTCACTGGAATATGGGAACCAAAGATCTTCAGTTTAAGAGCTAAATCATTAATTCTACTGCTTGCGATCTACCAAGGTTTATGGCTCGATATACCAATGTTGCCAAGTCTAACACTACAGCTACCGACAAATATTTTCCCGAGATTTTGCTTGGAAAATTGCTTATAAGTTAAAAGTGGATTTACTAACCTGTGTCTTCGTGATTTTTACGTTGAATGTTGCGACTTTACTTTGCTCATATTATTTAAAGTTATGAACAATACTTATGTTATGTTCGAAAACGTTAACGTTGAATGCAAGTTCAATTTATTGGAATTCTTCAAGGTTGATAAAGGAATTGATAAAATCTTCCAAAGATAGCTAAGGATCAAAACTGAAATTGATAGTGTATCATGTTTTATGAGATGGTCAATAACTATAACTGTGAGCATATGGAGAAGACCACCCATGAAGTTTAAAGCTCTCTAGAAGCCAAAAGTAACAAGATTTTGAGCCTGAAAGGGAAGGTAACATAATTGGAGATGGCCCTGAAAATGCATAGTAAGCTCACTTTAAAGCCATAACCGACCAGAGGGAAAATCTTGTCAAAGTGGATAGAGAAGAAAGGGCATCCATCCGATCACAAATGGTTATATATTTTCATGATTTCCTTTGTCAGGTGAAGTTAGGTTATTTTCGAAAGAGGTTCCCAAAGCAGATTGGAAAAAAAATGTATCCCTTAAATGTTAAGTCTCATTTTTCTCACTTGACTCTCACCTCCTCGTAAGATTTGGATAATATGGAACCATAATATCATCATTAATTTCACGTTATCCTCTTCCTCTCAACTCGTTCAATGTAAATTGATGATTGTTAATTCTCCTACCTCATTTCGATTCACAGCTATCTATGATTTCAATGATGGTCCAGACCGCATCTCTATGCTCAAGATCAAAGTATCCATTGGGTTACTATTGGGGACTCAATGTTATCCAAAATTCGGAGAAGTGTATAGGCTCGTTTGATACATAGTCTTCTGTTATCTACTAATTCAATAATTTGTATTACCGGTATGAGCTTAGTGATCTCTGCTCTTTTGGATTCTACTTCACACAGCTTAACAAAAACCTCATTAACTGTATTTTCTCCAAGATCGGCCCTCCTAATTACAATGACTATAATGAGTATTTCCATATGTCATCCATCCATTTTGGGTTCTCTAATTATTCTAACCATACCATTGTTACTCTTAACCAGGGCACTCCTAGCATGCTTCGAAAAAAAAACTTCAAATATTTCAATACGTGGTAATCTCATCCTAAATTCAAAAAAATATCTTCAATAGCTGGAACCACCCCACCCCATGCAGAGTATCAACATGGTCTTCTAAAAACTCACTCGCCTTCGATTCACTCTTCGAGATTTAAATCGAAAATAATAAAGTAACATTACCACATGAGTTCGCAATTCCCAAAAAGATATTTTCCAAGTCTAGTCCATCATTGATCAAAACCTCACTAACTCTTCTATTATATCTAAATAAATTGTGGTTTCCTCTAATTTCATCTTCCTAAGTAAAGCTGATTAGTCTTTTTTCAACAAAAGTTTAAATATAAACTAGCTCAAACTTAGTGATATGAACATATTCTTTCAAAATAATATCAAAACTTTTATCTTACGTAACAAAAATAATCGAGGTGATTTGGTTACCAACCCAGCTGATGTTCCCAATGTTTTTGTTAGACATTTCAAAGACTTTCTTGGTACTACAATTTGGAAAAAAAATTAAAACCTCATCTCTTCAATGGTCAACGCTAGTGGCGAGACCTCTATGATTTACACAGTAACGCGCAATGATATTAAAAATTTTATATTCAGCCTTGACGTCAATAAATTCTATAGGCCTGATGGGTTCAATTCTATTTTTCCAATAACTCTTGGAGTATTGTGGCTAATGAAACTTTCATCGGGGTCCTCGAATTTTGAAAATCTGAACGCCTGGATCCATCTTAGAATACCACTTTAATCACCATTTTACCTAAAAACTACTACCCCACCTATGCCTCACACTTAAGACATATTGCGTTATGTAACATTGTCTGTAAAATTATCTCTAAGATTATGGCTAAAAGAATAAAAAAAAACTCTTTCCCTTATATGATCGACAATTCTCAATCGGCATGTGTTGCTAGAAAATATCTTTTTTTACCAAGGACGTCTAAGGAGTTAACATATTAACATCAAAATAAAAAAGGTTGCTTTAAAAATTGACCTCATGAAAGTCTTTGACAATGTTCGCTGGCACCTCATTCTTAATATCCTCATCACCATGGAATTTCCTGAGATGATGATCACCTGGGTTATCCAACGTATTCCCATCCCATCATACAATATTAAAATTAATGGTGATCCATTTGATAACTTTCATTGTTGAAAATGTATCAAGCAAAGAGACCCCATCTCTCATTTATTTTTATTTTTGTTATGCAAATAGTATCTTGTGTTCTCAACGAGAAAAATAAAGACATAAACTTCAACTTCCACTCGAAATGTCATGAGCTCAAAATACTGAACTTATGTTTTGCTAATGACTTAATGATTTTTTGTCATGGCGATCTTAACTTTATTCAGCTTATCAAATATGGTATAAATGATCTCCTCTCGCTTTCGGATCTCCAAGTTAGTCCAAACAAAAGTCATCTATTTCTCTTCGGGGTCAGCCAAACCTTAAAAAATGATCCCATTAATATTTTAGGGTTTAAGTTCGGGATTATCCGGTGAAATATATGGGAGTTCCCCTTCTTACTAGGTGATTTTCACACACCAACCTTTAGCCTTTTCTTCATAATATTACATTACGAATTTGTTTTTTCACTTCCAAGAATCTTTCTTATATTGGTCATCTCCATATCACCAATTCTGTTTTTTTGCTAGCCAAGTTTATTGGTATTTCATATTCATTCTCCATTCGAGGGTTCTCAAAGAACTTTCAGAGTACCTTCGTTGCTTCATTCTAGTTTGATCAGTGTCTTCTACCTACTAATCTTGTTACTTATTATGGACATGATATCATCCATGATTCGAGCATATGCAAGAACCTCAAAGTTTTTGACATTATCAACGATGGGTTCTGGAACTGGCCAACTCATATTAGATCTGTAAGAGTCCAAAATTGCAGCAACCTCCATGAGATAAATAAACTCATCATTTCTCTCCCTCCTCCCAGCACCTTTTTTCAACGACGCTCATTACTGGATTAAAAAATATAGGTTACCAAGTTCATAAATAAGTCTACTTATAATGCCATTCGTACGTCCATACCCTGTAACGAGTAGGCGGGATTATTATGACACAAATTAATATTCCCATCCACTTTTATCCTTTGGCTTTCTATCCACTCGTGAGAAACTACTGAGTTGGAGTTTAAATACCCTTCCCCCGAACTGTGTTTTATACAACTATGTTTCTAAAACTATCAGTCATATCCTTTATGACTGTAACTTCTCTGAGAGTGTTTGGGGTTTCGCTAGTTCCAAACTTAGGTTCTCTTTAAGAAATAATTTTGATTGATACTTGTAGATTCAAGAAGCTTGAAATTGGTCTCCCTTCAGTTTTTGTTACCTCTGGCATGCCTGCTATGGAGTGGTTTTTTTTACCACATCTAGAATGAGAAAAATGAAAACGAAATTATGGCACATTTTTACCATTGTATCTGCGATATCGTATCATATGCTTTATGACCTTCATTTCAAGCCCTTGGTACCAAGGCTGACTAGTCAACATTTATAACTTCTAACTTAAATTTATGTTTTTACTATAACATATTTCCCTAGCTAGACTACTACTTTCGTTTGTTTGTTTTTAGACTCGGTTGTTTTTTACCTTTGATACACACTGTCAATGTCGGTATCCTTATATTGGCAACTTTGCACTAACAGTACAAAAAAAATTGATGCACACTAGTAGTGTTTGTTTCCTACTTGGCAAGTTCTTTTTATTTGGTTAAATTAGCATTTTATAAAGTTAGTTTGATTGAAAAAGAAAAATAGATAATGAATTTAGTCTTTTTCTTTTTATGGGGTTTTCATTAATGCAAAATTGTAAAAAAAAATTAAAAATTTTGATTTAGAAAAATTTGAAATTTGGTCAAAATTTTAGAGTAAAGATTACATAGACGAGACTGAATTTTTACCTAACCCTTTTTGTATTACTTGAAAGAACAAAACAAATGGATACCTATTTGTTAAGTGGAAACTGTCTATTTTATAGTAAATCCAAATTTAGTTGTGTGATTATTTTATATGTAAAAGAAAATTTTCATTTTCATCTTTAAGAATTCGTTAAAGTTTCTTTGTGAGAAATTGACTCCATGACAAGGTACCTTGCGAGCGAGATTCGACTTCGACGAAGCCTCAGGTCTCTGAATCTGGTGGCTAGGGTTCATGGATTAAGAAAGTTTATTAGAGTGAGTGTATGGTTTGAAGTGAAGTACTCACACTCAAATATTTTATATCTCGGGTCATGGATTGACCTGAGTCAGGCTTAATCCAACACTTCATAATCTTTTAATCTAAATCCCAAGCGCAAAAAGTTTTATTTTAAAAGTATTAAAACACATACACGTTAATAGAATTTATTAAGTTACCATATGCAAATATATACAACTGAAACTCTGTACAAATTAGTAAGTTGTATTGACTTTATAATTCTAACTATAATCTAAGAAACATAAAAAAATCCTCATTTTATAAACTCCATACATATAACATGTAATCAATCACTAATAATAATAATAATAATAATAATTAATTGGTTAGTGTTTTTATTTTATCTTTCACTTGGTATCAGAGAAGGTTGTTTATACATTCAATGACTAATCTTGACTCTTTTCACTATCCCCAGGGACTAGGCATGGGCATATGGGTATGGAACCGAAGAACCGAACCAAACCGAACCGAAATAACGGATTCGGTTCGGTTCCGGTTCCTTATAAATACCCGTACAGTTCCTTATCTTAAATACCCACGGTTCTCGGTTCGGTTCGGTTCGGAACCGAGAACCGAATAGTACCCATAAAGAACTGAATAAGCAATAGTACCTTTGAATATCCATGGCTTTCTGTTCGGTTCCAAACAGTTCTTTTGGCTACAAAGTAACCATTTGGTTACAAATTAACCATTTCGTTCTTTTCGGGTTCCGTTCCAAACAGTTTTTTTTGTTAGAAAGTAACCATTTGGCTAGAAAATAACCATTTGGTTCTTTTCGGGTTCAATCCAAACAGTTTTTTTGGTTAGAAAGTAACCATTTGGTTAGAAAATAACCATTTTGTTCCTTTTGGGTTCGGTTCCAAACGGTTCTTTTGGTTACAAAGTAACCATTTGGTTAGAAAGTAACCATTTGGAACCGAAACTCGAATGTAACCGAACCAAACCGAGAAGAACCGAACCGAACTAAATTTTAATAAGTTCCCAAATGGGTACTAGTTTTAAAGAACCGAGAACCGAACCGAACCGAACCAAATTTTAATCGGTTCCTAAATGGGTACTAGTTTTAAAGAACCGAAAGAACCGACAACTAAACCGAACCGAACCGAAGAACCGAATGCCCATACCTGCTAGAGACACAAGACACTACTCCAAATAACACTGATATTTTTTTCAACAATAACAAACACCTACAAATAAATCAAATGAAGACTTTTAACTCCATCAGGTTAGACATAAATAAATTTATGCTATGAAAAATTATGGTGTTTCCAATCATTAGAGACAACAAGCTTGGAGGGTTTATCACGGGAGACAAATCCTACCCTTCTGCTCATTTGACTAGACCATATGAGAAAATACTAAGAATCTTAGTTTTAAAGAATGGGTTGCTAAAGACCAACTTCTCTTTGGGTGGATATATAGCACCATAACCCCAAATATAGTTGATCACTTAATGAAGGAACAAACCTCAAAATATATTTGGGATGTAGTGTCCAAACTTTATAGATAACACACCAAGTCCAAGGTGACCTTTTTTAGATCTGAGTTCCAAAGAACCAGAAAAACATATATCTCAATAGAGGATTATCTAAACAAAATGAAGGGTTTTGTTGACAATTTAACTCTTGTAGAGTCTCATATATCTACTGATGATTTAGTGTCTTAGGTCTTAGCTGGACTAGACTATGAGTATACTTTTATTGTAGTTAGTCTAACATAAAGGGAGGTCAAGAATTAACTAGATCTACAGTCCATTCTCCTTATATTTGAGAAACAATTGGATCAACTTAACAAACTGTCCAACAACTTGGCTAGTCTCAACGTGACATCAGGAAACTATGTTGCCACTAAAAAAGACAACTGAATCACACATAATAATACAAACATCTACAGAGGTCAAAAAAACTTTAGAGGGCAAGGTAGAACTGGATACTATGGAAAAAACACTAATTTCAGAGGTAAAATTGGTTATAAGAGCAAAGTGCTTTTATGGCAACTCAAGACAATCAGTAAGACAATACATGGTACCTTGACAGTGGAGCTATGCATCATATCACGGGAAATCCAAGCCTAATGAGCCAGAGGGGTGACTACTCTGGTGAGAAAACATTTATAGTTGGTAGTAGTGAACACCTAGAAATTAAACACTTAGGTCACTCTAGCCTAAAAAATGCAAGAATAAAACTCTTGCACTTGATAAGATCATACATGATCATAGAATCAACAAAAACTTGTTATTTATTGTTCGATTAACTCTATATAATCCTCTTTATATTGATTTTCACCATAATGTTTGTTTTGTTAAGGACAAGGTCACAATAACAGTTCTACTTACAGGGACAACTAAGTATGGTTTGTACAATCTGGAAGGAACTTCTAGGTTTAATATGTCTAGCTTAAGGAGTCTTAGTTTTAATCCTAGAAATTCCAATGTCTATGTATTACCTAAGGAGAACTTTATTGTGTCCAAACATTTAATTTCCCTAAAATAATGATGGCATAAGAAACTAGGCCACCCTTCAAACAAAGTTTTATCACTGATTTTAAAACAATGTAATTTACCCTATCATTTGAGTAATGAAATATTTTGTAACTAATGTCAAATGGGAAAGTCTTATAATTTATCCTACACTAGGTGTGACAGTCATGTCGGAATTATCCTAGACCTAATTCACTCTGATATTTGGGGGTTTACCCCTGTCCTATCCAAAAATGGTTTCAGGTATATCATATTCGTAGATGACTACACTAGGTATACTTGGTTGTATCCTTTAAAGCAAAAGAGTGACGCACTACTGGTTTTCAAAGATTTTAAAGTTCATATGGAAAACCGATTGACAGAAAAATTAAAAAAATTGAATGTGATTGAGGTAGGAGAATTCAGAAGTTTTTCTAATTTAACAAAATAGTATGAGATTGTGCTTAGAAACTCATGACCTCACACCTCTATCAAAAAATGGCAGAGCTAAGAGAAAGCATAGACATGTAGTGGGGATAAGTCTCACACTACTAGCTCAGTCCAATGTTCTATATTGCTTCTGGCCAGAAGCATTTCTAACAGCCACCTATTCGATCACTAAGCTTCCTACAATTATACTACATGACACATCACCCTATGAGAAAATTTTCAAACATAAACCAAACTACTTGTCTCTAAAAACCTTTGGTTGTGCATGTCTTGCATGCCTAAGATTCTACCAAACTCATAAATTCCAATTCCACACCAATAGATGCATCTTTTTATGGTATAGTGATACCCACAAAGAGTATAAATCTCTAAGTTCTACATGCAGACCATATGTATCTAGAAATCTCATCTTTAATGAGACAATGTTTCCTTATCCCAGCTGAACAAAGAGACACAACTTAGGCCACACAGACTCCACAAACAGCTCAAGACAGACAGACATCACAAACAAGTCAAGCCACACATACATTACAAATAATTCATTCTCGGGAACCCCCAACCCCACATCCCTCACATACAGACTCATTCATCACCATACCTACAACATATCCTGTATTAAACACACACCCATATATATTAACTTTTAGCTCATCAAATTATTCACAAAAATCATCTCTCAATTCACACTATAATTATCATAACCTAACTGTTAAACTTAAATTTATATGTCCTACCACAATCCAACAATCCAACCATTCTAGCACTCATTATATGGTCACCCGAGGAAAGTATGGAATTAGTAAACCTGAGGTCTTTTTCTCTGGTGTCAATACTACCACACCATAAGATTTACAAGATCCTACAAATTTTTTAGAGGTTGTTTCTAATCTTAATTGTCTTAAGGCTATGCATGTTGAGGTTGATGCTCTAATGTAGAAAACATCTGATCCTTGGTTCTTTGGACATCTACTATGAATCTAGTTGGCTGCAAGTGGGTATATAAGATTAAAATGAACTCATATGGATCTATCCAAAGATATAAAGTCAGATTGGTGGTCAAGGGCTTCCACCAAACTCCAGGGGATTGATTTTACTGAGACTTATAGTCAAGTAATCAAAGCCTATACAGTCAGGATGGTCTTGAAAATAGCTACTTCTAAAGACTAGGATGTTCGACAGTTAGACATAAATAATTTTTTCATGAATAGAGAGCTCTCTGAGAGAGTGTTTATGGCACAATTTGAAGTTTTGAAGACCTCAAGAGGCCCTCTCATGTTTGCATGTTACACAAGACACTTTATGGTCTAAAACATGCTCCAAGAGCCTGGTACTCTCTGACATCTCTATGTTTTTCTATGTCTCTAATTAGGTCATTCTAATCTTACTAGTCTATGTGGATGTATAATCATCACAGGGAATAGTCCTACACAACTACATTAGTTTCTTCACAAGCTTAATACTACTTTTTCTCTAAGGATATAAGAAGCCTAAATTGAAGTATTTTAGGGTATCTACTAGGTTTTACGTATCTCAACAAAAGTATATTAAAAAATTATTATCTAATGAGAGACTTAACAATGCCAATTCGTGCTCAACACTCATGCCCGTATCTTCCATTCTGTCCCTCAATAATGGTGATCCTCTTCTACAACCTACAAAATAACAACACACACTATACACACGTGCAGACATTGTTTTTTAAGTAAACAAACTAATTAAATTTCAGCAAAAACCTACTAACATACATCTACAAACAGTTTAACGTGTAATGAGATACTTAACTGGTAGTTTGTCGTTGGCTATTCACATCAAACCTAGTTTTAATCTTCAACTATTTGGGTTCACTGATGCAGACTGGGCTCAATCTCTCGATGCTCGTTCTGTTTGAGGTAATTGTGTCTTATTTGGGGAAATTTTGGTGTATTGGTCCTCAAAGAAATAGAACATGGTGGCAAGGTCAAGCACTAAATCTGAGTACCGTGGCATTGCCAACATTTATGTTGAACTAGTTGGGCTTCATGGTGTGCTAACTGAACTTGGTTTTCCAGTATCACGGCCTTGCGATCTGATGCAATAACTTATGAGCTAGCTCTCTAGCCTTAAAATGGTTTTTCATGCCAGGACAAAGCACATTGAGCTAAACATCCACTTTATAAGGGATCATGTTATCCAGGAAACCTTTGACATTTTGTATGTCCCCTCTCACGACCAACTAGTTGATCTACTCACCAAACCGCTTGTGCATAGTCGATTTCACTTTGTCATTGATAAGCTCGGCTAGATTCAACCACCCATTTGTTTGAGGGGGAGGGGGTGAGAAATCCACTTCATTCCAAGATACCTAACGAGCAAGATTTAACGTCGATGAAGCCTGAGGTCCCTGAATCTGGTGGCTACGGATTGTGGATTAAGAAAGTGTGTTAGAGTGAGTGTGCGGTCTAAAGTGAAGTACTCATACTCAACTCTTTTATATCTCGAGTCATGGATCGACCCGAATCAGACCCAGTCTATCCCTTCCCAGTCTCTCAGTTTAAAGCCCAAACCAATAAATTTTGTATTAATAGGAGTAAAACATGTTTACGTTGATACAATCTATTAAGGCCATTACATGCAAATATATACACTTAACACTCTAGTTGTATTATTCTTCCTATAATTTGGGGGGAAATCCTCCTCTTGTAACCTCTATATATATATATATATATATATATATATATATATATATAAAAGAATAAAAAATATGCAGCACTTTTATTTTATCTTTTGCTTTTTTATTAAATTTAATGTCTGAATTATACAACTTGAAAAAAATAGACAGTTCGTTAAATTTTATTCTTTGATGGAATTTGATGTCTGAATTGTACAACTTAATAAGAGTAAAGTGGAGACAAATATTCAAAATAGTCTATGATCAAGAGTTGAGAATTCGTTAAAATTTATTACATAATTGAATTTCATTTATAAATCGTACAACTTAATAAAATTGTCAAGAGTGAATTATAGAAGTAGGAGTAAAGTGGCAAATATTAAAAATCGAATTATTTTTTATACTAAAAAATCGAATTATTATATATTCATTATTTTATTTTTATATACTTTCTAAAAAAAATCTATTTGATTATTGTTTATTATTTAATGATTGTTTATAGTATTCTAAATAACATTTTAAAATTAAATCATCAAATATTTATATATTTATATATTATTTTATCTATACATATACATATATATAATTTTAATTTTTAAAAAAAATTAGTTATTAAATCCTAACTCGAAGAATTTGAGATTACTTTTTAAGACGAATAAAACTAGATTCATAAATGATATTTTTTTAGAACTGAAGGGGAGATGAATAGCAGGAGGAAAGGGAAACTCTCCTCTCAAGAAAGGCTTTCTTGATCTCCAAGAAAATTTTATTTTTTTAATTGTTTTCAATCTCCAACTCTTGCCTCCACATTATGCATTCTCTGTATCTTTGACATTTCAGGATCCATATCAATTTATTAGCAATAAATCATCCAACATTTCTTTCGCTCCTAATCTAGATTGCCCTACAATGGAAAATAAATAAAAAATAGATATTGGTTTCCCAGATTTACTACACTCAACAAAGAAACAGAGTTCAAATGTAGCAGCAAAAAATAATCCTATTAAATCATTTGTAGAATTATTCAAACCTTCGTTAGAAAACAAAGACTATATTCTCGAATCTGTAAAATACAAAAGTGATCATGTATCACTTCAATTCTCTAAAGAAGACAAAGATCTTTTAATCTATCAAACGAAATACACTATCATTGGTAAGTTCTCGACTGGAATTCCTAAAAAGAACTTACTAACTAAATTTATTATTCATCGCAGATTCTCTGGCCCTTGTAATGTTTCTAACTGGGATTCACACCACATCTTGATTGAAGTTTGAATGAAAGAAGACATGTGTAAAATCTAGAGCATAAGCGTATAGACTGTTGGCAACATAGTCATGAGGATATTAAAATAGACTCCAACATTTAATCCAAAGGTTGAAAGCCCAATCACACCAGTATGGATCAAGATTGCCAAAGATCCAGAATTTTTATTCTATGAATCGATGATTCAAACCATTGTTGCATCAATTGGTAACCCAATTAAAAATGGGTCTGTGAAAAAAAAACATAGCATTATTCAATGTGTGCTTTGTTTGGATAAAACTTGATCTTACCAGAATAATCCAGCATCACATCTAGGTTGGATTTGGTGAAAATAAAGGTCACTGGCTAGAGATCAATTATAAATACCTTCCTCTATATTGCCAACTCTGCAAACACATGGGACATGGCATAGACCAGTGCAAGAAAACTCCATCCAAAAATCATTAATCAAATAAAGAGCATACTCATAGTACTATAAAAACCAAAAATCAAGATTCAACAGGAATTGGGTGTCCTAAACTGAAATCTATAGGTTGTGAATCCTATCAAGACCAACAATCAAAGCCAGACTACATCTAAGATTGATAAACCCATTGCAGACAGACAAAGCAAAGACAATACAGAGAAAAAGAAAGAATAAAAAAACAGTGAATAATACATTATTGAAGCTATATAATCTCTTGATGGTGATTATTATCTCTCATAAATCATGGAAGTAGATATTCTATCTGGAAATCAAATACCTAATCAAGATGACATTGGCAGCATGCCCCAGACTTCTATTTTTAAATGAAAAAATATTTATTCAAGCTTCCAAACTCTTCTCAACAAAAAAACTCAAAGAAGCCAAAAGTAAGACGAAAAGAAACCCTTTATTCATCAAATATCTGTAATTTAAAGAGACAAAAAGAGATACCATAACCAATCCCAAATTATCAAAGTTCTGAATTGGAACATTCGTGGATTAGGCAATAAAGCCTCCATCAGAAGGCTTAAATCTATTGTGAAGAAAGTATCAAGCTGCTTATAATTCAGGAGCCTCTAATTGGTATTGATCGTCAAGAGGTTATATCTTCTAAACTCAAATTTAAACATTACACTACTAATATTTCAAATAAAATTTGGATATTTTAGGGTGAATATATTTTGATAAATGTTATCATATTCAATGCATACATTTAGATATTAAGCACATTCTTCTTAATGAAACTTTCTCAGTCACTGCAGTGTATGCTAAGTGTCAGAGAATCAATAGAATAGACTTGTGGAATACACTCAGACTTATATCTACCAATGTTAAAGCATGGTTAGTTGTGGGAGACTTTAACATTGTATGATCTCCCACTAAACAACTCGAATGCTCTACATTCTATAATCAAAGTTTTGAAGATTTTAATAATATGATGTGTGATTGTTTTCTATAAGACGCATGTGATGCGGGTACCACATTTTCTTGGTCTAACAAGACCAAATGGAAGAGGTTTGATAGGGATTTGATTAATCAAGAGTGGACTGAGTATTTCAATGACACAAATGTGACTCATATGGCTCGCACGGGCTCTGGTCATACCCTTTTATGCATCAATATGATGAAAGACAGAATTAAGTACCAAAACAGTTTCAATTTCTAAATATGTGGACATTTGACAAGGACTTCATGGATTTTATGGAATTTAAACCGAAACATTTATATGGGAGGTCATCATATGTTCATGTTTTGGAATAAAGTTAAATGACTCAAGCATGCTCTTAAATCCTGGAACAAGAATTATTTCGGCAACATCATTAATAAAATTTCTTACACAGAAGAAACTGTCAAAGCTTGTGACGAAAACCTGCAGACTACTAATAATAATGAGAATAAAATCAAGCTTTCTAAAGCTATTGTAGATCATTTAATGGCTCTCAACATGGAGGAAGAATACTGGTTTCAAAAATTCTATGCTAGTTGGATGAAAGATAGAGATCGCAACACTAAAGTTTATCACATCTTTTTTCAAGAAAAAAAGGAGAAAGTGGATAATTACAACATCAAAGAAAATGAAAATTGATTCATTGATGATGATATCCTCAACATTTTTGCAGAATCCTATTTCAAAAATATTTTATCATCTTTTAATTATCGTGATATTGATACTAATACTAATGATAACATATTTAATATTTTTCCTAAGTTGATTGATGATGTAGACAATGGATATTTACTGGAAGCTCCAACAAAAGATGAAGTTTTCAATATCATTCAGAACCTAAAATCTACAGGTACAACTGGATTAGATGGATTTAACAGATGTTTCTACATTACCTGTTAGAGAATCATCAAGAGCGATTTCTGCAAAGCCTCGTCTTCTTTTCTTCAAGACCACAAAATCCCAAAAGGTGTCATGGCCACATGCATATAAATCATCCCTAAAACCAGTAATCATGTTCATTAGAAATATATTTCCCCATTAGTTTATGTACTATTATGAACAGAATCGTGTCCAATATACTAAATAACTGACTATCTAACCTTCTTGATAAACTTATTTCAAAAATGCATGGGGGTTTCATGAAAGAAAGATTAATACAGGACAACATCTTAATTTCATAGGAAATCATTCACGACTTGAGCAGAAAAACAAATTCTAGTAACTGACGAGTCTGAATGTTGCTACCTCTCCGGACGGAGACAGTTTGGACTAAGATCACCAAACCGGACAGGGCAGTTCGAACACCTAGCCCAATGGACTGTTCGAACTATGACTAAAGTACTTAAAAACCTAAACACTTCTTGACTAAGCTGCTTGCTCTTCTACTAGAAGCTTATGGGTCTTTGAACATGACCCGGGTCCATTAAACATGACCCGAAAGCCCATAAAGCCCAAATACAAGGGTATAAATACCAAACCACCCGCATTAAATAGGGGTAATGAAAATTAAATACAATCAGGCTGCTTAATTCTCCCTCTACTCTCTACTCAAACATTAAACACCTACATACCTCCACAAACTCTAAAACAAATTACAAATTTACCCTCATACGAAAATTAACCACACCAAATTGGCGACCACAGTGGGAGCACGAAGGTGCCTGAATCGAGCATTCGAAACCAACAAGAAAAGTCAGTCTGAATGAATCTGGACGCCCCGGAAGTACCACCAGCTTTGCTCGAAGTGGTGGATGAAAAAGATGAAGACACCATCGAGGAGCGCGATAGGTTAAAAGGCGAGATAGAAGCTCTGAGGGCAGAAAAGGCTAAGATGGACATGAAAGAAAAATCAAAAGCATCAGTTGCTCATCATACCGATAACCCTAGAGAGCATGAGCCTTCAAATACTCATGTGAGTACCAAAAAGACTCATGCCAACTCCAAAAAGTCTCACCGGTCTAAGCCAGTGGAGAGTTCTGACTCAGACTCAGAGTCTTCTGATAGCTCCTCGGATGAGGAGGGAGTTGAGGAGTCCTTGTCCTCTAGTAGTGATGAGGGCCGAACTAAAAAGAAGCAAAAGTTGATAAAAAAATATTCAAGAAAAAGGGATACACGTGGGAAATTGAAGAAGAATATTGGCAAAGGGTCATCTCACAACCGGAGGCATGTAGACCGGATGTTGATGGATCATTTTGCCTTCCACGATGAACCAGGTATCTTTGCAACTCCCAATGAGGATATTATGTTTAGTCGTTGTCGGAATTGGAGATAATCTTCATTATCTTCCAAGATTCTGTCCGGAAACCTCCTTAAGAGGTTTGACAGCACTAAAATGGAGAAGTACGATGGCAGTACTGATCCGGACAGCCATTTGGAGTAATTTAAAAACTTCATGATGAACTTTGATGATGACGACAAGCTACTTTGTAGAGCATTTTCCCAATCTTTTATGGGGAGTGCTCTAAAATGGTATAACAGCCTACCACAAGGCTGCATCAGGAATTTTGATACCTTTTGGGTGGCCTTTCGAAGGTAGTTTGTTGGGAGTAAAGAGTTGAAGGGCAACGGGGACACAATAATCCATTTTGCCCAAGAACCGGACGAATCATTGAAAGAATACATAAGTCGTTTTGTAAACACCAAGAATGAGTTAGCTGATTGCCTCGAGCAAGTAGTGATAGTCTCCTTGAGACAGGGCTTAAACCCTGGGAATTTGGCTGATTCGGTGACCAGAAAGAAAGCCATGACTTGGGGAGGTTTGCTGAATCAGGTTGGAAAGCAGATTAACGTTGATGAAACAAATAAAACTAGAGTGCCCATGCAGGTGAGGTCTGCCCCGGTTGCACCAAACCCCAATCAGAATCAGTCCGGGAACAAGGCAAAGGAGACCGGACAGGGGCTTAGCAGGGCTAAAGCTCCATCTCAGCCAGCTGCACTTGCTCAGAGTCAACAATCCAAAAATAAGAGAGGGCCTTGGGTTCAACTGGAGTGGTTTGCAGAATTGAAAGAAAGTGTGGCCACCATTTATGATAAAACAAAGGAAGAGGTACACTATAGAAAACCGGCCGCATTGCAATCTCCTAGAGAACATCGTAATAACTCTTTCTGCCAGTATCACAATGATATTGGCCATACCACCGATGATTGTATAGCTTTGAAACAAGAAGTTCAGTTATTGATTGAAAATGGAAAGCTGGGGGCATATGTCAAAAGAAGAGGAGGTAATATGCCTGACAATACTCACCGGGTTGGTCCAAGCAATGCTGCTCCAGAGGGAGCTATGGTTATAATCGAAAGGTTTGATGTGGAATCAGAATACTTGGATCCGGATCCAACTCGAAATAGAGTGGGTGCCATTGAGGAATGTTCTAGAACAGTCTCCGGACTCATTAAGTTTTTTGAGTCACTTATAATTTTCGGAGGGGATACTATGACAGCTCCTACTGCTTCTTCGAGGAAGAGGCACGTTCATACTTTAGCTACCCAGCTAGAAGGAGGCATGACCTCCTATCAATCGCAAATTCCATTCTACTTCATTGTTTTTTATGAAGATGACTTAAGAGATATAGTTGTCCCTCATGAAGATGCTGTTGTTATAGGAGCATCCATTGGGGAAATGACATAAGATGAATCTTGGTGGATACTGGAAGCTCAGCTAATATCATCTTCTTAAACACTTATAAGAAAATGAAAAATCCAGTCGGAATTCAGCGTTTGGACAGATCAATTGTGGGCTTTACTGGCAGCTCAGCAGATGTGATCGGGGAGTTCGAAGAGGAAGTTTTGTTGGGCAAGGGCCCTTTCAAAAAGATGCTCAGGATACTTTTTATTGTGGTAGATTGTCCCACTTGCTATAATTTTATTTTAAGGAGGTCTTGGCTCTCTAGGATGCATGCAGTGGCCTCGACAGTCCACCAATGATTGAAATATGCTATTCAAGGACAAGTGGGAGTTGTCCGAAGCAGTCAAAATGTTGCAAGAGAATGTTATGCTACAGCCCTGGCCCCCCGGACGTTGGGGGCAGTTCGTATCGACGAGCAATAGCAGTTTGAGGGGCTTTCTGGGGGTGAGGGTGAAATTGATGACCCCAGAGAGACCCCTAGAGTATTGATACCAGTTGAAGAGGTTGAAACACATTCTTTAGAAGAAGGGAAAAGTGTCAAGATAGGGTCTAAAATGCCACCCGACCTGAAAAATAAGATGTTAAAGTTCTTGAAAAACCATCAGCATATTTTTGCTTGGTGCAATGCTGATGTTACTGGGGTTCCAACTGATGTTATATCACATCACCTATCTGTACGGAGAGATGTAGCACCAGTGGTACAAAAGAGAAGGGATTTTTCCAAAGAAAAGGCTGATGTTATTGTGCAAGAGGTTGACAGGCTCACTGTTAGTCCTTTTCTCACGCAAGTATACGCGGTCAAAAGTAGCAAGTAATAAATAAGAAAGATCGTTCCCACGAAGACTAGGTGTATAAGACAAGAATTCACTTATGCAAAAACGTATGATTATTAAACTAATGCTTGAACGAGTAATAAAGTATGAATGTAACTAAACAAATCAACTAACGAAATTATATAATGAGTTTACTTATGCGAGAGAAAACATGGAACCCTAACTTCATTGTTTATTTTATTTAGAGTATTAATATACTTAATCAATATGTAAGATAACTACGATTACTAATCAGATAACTCAAAATCAGAATACGCTATCAACTAACGAAATTATATAATGAGTTTACTTATGCGAGAGAAAACATGGAACCATAAATTCATTGTTTATTTTATTTAGAGTATTAATATACTTAATCAATATGTAAGATAACTACGATTACTAATCAGATAACTCAAAATCAGAATACGCTACCTTTCAGTACACGTAAACCAAACCACTTAAACAACCACAAAAGAGATAGCAATTAAACAGACACCGCATGCATGACAATCCTATATGTCTATATGAATTGAGGTACAATTGGTTTTAAGCACAAATTACCTATTTCGATTACATAGGGTAATATGATATGGTTAATGACATATTACGAATCATGAACAATCACAATATGAATCATTCAAGAACCTATGCTAGCATGGCAAGTTCTAACCCTTAAATATATTTTCGCATTCATTAAAGATAAACAATCTAGATGTTCGCGACGCATCTAACAAAAAAACACAACCATACTAGATAACCGATAAACATATCTCAAAAAAAATCAATTAAGCAATAAACCCTAAATATTATTCAAACAAATCCGCTAAGGTTCCATGACAACGATTAGTTCATAATCGAACAAATCATTATCATGGTCTTAAAAATTAACATAGTTTGATGAATATAAATAAAAATAAAAAATAAACGAAGAAGAGTTTAGTAAATATTAAACCGAAAAAGAAACTCAACGTCAATTCATCGTTGCTTGCCGTCAATTGCTTTTGCCGCAAACCCAATTCGTGCGTACTATCCTGCCGTCCGTTTTGCCTTTTCTACCTTGCTTTTCGAGTCTGACACGATTTGTCTTTTGCTGCTTTGCTTTTCAACAGACAAGTTTTGTCTTTTTTCTTTTCAACAGACCCGATTGTCTTTTGCTGCACCAATTGATTTTCGACAGACAAGTTTTGTCTTTTTTGCTTTTCAACAGACCCGATTGTCTTTTGCTGCACCAATTGATTTTCGAACAGGCGAACAGACACCAATTATATAAGTAGACAATTCCTTTTTCTTCTTTCTTTTTCTATTCTCTTTTTTTCTTTTTTTCTTTTATTTGTATTTTGCCGAAAGACAAGAAACCAATACGGCACACCTTCTTTCTCCTTTACGTCTCTTTATATAGATATTCTGCCGAAACCCTAAAACAATTAAATTACGTAACGTAAATATTTATGTTAAATAAAATAATATTTTAAACAATATAACTAAATAAAATATTCGGATTAATCTAATATTCTTTTCTTAATTCAGCATTAATTTCCTTTTATGCTTCGCTTTAATATTTTCTTCTTAATTTAATATTTTAAACAATATCTTAGAAAATATATTTTCCTTTTTTTTCAAGCATTAATATATATTTTTTTGGAAAATCACTCGTCATAATATATTTCAAGCATTAATATATATTTTTTTGGAAAATCACTCGTCATAATATATTTTTAGCATTAATATATTTTCTTTTGGAAAATCACTCGTCATAATATATTTTTAGCATTAATATATTTTTTTTTCTTTTCTTTTCAACTGTTCCAAAATTTTCCTAAATACATTAATTTTCCAGTTTCTTCAATTTCAACCCCAAATTTATTAATATTATCACAATTTACCCGCGGCACAAGCATCTTTAAGAATACTGGAAAAATACGTTAAAACTCAACGAATATTTGAGAACCGATGACGATTTTAAGAATAACGGAAGCGTAATAAGTGATATGAAATGCACTTATCACTCACAAAGATGGGGCATATCAAGGAGTCTCAATATCCTTTATGGACTGCCAATCCGGTCTTGGTGAAAAAGAAAAATGGCAAGTGGCGTATGTGCATTGACTTCATAGATCTCAATAGAGCTTGCCCAAAAGATTTGTATCCAGTTCCCCGAATTGACCAGCTAGTAGACTCCCCCTCTGGGAATAAGCTGCTATCCTTTATGGACGCTTTCTCCGTGTACAATCAGATCCAAGTAGATCCAAAGGATCGGGAGCATACCATATTTGTCACTGATAGGGGTCTTCATTGCTCCAAGGTAATTCCATTTGGGTTGAAAAATGCTGGGGCTACTTATCAGAGATTGGTGAACAAAGCCTTTGTTGATCAAATTGGAAGAAATATGAAATTATACATCGATGACGTGATGGTGAAAAGTGTGGATGAGAAATTGCACTTAACTGACCTCCAATAAACTTTTGCCAACTTGGTAAAAGTAAATTTGAAGCTAAATCCAGAAAAATGTGTGTTCGGAGTGCAATCCGGGAAGTTCCTAGGTTATATAATAAGTGAGCAAGGGATACAACCCAATCCGGACCAACTTAATGCTCTATTCCAAATGGAGCCTCCTCGGAATCTTAAATAAGTGCAACGATTGACGGGGAGATTAGTTGCTTTAAACCACTTTATCTCAAGGTCATCAGACAGATGCGCCCTGTTTTTTCAAACTTTGAAGGGTGCAAGGGGATTTAATTGGACCTCACAGTGTGATGAGGCCTTCATTGAGATTAAGAAACATATGTCCTCCCCCTAAACCTTATTTAAACCAAATGATGGAGAGACACTCTTCGTATATTTGGTGGTTTCAAGTTGTGCCATCAGTGCTGTGTTGGTAAAAGAGGTGGATAACTACCCAGATCCCGTATACTACATCAGCAAGAGCTTGATAGATGCAGAAAATCATTATTTAAAACTCAAAATGTTAGCGCTAGCCCTGGTGATAGCTGCAAGGAAGATGGGGCCTTATTTCCAGGCTCATCCTATTATCGTTCGGACATCTTTTCCTTTGAAGAATGTTTTTCAAAAAGCAGACATTTCAAGTAGAATGACTAAGTGGTCGGTAGAATTGGGGGATTTCGATATAGATTTTGCTCCCCGAACAGCAGTCAAGGCCCAAGTTGTGGCTGATTTTTTAGTTGAATTCCACTCTGACAGAGATTCGGAGCAGACTACTGAGATGAAAGACAAAAAGGTCTGGGTCGTCCGGACAGATAGTGGATCCAGCACTATGGGATGTGGTGCAGGGGTGTGCTTAACTTCTCCATATGGTGACAAAATGTACCAGGCTATATGTTTTGCTTTCAGGGCTTCCAATAATGAGTCTGAATACGAAGCAGCTATAGCTGGTTTAAAGTTAGCTTATATTTGTGGGGCTAAAAGGGTCAAGCTAATGAGTGACTCCCAGCTTCTTATCCACCATGCTCAAGGTCAATCTGAGGCTAAAAAGGAGCAGCTAGTGAAGTATTTGCTTCTTCTTAAAAATAAAGCACTCAAGTTTAAAAGCGTTGTCTATGAGCATATACCCCGGACAGAGAATGAATTAGCAGATTCATTGGCAACTATAGCTTACACAGAGTCATATCCATGGATCCATGTACTGGAGAGCCCCTCCATTCAACTTAATGTGGGTAAAGAGGAAGAAATTTTTGAAGTACAGGTGAAGCAACCTCAGGATTGGAGATTTTCTCTCCTACAGTACCTCTCCGATGGCATTTGCCTCCGGATAAATTGCTAGTGAGAAAAATGAAACACAAGGCTCGTGGTTTTATCATACTAAGAAACATTCTGTATAAAAAGTCTTACAGTAAACCTCTTATGCGGTGTTTGGGAGATGATGAGTCTCAAGTAGTCCTCTCCGAATTGCATGATGGTGAGGGATCAGCTCACTGTGGATTTAGAGCTTTAACAAGGAGAGTTTTATTGTCCGGCTACTATTGGCCATCTATCATGCAAGATGCTAAAGAGCTGGTAAGAAGGTGTGATCCATGCCAGAGATATAACAATGAAATTCATGTCCCAGCCATCCCTTTAGAGCCAATTTCTGAGCCTATACCTTTTGCTCGATGGGGTTTGGATTTAGTGGGCCCTCTCCCTATGGCGTCCGGAGGGCGCAAAACTATAATTGTTGCTATAGATTACTTTTCGAAGTGGATTGAAGCAGCCCCCTGGCAGGAACAACATCAAAAGCTGTCATAAAATTCATTTTATCCAACATCTGTTGCAGATTTGGTGTTCCACAAAAGATAACAACAGACAATGGGCCACAGTTCGACAATAGAGAAATGGAGAGTTTTTGTGCCTCAAGGGGTATACAACATTGTTTCTCTTCACCTTTCCACCCACAAGTAAATGGTCAGGTTGAAGTGGCTAACGGAACTATACTGTCCGGTTTAAAGAAGAATCTGGAAGGAGCTGCTGGGAAGTGGCCTAGCTATTTACAAGAGGTCTTGTGGGCCTACCAGACAACACCTAGGGCTGCAACACATGAGTCACCCTTTGTCTTGGTCTATGGGATGGATGTAGTATCTCCCATAGAAGCAACTCTCCCATCATTTCAGATTCACAACCTCTCCGAATGCGCTAACGAAGTGGCGATCAGAGGTCAACTTGACCTGGTAGAGGAAAGACGAGTTAAAGCTCACCTTAGAGCTGCACATTATCAGGGTTTGATGAGAAGCAGATTTGCTTCTAGAGTTAAAAGAAGAGATTTCCAGCCGGGGGACAATGTATTGAGAAAGGTCTTCTTACACACTAAGGAGAAGCTGCTCGGAAAACTGGCCCCAACTTGGGAAGGACCTTATATGGTTGTTGAAAGGCTTAAACCTGGAACATATTGGCTAGAAGACAAGGATGGAAGAATTTTGACCCACCCTTGGAATATCGAACATCTCCGAATGTACTTGGAGTAGCATCTGTGTAAACATTTACTTGTTTAAACATCCATGCAAATATTTGGGGGCATACTCTTTCCTACCCTGGTGGTGCGGGGAGGTTTTAATAAGGTGTCCGGGCTTTTTAATGAAATTTGATACCTTCTTAAAAAAAAATTCAAAGTGTTCTTACTTTGTTTTTTTTGTCACACCATCCGGATTGAAGTAAAAGAATGATGACCACTTAAACATTTGTCATTGGAGAGCTTAAACACTCTCACTTTAGGCCATTTATGAAATAACTAAGGGCTATTTAAACACTAGCCACCAAAATTGAAACAAACTATGAAAGGATGCGAAAATTGTGCAAAAAAAGGATATTCATTGAAATAACTTAAGTGCCTTGGCCTTCTAAAGACTTTTAAATTGTCAAACAAAGTAAAGGATCTATTCGGTCAGATACCGGACACATTAACAAAAAGAGTGCCTTGGCCTTCCAAGGACTTTAGTTTAGATAACATGAAAAGTGAAAAAATAATTCATAATTCAAGACTGAGCCTTTGAAGATGGCTCAGCCTCATCCATCTTCTTCTTCCCTTTGGGATCGTCTTTCTCTTCAGGAGTACCCTCCCCGGCATTTTCTTCTGCCTCGTCAGAAGAGGAAGCACTGGAATAGTCATGCAAGTCTCCGTCAGCCATGGTGTGGAAGGGAAGGTCTTCATACTCTACGTGAAGCCACAAATCACCCAAGTTCCTCTTCGGGAACTTCTCATGGAAGAGCAGGACCATGTCTGATTTCACCTTGGCATACATTTTCTCTTGAGTGTCGATCACGTTGTTGGCATAAGCGTCGATCTTGGCTTGGATTTTGGCCTCCTGCTCCCTTAGCAGATCAGCTTTCTCCTCTGCAGCCTTGGACACTGTGTTCTCAAGCGCAATCTTGTCACTTGTCAAGTTGTGAATAACTTGATCCTTGGCCTTGGTCTCCTCTTTTGAAGAGTTGAGATCTTTCTCTGCTCCGGACAAGTTCTCCCGGAGATTCTTGATGGTGTCTTCCAGAGTAGCAACTTTGGTGGTCCATCCCTCTTGGTTCTTTTTCAGCTCCTTGTTCTCCCCCTTTAAAATATCAGCATGTTGAGTGGCAGTAAGAAGGTCATCAGACATCCTCTCATTATCAGACTTGAGGTCTTTGATAATGTCTGCCTGACTTCGAACTTGCTTCTCCAACACAAGCACCGGTTGAACACTACTTAATAAAGAGTGAGCTATAATGTCCCTTTCACTTGAAACAGTAAAAGTCTTACCATTAAAAGTGACGGTGTTTGAATTACTCGGAGGGAGTTAAGGCCCAGCAAAATCATCTCTGGGGAGGTTGATAAAGTACTCACCAAGCCCACCAAGACCAGTGATGTCTACCCCATCAATGCTAAGACCTCCCCCTTCGACCTCATCAGTTTCAAAGTCACCAGGTATCTCCTCTGCTTGTGTTGGGTCAGTGGGATCAACATGGGGGAGAGGCTCCGGAGGCCGGAGAGAAAGTTCATCACCCTTAGAGGTCTTCTTCTTCTTGGCCTCCCTGTCCTTGCTTTCAGCTCCCCGTTTACGGTCCCTTTTGGAAGCCCTTGGGGGTGTTGGGGAGTGAGCTTCTTGCCTGACACTCTCCTGCTCTACCACTTCCAAGAGAGCAGCATCAATCTGGCTTGGGGCTAGCCCTTCCGGATTTGTTAAAACAACTTCCTCCACCTCAGCAGGGTCCGTTCCACCTGCCACTTTCTTGCCCTTCTTCTTTTTTCCTTTTATCTTACTCGGGGCTTTGGCCCGGCCTGGCAAGTAAAGTGTCCCATCCGGTTCGTGTGTCCTCTTGAGCACTACATCCGGAGGGGGTTGAGTGGTGAGCTCTTCCCAGGTTAAGTCCCTCCGGCCAGTAGTGTTCCAGAGGTGAGACCTTGCTAAATTGCCCCCCGTGAAAGCATCGTGAAACCGGTTTCCCCATTTCTCAGAAGCCCAAGTGTTGATCTTGGTGCAAGTAACCTGTCCGGACTTTAGGTAGTCCGTAAAGTCTTTGGGTAGCACTGCTAAGAAAAAAGATAAGAACAGTCAGTTTAAGCAGATTTGATAAAAGAAGAGATAAGAATATAAAGTAGGAGCCCTACGATCACTCCTCCATCTGCTGGTGATGAGACTTGGGTTGACTCCGGCTTTGATTTTCCTCCCGTTCTCCCAAGCACCACTTACGAACAGGAATTGAGTCCTCCAATTCCTCTCCGACTCTAGCAGGTTATCCACTGCTTTGAAATTATCCCCCATGTTGAAGTGATAGAAGGGGATGTGGTGGTTTCTGCAGAGACTGGCCACAACAGCAAACTCCTCCATTGGTAGAGGGATCCCGGAGAGCCTAGAGGCCATGATGCAGGCCATGAGGGTGTACCAAGCATTGGGACTCCGCTGGCTTGGATAAAGCTTTATCAGATGAAAGTATCTGACAATCTCTGGGTCCAAGGGAAATCTGAGCCCCCATTTAAACAGCTCCGTGAAAATAACTATCTCGCTCAACTTGCAGTCCATGGGAGTTTTGGGGTTTATGGGGATTCTTATCTTCACGTTCTCCGGAATTCCCCACTTCGTACGCATCCGGCTCAGCTCAGCTGTGTGGATGAAAGTGTAGTTTATCTTTTGCAGGGCAAGGAGATACTTAACATTGACCTTGTGAAAACAAGGCCCCACCTTTCCTTCGAGACACCCTAGCAGATCTGGATGCCTCAAGCACAACTTTTCCTTGCCTTTATCTTTTTGGGCAGCAACAGCACTGCCAGTCTGTCCGGAAGGTTAGGACTCAAATGGAGCCTCTTCGATAGAATCCTCCATTATTTCCTCCATGATTAAGGAAGGGTTTTCAGTCGCAGTGGTGAGAGGGAGGTTTGGATTTGGCTCAGCCTGACTTCCGGCCTGATGAGCTCCGGTACTCTCCTGATTTCTAGCCTCTGATTGGGGCTCTGTTGTGGACGTTTCTCTTCGGGGACTTGAGCCAATGCCCTACGGACCGGACAGCCTATCCCTGGGTGCCCTAATAGGTACTTCTGACCCAGTACTACTGTCTTTGGCACCTGATACAGAGGTACCCTTAGAAGCCTGCCCTTTGACTAGCCGGCCATTTCTCTGATCAGCTAGTTTGTGAGGAGAGGTTTCAGCATCATACCCCATGTCTAAGAATGGGGAGGGTTTTTTAAGGCTGGTGATCGTTAAACCTGGTTCGACGATGGGTTCCGACTCTTGAACCGAAGAACTTGAGATGATAGGGGAAAGACTAGTTTGAAACAACCTCTTCGGTTTGACACCCTTTGAGGAAGAAGAACCCTGGTCTGACTCTGTGGGTGAATTTGTTGGTTTGTCGATGGGGGAAGAGGGTAAGCCTGCTGCAATGCGCCTTTCCCTTTCAACCTTTTGTGCTTTTTCTAATTCAGAGAGGTTGAGCCACCCGCCTTTGATCAGAGCATTCCTAGCCGTGAACATAAACAACCTGAGTAAAAATTTGTTTTTGAGAGAAAAAGCTTTGAGGATTTGCAGAGTGAAAACAAAAATGATAGTAAAACAGTAGAAAGTATTTCAATTTATAGTGAATCTCAAAAAGGAGTCTTGATTCCTAGGAGAATTCGAAAAGATTAGTAATGATTAAAAGACGACGCTGATGTCACCCTCATTAATGAAGAGGTTTCTTTTTAAAGAAGGTGGGTGCGAAATTCAAGGTGAAAAAACGGCTGAAACAACCAACCAAAAAGTGACACGTGTCCCATGAACTCTGGCAAAAAACCGTTTGGATTCACAGAGTTTTTTCAGTCCGGATAAAACCATAGCACAAGTCGAAAGACCTGTCTGGGTAAAACTGCCCCTGACATCAGACTGTTTTTCAGGTTTTTGGCAAAGGTATTTGAACAAACACCTAAAAAAGGGGCTCCTGATGAGTCCGAATGTTGCTACCACTCCAAACGGGGACAGTTCGGACGAAGATCACCAAACCGGACAGGGCAGTTTGAACACCTAGCCCAATGGACTGTTCGAACTATGACTAAAGTACTTAAAACCTAAACACTTCTTGACTAAGCTGCTTGCTCTTCTACTAGAAGCTCATGGGTCTTTGAACATGACCTGGGTCCATTAAACATGACCCGAAAGCACATAAAGCCCAAATACAAGGGTATAAATACCCAACCACCCGCATTAAATAGGGGTAATGAAAATTAAATACAACCATGCTGTTTAATTCTCCCTCTACTCTCTACTCAAACATTAAACACCTACATACCTCAACAAACTCTAAAACAAATTACAAATTTACCCTCAGACGAAAATTAACCACACCAGTAACATTGTAATAAAAGTAGACATTTCTAAGGCATTTGACAACTTATCTCACAGTTTTATAATCAAAGTTCTTCAATGCTTTGGATTTTCTAGACAAATTATAAATCTCATTAGCAGCCTTATCAAATCTGTTTATGTATCAATTATCATCAATGGAAAAATCAATGGCTTTTTCAAAACTAATACGAGAATTAGACAAGGGTACCTTCTGTCCCCTAGTCTATAGATCATTGCTGAATAAATTTTGATAAGAGGCCTTGCGAAGCTCTATGATACTAATAAATCCCTAAAATTTAACACTAGAAGCAGTATCAATATATCTAGTCTTGCATTTGCTGATGATCTATTGATATTCACTAATGGTAAAATTTCTTCTATGAATATTATAGGCAATTTCTTACATGTTTACCAAACTACTTCAAGACAAACTATCAACAAGGATAAAACCAAGATAATCACTACCTCTAATCTTGCTCAAGACAAGATAAAATCTTTGTCCATTCAAACCCAATTCAGTACCAGTTTTCTTCCAACTACCTACCTTGGTATAACTTTTAATTCAAACAACAAAACAAGCAATTATGCTCATCTTCTTAACAAAATTAGAGGCAAAATTATGGAATGGGTATGAAAGAATCTCTCGTTTGGTGGTAGATTAACTCTTATTAACTCTGTTTTACTCTCTATACCTATTTATTGGTCTCACAGTTGTTGGATTATTAAAACTACTATAAGCAATATTGAAAGAATGTTAAATAAATTCATTTGGGGAGGCTCTCATGATTCTTATAACATTCATTAGTCAAAATAGAATCAGATAACTCCTATAAAGTTTCCCTTTTTTATGGAGTGTCTTAACTAATAGACTCATTATTGACTACACTCTTCAATCTAGACATATGGTTATTATCTATAAGTGTCAATTTTGCCAAAATTCTGAAAATCTTAATCATCTATTCGTGTCCTGTGATTGTTTTTGAAGATTTGGAGCTATTATGCATATATTTTCAAGACTAAGATCATCATGCACATGACAACAACTCACGTAATAAGAAGCTGGTTTTGGAACTCTTCTTCTAAGGTTTATATCAATACAACCCTACCAACTATAATCACATGGGTTATATGGCAAAATAGGAACAAAGTACTACATAAAGGAAGTATACACTCTCCCAATCCAGTTATTAACAATATTGAACAAATATTTCACCTTTAAATCATTCTAACCTGTTAGAGCTAAAGCATTGGAAAAATATGGAATCTACTGCTCAAACATTGAATTATTATAATCATCTAAAGAAACCTAAAAAGATGCCCTCTTATTTTGGGCTCCTCCTCAGCCTGGTCTATACAAATCAAATACTGAGGCATGTAGCCTTGTCTCCGGTGAATCAAGTGAATGCATCATCATTCATGATAGTTCAGGCAACATTATCTATGGATATGGTGATATTTATGGCAAGTTATCCCCAATTAAAGTTGAGGTCATAACTCTCCAAGATGGCCTTCAACTCTGCAAAATCAAAACTTGTCAAACATTGATATTGAATCTGACTCTGAGATTTTTATTAAGATTTTAACTGTACGGAAGTATCATACATCCCTTGATTCGATTTTATCTAGCAGCAGACCATTTATCAATCCTTATATGATTCTTAATCATATTTACATGGAGAACAACCTAGCAGTTGATTGGGTTTCTAGGTGGACATTGAGATGCAAAATAAAAATCCATCATACAATTTTCAAGCTCCCTCTAAATTAAAAGCCATTACTCTGTTAGTTAAATCTGGCATCGACTATCTTAGAACAAAATAATTCTACAAACTTTGTTACTTACTAATTTCTGCTTTATTTTTAATAATTTTATCAAGTTCAAATGATGAATTACCTACTTTCATCGTTTCAAGTAGCTTCCGCTTAAGTTCGATGTTTTCATCAGTCCTTTTCAAAATGACCTTAAAGCTTTCTTTCAGCTCCAGTTCGTAGTCTTTCAAAGAGTGAAAAGAGTACTTAGTGGTGAAAATTATCTGTTTATGGTTCTAGGAAGGGCTCTTCAGTTTCTTCTTCTTTTGTGAGTCAAAGCTCAATCTTTCTCATGGCGCCGAATTCGGTGCCTCACTTTTGGTTTTGGTCAAATTATCAATCTATTTTGGACTTAATTTTACCCTAAATCTTATGGGCCGACATGGGTTCTATTAATTTTTATTAATAAAATTCCTCCGATTTGATAAAAAAATTTACCAACAAAATTATTATTTTTAAAAAAATAAAACACATTAAAGAATGATCCATAAACGAGATACACGGAGTTGCGGAATCAAACAAATGATTACAAGATGAGAAATCGATTGTTACGGAACGAAGAGAAATCGATTATTGCGGAATGCAAGACCACGTCTGAGATGAGAAATCGATTGTTACGGAACGAATGAGAAATTGATTGTTGCGGAATGAAAGACCACGTCTGAAAATTGTGAGACGAATGATCAATAATTACAGAACAAAAGATCCATAATTACGCGACAAAATATTGGAAAACAAAAAATTGAAAACTAGATCCGATACTAAAATTAATTCGACAAAAAATAACATTATATTTAAACATATCTAATTTGTTCATTTAAAAAATATCAATAATATAATTTATCAAAAAACTAAATTACCTTTTGAGAAATATGAACTACTAAAAATCTGAACTTAAAAAAAAAGTATAAAAACAATATTCTAAAGATCTCAAAAATCTAGAGGATAGATCGTAATTATTTTTTAGACCGGACTTTAAATCGTAACGCTTCATATAAATAATCTAAATAAAATGAAAGTAAATAGTAATCCAAATATAAACCATTATCATAAAATAAAAGTCTTCACATATATAGACAAGACTTAAAAAAACATAACAAGACATAAACCGATTACAACCCGAAACGACATACATAAAAATATTTATTACATAACGTCAAACTTATAAAAACATCATACACGGACACCGACGACATTTAAGGGCATTTGCGGCGGCCGCCGTGTGTAGTGAGGGTGGCGTAACAAGCACACGTGTCGTAATTGCCGTAAGTGCCCGGCGGCACACAGTTACAACGAGAACAACAAGTCCCACATGCCCTATTGCATAGATTTGGCCTACTCGATAACTGGCAACGCGCTTTACACGCGCTTCCACAATCTGATTTAAAAAATAGAAAAATAATTATAAAAAAATATTTAAAAAATTATAATATTAAATAATACTACTGTATATAGTATACGTGTCTCGTCCCCGTCTAAAAAGAGAAACAACACAGCCGAACCGATATAATATACGACAAGAAATCGATTCGATAAAAAAAAAACAAAAAGAATCGACTCGATTAAAAAAAAATCGTAAAATTATTATTGTTTTTTATATTTATAATATTCGCACCACAAACTTTTAAGATTGATATGTTTTTTAAATTTCATTTGATACGTAAGAGATAAAAACTATAAACCGAATTGGAAAAAAAAAATTGTCCGGTGGTTTGTTTTATTTTTCTGAATTTTCATACTAATTTTATAAATATTAAAACATGGAAACAAGCGATTTTACACAATCTCATATTTTTATAAATAAAAAAAAACATTGGGTTTAGAGTATGAGATAAATAGAATTATATCAAAAAAAAATTGGGAAAGTTAAAAATTCAAAAATGCTTTATTTTTTAGAAATTGTTAACATTTTTTTATCCGAATTTTTCTATAATCCAGGGTTTTATTATTTACAACAATAAAAAAATCGACTTGCTAAGAAAAAAAAAATCGATTCGATCAAAAAACAAAAGAAGATAGTAAAATCACTACTGTTTTTATATTTATAATATTCGCACTACAAACTTATAAGATTGATATGCTTTGTAAATTTCATTTGATATGTTATGTTTTATAGTTGAGTAAAAAAACATAAAACTATAAACGGAATTGCAAAAGAAAAAAAAAATTATTTTGTCCAGCGGTTTGTTTTATTTTTCTGAATTTTCACAGTAATTTTATAAATATTATAAAACGAAAACAAGCGATTTTATAAAATAATTTCGGATTTTTTTAAAAAAATCGGGTTTTGAGTATGAGATAAATAGAATTATACCGATTTTTTTGTTGTAATCAGCTGGTGAAGTGGAGCTAACCTGCAAAACCCAAGATTATTATGTAAGAAAGGTGAGAAATTTATAAAAAAATTAGAGACAAATAAAGGTGGCCGATTCATATAAATAAAAAGATACCGTGACATCAGCTTGAACAAGGTGAAGAACAAGGAAACATATGAGAAGAGAAGTAGCAAAGGCTTTGAAGATGGCCATGTTTCTAAACCAGAGAAACACTTGAGCTTTCTTTTTGAAAGGTTTGTAAGAAGTGGTATGAGAAGAGGAGTTCGATTCTATTTATACTCGTTTTTCTAAAGAGAAAGAAAATAATAAATTAATTAAAGTAGTGGGCGTAAAGTAATACCTCTATAAAATTGAAATAGATTGATAAAGATTAAAGAAGGGACGTGACATTTCATGAAGATAATGTGGACAAGAATAGTTGGAGAAGTTTTTTTTTCTCTTCTTGATATTATTTTAATATAAATAATAATTGGGTATTATTAGTTTTTATTTAAGAATGTATATTTTTTATAAATAAAATGTTAAATTAAATAAAATTAAGATCCATGCATATTTTGAAAAATGCCATTTTAGTAAAGAAAATTAAAAAAAAATTGTTGTTAGACACAAGTTGTTTGAGTCAACTTAAAAAAATACTAAACTTCCGTAAAAATCTCAAAATCTATAAAAAAAAAAACGCGAGATAACAATAAACCAAATTATTTTTGCATCCAAAACCAACATCTCATAACCAGAACAAAAAAAAAAAAACCATAGAGACTATGAGAGTTCTGTAAGAACTCTAAATACATAGAATGAAATTAGAAGACCAATAAACTTATTCCCTTTGTTCCAAAGTGTTTGTCGTTTAGGGTTAGACACAGGTATTGAGATAATTACTTCTCAAAGTAGAAAAAAATAGAGATCTAATTGATAGTTGATTATAAATAATATTTAAATTTGTATTGGTAAACGAGAACGACAAACATTTTGGAACAAAAATTATTTTCTAGAACGACAAACATTTTAGGACGGAAGGAGTATTATGCAAAAAAAAATATATATATTTAATGAGCTAAATCCTATTGGTGTATAAGAGGTATTTGGAAGTCGAAAAGAAACCACAAATAAACCACATACGCTAGAAAATAAATCACAATAAATTCAGCCAAAAGATATTTGTAGAGAAATTGGAAACGCAACAATTTTTACTCCTCCTGTTTTTTTTTTCTTCATTTTTCTAAATTCATTCCTAAATCTTCAATTTTTTAACTCATTTAATCAACACACCGTAAATCTTAAATTTCTAAGATTCATCTAATTAAGTGCGTGGAATTGAGTGTAATTCTATCATACTTTATATGAGAACTTGAGAAGAGTGTGGATAAGGATTAGACTTTAGTTGACTACTTTGACTTTGGACCATATTATATAATATTAAAGTGTCGCACCGTCTTAAATGATGCAAGTGACTGAGTGAGTATACGAAGAAGCAGACAAAATTACATTCTAATAGCCAGCTGTTTTTACTAAACTCTTCCGAATTTCGTTTTATTTTTTTTGAAATTTCTAATAATTTATTTATGTTTATGCGTTTTTTATTTCTAAATTAATTAAGTATTTGAATTAGGAAAATAATATACACGCATTAAAAATAATATGAAATTAATATATATTTAAAAAAAGAGAATTATTTTGGTTTTATTTTTGTTATAGAAAATGATAAAAATTGAAGGGCGTATATAATCTGAGGTCGGTTTTATTCCAAAAATCAATGATGGTGGTGTAGCCCATTAGTAGGAAAAACAAATCACTTAGAAACAACTTTTCATAGGGCCTCTAGCCTTTATGCTACATTCCATATTCTACCAAACTTAATATTATTCATTAGTATTATCTTTGGAATAAAAGATATTCCATATTTTTATTTAATATTTTTTTAAATATTTTTTCTTTAAACTACATTTATGAAATATAAAAAAAAATTATAAATACATGAGATATATTTCAGGAAATTGCGTAAAAGAATTGTAAAAAAACAATTCGACAAAAAATAATTCTAATTTAGCCAAATATGTATATAAAAGCAAAACGAAAATGTAAATAACCAAAGATTCAAAAAAAAAATTGAAAAAACAAGTGAAAATGGGATAACCCAATATGAGAAGGATGATACATCCTATCAAAATACAAACAAAATTAAGTTAGAAAATTGTAAAGATTGGATTGTCAAAACAACTCTGGTACAAAAAATCTGAACCGGATTTTAGCAATCGTGCGATAAAATACCGCAAAGGTAATGGTAAAATATGAGCTAAAGTTTATGTCATTTCTCTCACTCCAAACATGGTAGACAATATCACCAAAACAGACATGCTATAGGTGTCGTAAATTTAAGGGACGCCATTTGGACGTCTTTTGGATCAAATAGATCTGATTGTTATTGTGACTTAAAAAAATCCAAACTCCATATGTTGTGGGTGAAACCATATTTATAGAGGCTATGATTAATAAAATCAGAGTTAAATTACATAATAACATTTGGAGGGTGTGTAAACCCAAATCATGAGCTTATCGCGGGTGGATAATTTTCCCTATATAGCAAGCCAGATGATTGAGGAGTGACGAGAATATTAAATTTATGTCATACTATCCCCCTCAATTTGAGAGAGTCGGTTGGCGTATGAAGGAAATTGTAGGTGTCTTTGATAGTGAACTTGGTGATTCATCTCTTAGTAATTCAATATTGGACGTCATTGTAAGTTATGTTGGGGGAGGGAATGAGAGGATGAGATCGTTGATTTCCTAGAGGTTGTTTCAATTTCTAGCACATGTATATCTTAAATGTGCTAGCTAGTTCTACAGTTTATCAAGGATAATATATGAGACTTTGATATTTTTTCTAGCTTTGAATTATGGATGATCACATGTCCATAATGGGTTACAAGAGAAGTAGTTAAAGCCAATAATCGTACCAAAATGAGGTATTTTCCAATTTCTGATCGCCACCCTCTATAATTACTAGCCAAAGGTCTTAGACATAAAATTTGCTTTCAAGTCCATGAGGAAGATCAAGAATCCTAAGGCCACCCTCTTTCGTGGCCAAGGTTATTATAGACCAGGACACCTTAGCCTCTGATATTATTTTCTCGTGGTCAGACCAGATGAAGCGACAATTGTACGAGGAAAGCTCTTTAAGAACCTTAAAAGATAGAATGGAGATGAAATTACAATAAACGTGACTAGTAAAAAGAACAAATTTGGTGAGCTGAAGCTGGCCAGCGTATAATGATTCTTGGAGGTTCAAGAACTAATACGCGACGTAAAGTTATAAATTAGGGGCAAAAATGAGTACGTGAAAGTCACCTTGTTAGTAGAGGGTCTCCCAGATATTTCACCTGAAAAGAGTCGACCTTATATCTTAAAATGTTGATGAGATTATTTATGAGGATATGATTGACCCCATAGAGGAAGATGTGACTATTTTCCGGACCGACTTGGAAGAAAACGTTGAGATCATCTTTGATAAGATGAAAGAAATAAAGATCATCGTGACAAAAAATATATTAGTCATCAACAAAACATAGGTTCATATTTTGAGCTTATGACACTTCCAGCAGAAGTTAAATTTCATGTTATTGTTTTTCATCTTGAAAATTGAGGATATAACTTACATTACGACAAAAAGCAAATGAAAAATTGATCGTCTTGCCTGAGGTCTTTCCTACCATGGAATGTACCGTACAAATCAATATTAATGTTATTATTGTATGAGGGGTGACGATATATTGGATGATCTAAGTGATCATATTTTTTCAGCAAGTCTATTTTGACAAGGATATCAAGAATCAAGTGTCAACAAACATTGTCAAAATCTTTTATGAGTTTGAATTTTAAAGCAACCTTTTTACTGTTGTTATAAGTGTGGTAACCAATGTGAAGTTCATGAAAAAATATGATATTGTCTAAGATGCTTTTCTCAATCACAAAATTTGATAACAAATTGATCAAAACATGAAGAATAAAAAAATTGTTTTAGTGTAGCTCAAATTGTCCATTTACAAATTATCGGCACAACTGTCACCATAACATTAATGTTTTTTTACTATCTATACTAAATGAGCTATACTTCAAAAAAATTATGATCGAAAACTTTTTTATTAATATATGACAAATAAAATTATTAATAACTTTTTTATATTATATTTATGAAATTCATTCTAGTATAGGTCAAATTCAATTTTAGTATAGTTTGTTTTAAAAATAATAATTATTAACATATAACAAATAAAATTTATATAAAATTTTTATGTCATTTGTGTCAAAGTAATTATTATTATTATTATTATTATTATTATTATTATTATTATTATTATTATTATTATTATTGATAATGATGTAAACACTTTGGCATTAGTTCAAGTATTTAAAATTTAAAGGTCTTAACCAAAGATACGTTAAGATAGAAAATCTAAACGATTAAAATAAAATAGTGTCAAAATTTTCTAATATTTAGGAGATGTTTTATGTAACTACAAACATTTAAGATAAGGATATAACAACTATCAATAAAATATATATTTGTTTGTTTTTAATATTATTAAACTTTATTATTATTTGTCTATGTTTGCTAGTTTCTCTAATTTTATCACATATTTTCACATCAATTAGCATTATATGTGAGAACACATTTTTTCTTCACAAGAAACCAAAGCAAAGTAGAAGCCCAAACTAGCCGATATCAAATTATAGAGACACTGAAGCTTGAGATAAATCTTCCTAATAGAAAAACTAAATACCAAACGACTCGTGCAATCCTTTCGACCCAAATTGAGCAACTGAATCGAGATTTAATGAAGTGTAGAGTGTGGATGAAGAGAAATGCAACGATGTGAGTCATGAAATGTTGAATGACTAGTTGTTGAAAGAAACTTAAAAAATAAATCATCCCTTAAAAACGTCTCATTAAGAGGACATAGAAAATTAGGATCAAGGATCCTCAAGTCGAAACACGGTGAGACGAAAACGTTTCCAAAACGGAAGAAAAGGTCAAACTTATACTTGAATGCATAATTGAATATAAGAGAAGAGTTGGGAACATCGACTGGATCATTAAGAGAATAAGAAAGAAGAACCAATTACCTTTGCAATAAACTGTTGAGCACCGTTATTGACTGGAATGCAACCGGGATACCAACTGCCTCAACCGGGGTACCACCAGTCCCTTGAACTTGAGTCTGCTTGAACTTTTCAGTAGGCTCAAGTCATCCTACTGGAGATCCCTTCTAACCAGAACAAATATCAACCTCTCAGTCGTAAATTCCCCAAAACAACCTTGAAACATAACCAATCTATTAGTCGAACCTCGTACATGGACATATCACTAGCATGAATAATGGACTTTCTTACCGAAATTGGACTCATGACCATCCAAAGTTTGCACCTATATACATCTTGTAAAATTCACAAGGGGTATCAGTCAACTATGTTGAGGTACATTGCAAATTTTTCAAGAGAAAAGTAGGCAGGACCATGCTTCCAGCAAGCATGCCCATTCATGAATAATTTTAATAATTTATATGAAGATGATGACTTATGGAATGATGAAGAGTCCTTATTGGCCCCAAATATATTTTACACCATTATGTGAGCATTATTTGACAATCATAAGATGTATAAATATCACGTTATATAATATACAAATCATCACATCCAGCAATTCAACAGTGAGATGCTGCACTATGAAGCTAATAATGGGATAAACTGCCGAACATTATCCATGAAACTCCGAGGAAGCATCATAAAGTGGTTCAATAGTCTCCCAAAATGATGCATAAAAAACTATAAGATGCTTCAGACGATATTCGGGAACCATTTTACAAGTCCAAATGAGAACAAGAGAGATGAAGATTACTTAATCTATTACAATGAATCAAACAGAAAGAAATAAAGAAAGAAATAAACCTCATCTTACCTCAGATTCCAAATTTAAGTTCCTTTTCGCTAGGTCCACATAAGTATCATTTGATTGGCCAACGTAGCAAAGTAGGTTAAAATCCTAGAAATTTGGTATAATGATAAAACAATGGGAAAAAGTAACATAATGAGCCGAAGTGGTACCCATGTTTGATAAGACACCATTGGATCCACAATCATGAAATATTTAGTATATTGAATTACAATAGGTGGTAGTATCAAAACATTCTCGATAGATTTTGAAGGATCATCATCCATAATAATAGAATATAGTAACAAATTAGCTTCGGTCGTCTTTAAAAGATCATCATCAATAATATGAGTACTTGGAATGGCTAAAGAAGTAACACGATCTTCGAAGTTGACAAACATATCCTTGTTTTATCAACCTATTGGTCATCGGATTAGTCATCTGAATTACTATTTAACTCTTTAGGTACACCCAGTACAATATCAGTTTCTTTGTAAACCTCAATAGTGATTCCACTTTCAGCAAGAAATCCAGCTCCATTGATGAAGACTTAAGAATCCAGGGGAATACTTTTCCTTTTTTCTTCAAATTTTGAAATGGATGAGTTGATCACAATATTTCTTGAGGTATACCGTGACTTCATCAATTATCTTATATTTCATACATTCAAATTCAGTTTTTTGTATGAACTCAAACAAGTTCCATAAAAATTTTAAAACCCGGGACTTTATACGGTGCAGAGCCATTAGAAATGACAACTCTTTTATACATAATAAGGAAAAATATTCCCATAATTAGAATATCTAAACCAACCAGATCATCACCTAAACCTATATACTTAGAATAAGCATGTTTATGAAGAAAATGGGCAAGATCAGAAACATCGCGTACTATGTTCCATAAAAGGTTAATGTTTCGCTTTCACATTTTCATACACTTGTTATCTCGCATAACAAATTTTCATATGCATGGTTTCTCAAATTTTATTTTTCTTATTTTACGTTTAACGTTTTATATTTGTTTAATATCACATATCGCAACCTGTGTTAAAAAAATATACAACTTATGTATGGAAACCTCGTGATGTAAAATAAAATTCTGGTTGTACACGAGACTCCTCCTCCTCAAATGGAAATGTTGAATTGATGGTTTTCGTGGAAAATGAGACGATCCGAATAGAAAATATTCAAAAACAGAAAGAAGTAAGTTAATTTTATTTGTGTGTTAAATACTCTCACATGTCGTATTCCTCGTTTAAACTAGTCTCACATTAAGTGCATGTACTTATATATACATTATCTAGTATCTCTCATCTCGCATTCTACATCATGCATTTTTCATCCCACGTGTATAAATAGTCTCGTATTCAGTTCATATAGTTAACAACGCATTATCTCGTATATCACATATCTCATCTCTCATCTCGCATTTATAACTAGTCTTGTATATAGTCCATATAGTTAGCTATGTATTGTCTCGTATCTCGCATCTCTAGTTCACATTTACTAATATACTGGTTACCCATTTTATGTAATGATGAAATAAGATGGCTATAATGACCTTTATTTGAATCAATTAATTAATTTTATGACATTCATAATATTGAAATCGGGAAAACATATTGGCCAATTCAAAATAAAACAAGAAACTTAATTAATGTCAATGAATACCACAAGTTGTCCATGATATAAAAATAAGAAAATGCAAGATGATCAATTAGTATGGATGATCCCAAAATTATCATTTTATGTTTATGATGCTATATGATAGAGATAACAATCGAAAGCCAACTGGAGTACATGTCGAATACTATTTAGCATTTACTTGCATGCATGCTTTTCTATTTTGCAATTAATTTACTATGTGTTCAGCTTTTGATACTACATAGGTTATTGACGGTTGTATATAATAGATACTTTCTGGAAAATGGTATATTCCCATAACTTTGATGGATTTATAACATATACTATTAAAACATGAACCATTTCTAGACATGCACTAATAAGAATTATATATGTATACAATATGTATGGATTAATAACCAAAAAAAGTTTTTAAAGGATAATTTTAATGTAGACATTTGTACTTAAAGGTCAAGATATTACACCAATAATTGACGATGAAATTTGCAACGTAAGAAAATGTGTTGTCATAATTTCAATTCTTGCATAAACATCACAAGTTAGAATTAACCATTGGACATTAATGATAGTGGATCTTGAAAATACAGTAAAAATGAATTTAAACCTCGTGGTGCTATATGGTAAAAATGTAGTAGATAAAACAAAATGGACTATAGAAAACATTGTAAGTGTTACATACTATTTTTTTGGTAAGTCTGGTTTTGATTTGGTCTTGCATGAATTTGGTTATGTATTATATCTCATCTCGCATCTCTTATTTCACATATAGTTGGTTATGAATTAGTCTCGCATAAAATTGGTTATAATTGGTCTCGCATGTCACATCTCACATCTCGAATATCGCGTGTAGTGTATTGTCTTGCATATCATGTTTAATAATGTGCATTATTTTAAAATTTTACATGTGTGACATATATAATATCGCATTTTGCATGTAATTCATGGATTTACGTATTGATTAATCTTATAACTTATAGATAAAATCATCGTCATGAAAAATATTATGACAACCAACCCGATATAGTTGTTTCGTTTTCTTCATTGTTAAGGTCATCTCTTCGATTTTTTCGTTGTTACAGCTTTCCGATACAATTTTTGACATGGTTGTATTAATTTATCGTTCATCAATGATTTTTAATTTTGAGTTTTGAATAGTTAATAGTATATGACATGCAAATAATTTTTAACTTTTGATACGAACTATAGGTATATAATGGTCGAACACCCAACCCATTACTTCATATCCTCCGAGGAATATGACAGCGTTTACATAACATGTTTACATGCATTTGAGAATGACGAGAACTAACATTAGTCATTTTTTTGGAGTTGATGAAGCCTTGTCTAATATTAACCACGCTCAGTATGAAATTATCCAACATTTTTTCCAATAAAATCCATATCGCATTGGCAAAACTCGATCCTACCAGAACGTTCATTTATCACTTCCAGCCTATCGATAGTAAGAAGTCTCACAACCAACAATTAACTTGAATTAGCAATGATAAAATGGATCCTAGCAAGCATAAGAAAAACAATGCAATTTTTGAAGAAGCGAACTCCTCTATAAAGAGCCAGAGGGCCTAACGCCAAAGTCTAAAGACTTCACGTCATAAGTCAAGTTCTTATATCAACTGATTATGTTGTTGTTTTTTTAATTTGGGGTTGTTATTTATTTTATATTTTCAAATTATATTATATTTTTAGTTTCGAATTATTCTAATTTTAACTTAGATTTTTTTTAATATGAAACCCGTATCTCGCATCTCATATGTGTTGGTCTCACACATGATGTATTTATCTGGTTAGTTATAATTTGGTCTCATATGTAGTTAATCGTGTATTGGTCTTGCATCTCGCATCTTGAACATCACATGTAGTTAGTTATGAATTGGTCTGTTATAGTTAATTATAAAATTGTCTCGTATCTCACACGTTTCATGCAGTTAAGTATGAATTGGTCTCATATCTCGCACCTCACATGTAGTAGTTATGAATATCTTTTCTAAATTTAATTAATGAAAAATATCTTGCATCTCACACCTTGCATGTAATTTATTATGTATTGGTCTCGTATCTCGTACCTCACATGTAGGTAGTTATAAATTCGTATGATATGATTTAAATATGAATTGTCTCGCATCCCGCGCCTTGCATGTATGAATTTGTCTCCTACGTTTAATTATGATTTTGTCTCACATCTCGTGGCACGCGTGAAGTTAGTTATGACTAGTCTCGCACATGATATTTTGTACCTCGCAACTTGCATGTATTTGGATATCGCATTTCACATCTACTATTCTTTTGGTTTCATATTTTGTAATCATAAAAACATTAAAAAAAATCCTGAATACATAAATATAAATAAAAAACAATACTGCAATAAAAGATATCAAATTACATAAGTCTTAATAATAATACAAATCAAATTACATTGATCTCACAAGACTTCTTGACATGATCATATATTAGGATTGAATTACAAGCAACAAATACACTGTATCTTTTGGATAATTATTTTTTCTCCAGATGAAGTATGCTTCTTCTTAAACCTTATATCTTTCATTCTTAAATTTTGGAGGAAGAATTTTATGAGAATATGTTGAACTAAATGCTTCACCAAAATTAATAAAAATGGATATGATATATAACTAACTTATAGGAAAAATACATGCAAAACTATATAAAAAGAGAGGACAATATAAATCATATTGTTATTAGTGTATTACACTTATGATATATGATGATTTTACATATGGTATATATAAAGGTTTCAAATCTCGCAACTCACATATTGTTGGCTATGAAGTAATCGTGCATGAAATTGGTCTCACATATCGCATATGTAATATAATAGTCTCGCAATAGCAAACTAGTCTTTGCATTGTCTCACATTTTGTATATA